>OX451739.1:832921282-833521282 GCA_948472305.1 Vicia faba | reverse complement strand
AAAATTGAGTTCAAGAAGAAGTTTGGCAGGGTGATTCTGGATCTCTAAGCTTGAGAAAATGAATGAGGTATGATCCTCTATTTATAGGGAAGCTAATTGAATGCTCAAGCGTGTGAAATGATGAAGTTTGGAGGGAAATCGTGTGAAATTGCAAACAAGAAGAGTGTGACTTCTAATTTGATCAAAACTCATTCAAACCTTGCGTTTTAATATGATAATCACTTCTGGAGGTTCACTAAACATGTTTAGAATCAAAAGCACGCAGAAAAATGTGCTTAGAAGCTAAACCAAGGATTTCAAATTCTGACTTTTGAAGAAACTTCAGTTTCAAGTTACCAAGTTCAAATCAATGGCATTCTCAGCTCAAGGAGTCTTAGGATATAATTCTTGAAGCTTTATAAAGATGAGAACACAAGCTTTACAATGTGCAAAGAATGGAATCAAATGGACGGTTGAGCTGAAAATTGTGATGAGTCAAATTTGAGACAAAGAGGTTGACTTTTGTACTTAGAAAAATTCTAAGTTTTTCTTCAAAAAATGACTTATAATGTCTTGCATCCAAACATGGCCTTCCATTTGAAATTTGCTCTTGACCAAAAAAAGATGGCATGAAGTAGATCTCTTGAATGACATTTTGAGACTTGAACCATTCAAAATCTCCAAAAAATGAGAAGGTTATGACTTGTTGAAGTTTGCAAAAATTCATAAAATGACCTATAATCTTTTGCATCCTTAGGGAATCTTCCATCCATTTTCAAACTTTGCACATAAAAGAAGAGTTTAAGTTCACATCTTCAATATCATTATGGAAAAAGAATGGGCTCAAGTAGATAAAAATTGATCAAGTTATTTGAAGCCACCTAAGGGAATTTGATGGCTTATCTAGAGGACTTGTAATCTTTCTTCATTATTAGGTATCTTCCACACAAAATTTTCATGAAACTTTTGAAGTGATTTGTTGATAACCCTTTGAGGAGATGCGTGTTTTTTGAATCACTCAAAAATACCGAAAGATGAGCAAGATATAGCCTTTAGAAGTTTAAAACCCTAGCCCCCTAAAGCAACAAAATGCCTTGGAAACCCTTTTCAATTTTGACAAGCCTTCTTTCATAAATACTTTTTTCATATAAATAGAAGTTGTTAAGGATGATAAGGATAAACCATAGCAACCAAAACCACTTACAAATCTTAAGAATTGGTGGAGATATGCACTTGTGATCAATGAAACCAAAGACTTGTCCAACTAGGTCAAACTTCTTCAATCAACCCTTGTGCCTTTGAACTATTTTTGACAAATTGAGACATGATGAATCATAATAGACTTTGTCATGATATTATTTCAAAATATCTTCAATAATGAAGCTTGAATCTCAATGAAGCTTTGCTGAAGAAGGCATTGAAATAAACTCATGAACCTATGGATCAACTTAATGGAATGTATTGTGCTTTCACCTATGATACCAACAATTATAGTAAATATTCATTGTACTTATTATTAAAGAGTTAATCAATACAAAACATAGATGATCACAAAATACAAGGCAGGGTGTTTGGTGATTCCCCATGGAAACTAAAGATGGGATGAAGAACCAAACCCTAGTGTGTATTCTTGTTGTGATTGAATTGATATGATATTATAGAGGAATCTTAGGGGGAAAATTTGGGTACAACAATTATCACCAAACAACGTGTCATATATTTACGAAAACATCATAAAAATACATCCTGCTCCATAACACGGGTTTTCAAAATTATTTAAGATGAATATGTCCTTAGTAGCATCAATTTAATACTTCAAAACTTCGCAACGGAAATCATAGTTCAAAAACACCTCATCATAATACTTCATAAAGTTTAATCATTCTTAATAGTTCATACTCATTAACCAAACATCTCAAGTACCATGTAGGGTGACTCAATATCTTAACAAAATAAAGAACATAAGTTCCAATCATTCGACCCCAACCCCGATGTTACATATCAGAGCAAGATTCCTTTTTTTCAATAAAAATGAATAAACACACTCCAAAGCTATCCTCTAATGCTTCTACGAACTATTCTCGATCAACTGCACGCTACCCACGTGGAGGCAACATTCAAACAGAAAGGGTGAGTAAATCATATCATTATATAAGACATAAGGAATAAACATAGTAAATATGCACATAAGCAAGGCATCACACATCATCATATTTTTCATGTTATACTCACACCTTCACAACCTCATCATTACACGAACACATATCATCATGCACAACGTATCATTAAGCATCATAAATTAATCATTATGCAATGTCAGTTAGAATGTAATGCAACATGATAGACTCATGCATGTGGTACCAAAACTTCATTGATGACTCAGTCATCATTATCTCCAAAGATCTCCACCATAGGATCGATTCCTGCTTGGAACCGGAGAAATTCACTATTTCACCCAACCAACACTATGGGATTGATGCCTTCACTGGACCATCGTCCTATCATCTTCTTTGGACAGAAGTCCTAATAACATCATTGGACCGAAGTCCTAAACTATACCATGAATGCATAATACGCAAAAACATAAAATAAACGACCACGTCTAGTCAAAATCGCATCATCATATCATCATTATCATCATAGTAAAACATCATATCATCATAACATCGTATAATCAACATCATAATAAAACATCATATCATCATAACATCCTCATGCCATCATAATATTCAAACACCATTATATCATACAACATATCTTCACGTCATCATATTATATACATGACATCATCATAATGTCTCTTAATCATCCTCTATTCATCTTTTAATCATCTTAATTAAACCAGCATCATCTCGATCCAACACGGGGAACCTAAACTCATTTCTAGATTAGGTATTGGGTAAAATATGTATTTAATCTCATTTTATTCCATATAACTAGGATTCATTGCATTATCTACCCTATGCTTCGAACATCATGTCATTCTGAGTAATAAGACTCAAGTTATGATAGTTTTAAGAAAGTCCAAAACAGCCAATCAATTTGGGACATCATCGCCCGGCACCACCTACCCATTGTATGGGTACGGTTGGAGTGACACACTCTAGAAGCGTCACTCTTTTCTGTCCTTCATCACCCTCACTTTCTCCTAGAGACGCACCTTCGCCCGGCGACACTACCTTCGCCGCCTGGCGATATAGCGCAAACAGGGTTTTCCTGTTGTGATTTCCTGCATAAACCAGTCCAATTTTCATGTGATCTCAATATATTATAGATCCTAAAACACCATCTAATCAAAGGTTTTCATCATCTATCAACATCCTATAATTCTATATTTATTATACATCAATTATAAGTCATCGTTCATCAACAATTCTTCATCAAACAACACCAAATCATCATTTAACAAAACTTAAGGCAATCTACCATCATCTAAACCTTAAATAAAATATAATAACAAAGATAAAACTCCCCTTATCTTAAGATTATTGCCAGATATCAATTCCTCTTCCTGCTCTACCGAGATTCCTATGCTCTTCTTGCCTCTTGTGCCCTAGCCTTTTTTTCTACAGCGTTGTTTACAGTGATTTCTGGTAAACAACCGCTAGTCCTCCAAACTATCAAATAATCTTAATGACTGTTATTTAATCTCTCTGGTAACTTGCAGGATCGACTAGATTGATCCTATGGTGTATTGGTCGTTTGGATGATTCTCATTGTAGAACTGATATTCATGGTTGGTATTTAGAATGTTGTGTAGGCATTCAACTTACTTCGATTACCATATTAAAGAGATCTAATGACATGATCAAGTAAAGACGTGCGAAACTAAATTGCATGAATAAAGATTCGATTGTAAAGAAATATAAAACTGCAAGAAACAAGTAAATAACTTTGAAGTATAAAAGTTTCTGAAAGGTAAAGGATTCGAAATAAAAAGAAAGCGTTTAAATGCAAGAAATCAGTAAATGACTTTGAATGGAAAGATATTCGAATGAGGAAAGCATGAAGATAAAAGCGTGAAATGTAAAAGAGTTTCTGTAATGTAAAGTACTCGAAATAGAAGGAAAGACTTTCAAATGCAAGAAATCAGTAAATGACTTTGAATGAAAAGACTTTAATGTAAAGGCTTTTGAATGATATTGACATGAAGATAGAAGATAAACTGGAAATGATAAAGAGTTTTACTGAATCATAAATATTTGGTGTTATCATACGTACATTGTTCGAGCATTCGTTTCCCTAGCCATGTGGTATTTTGAATGTTTACTGAATTTTGTACAATAGATATGACACACGAAATCCTAACGCTAAGACTTCTATTTATACTACTTCGACCATAACGGTCTTGCCTATAAGATTCTGCCACGTTCAGAACATGCAGAGCACTGCCCCTCTCTAGCTTCCATGCGTCTTCGAATGCTCCAGCGTATATATTTTAAATTTCGAACATCCCGCTTGCATTTGAATTTCAAATGTTTTGGCACTCTTCGCTTCGAACTCCTTTCTTAAACACAGTCTCATTACCACTTCGAGGCTTCTTTTAACTATATCTTCACAACTGTCACTCGAAGCTTCGAGCTTTGACATGTTCATTCGAAGAACTGCTTCTACCATTCCGAACCATGACATCTTGCTTTATTCCAACGAAACATCCAACTTGCTTCGTTTCGAACTGTATCATCAAAATCTTCAGCCAACAAAATGCCCCTTTAAAATATGTATTTCGATCCTTTGAGAAACACTTATTTTAAATATATATGCAAGATTTTGATGTGACCTTTGAGTAATCGTAACATTTATTGTGTATGACTCCAGTCACGTCAATCACGACGCCTTTTAGATTCCTTAACCGTCTTGAATTAGTACTTCACAGCATGGTGCAGTTATAAAACAATGATTATTATTAATCACGCCTATTACCAATATCAACTTTTACGCCACCTCCTTCTCAATCCAACCCACGACTCCCACGTATCCTAGTCTTACTTAGTGCATGTTTAAACTTCCACACTATAAAAACCCATCAACTTAGTCTTTTATTTTTTCTTTCCACATTCTGAATCTTTTCTTCCTCTCTTCTCACCGAAACCCTAAAACTTCCAACAATCTTCAACAATGTCTTCTACAACATCATCCCAACTGAAGAAAACTTCCAAAAAGAAAGGAAAGAACACAGGAACAATAATGGAAAGCAAGGTTGGTACTTATCAAGGTCAATCTGTGCTTATCCCCCAAATGATCTCCAAAGAGAAGGAAATGCTCTACGCATCTCAGGTACTAATTCCAACTAATGCTGCTGGAAAGAGGTTTTCTCTAATGGGTCCTCTTACAGTCTTTGAAATCTTAAAAGATACTAGAAAAATATTCCATGTTTGTTATAACTTTAAGCCTTTGTTTAATAAAATGGATATCCCTAAGACAGGCGAGTCTTCTGATTCGACAACCGTGGAAACTCCAATCGTTCCCCCAAAAGACCCCTTTGTGCTAGACTATGTGAAGAGCAACTTTAAACCATTCCGATCCTGCCCTACCTCTGACACAGCTTACCAAAACTGGTTTACCAAAGTAGAAGCCAAGAAATCCCAACAATGGGAGGAATTAGGAATTTACAATTTGATTAAGTTATCGAAACCAGGCTTCACCTATAGTCATCCATTATTATTTGCGTCCTTATATTTCTGGGACATAACCTACAACACCTTTCATCTCCCTGGGGGAATGATTACACCCACATTTTTCGATATAGCAGCCATTACTAGTTTGTCACCAGTAGAAGAAACCTACATTCCTGACAATGAAGAGCACTCCAGTATTATTGACTTCGAAGTCAAATTAGCCAGCTTTTCAAAGTTCATTAGCCACTACCACACTGAAGGAGAAAGTGTGTCAGATGTGGAACACATTGCTTTCCTCACCTTATGTTATCAAGGTATGTATTCTGCAGCAGGTCCTTACAGGTAGCCAGCAGGTTCATCCCTCTAGCTAGAGACTTACATGAGAATAGGAGGGTGTGTTTAAGCAAACTGTTACTTGTTGATCTTTACGAAAGCTTAAGATCAGCCGTTTCGAGTTTGAAATCCCACACTCCCAAAAACTTCCTTCTAGCTGGCCCCTTCTGGTTACTCCAGTTATGGCTTAATGCCATGTTTGAACCCTCACTATCAACTGCTAACACTATTGTTGAACAAGATCCGGAGATAGCGCATAGAATCATTGAAGGTACAAGGCTGCGAAAACTTACCCCAAACGATGATAAAGATGACTTCAAAGTTCTCTTCTCAAACTATATCATGATTTTCTCCAAGAGACACAAATTTGAAGAGACCATGGCGCCCTTTGCTTCAAGGACTCATGGACCATCATGGTTCACTATGGCTCTCTCAGAAGCAGTTAAAAGCAAAGAAATTCAAGATATTTGGAAAGCCTTTTTGCTTCCCAGATTAATCTCCTCGCGAATCACTCCTTCCAAGAATCAAATCTTCCTTTTTGCCTATCAACCCAACTTCGTTTCTAGATAATTTGGCCTGTGCCAACTAATCCCTGAACCTCTGTTCCAAACAGAAAGTGCCATCACTTCTGGTCGAACCTTCAAAGCAAGAGAAGCCAAACTACAACAAGAACAATATCAAGGCTTCTCCCACTTTGAACTAATACCTTTTGAGCTCACATACTTCACAGCAAAGGGTTTTCTGGAATGGTGGACAAAGTTCTACCAATCTTATATGTTTGATACCCTCTCTATTCAACAGAAACTAACTGATGCGTTCGATGTGCAGGTACACTCCAAGAAAGGTATGTTCACTCACGCCAAAGAGATTAGGGCTTTTCAAAATTATTTCGAAACCACTTATGATCCCACACACTTGGAATCCACTGTGCATCAAGCGGCTGAGACCTTGAAGGAAAAATTTAAAGAAAAAATTTCTAAGCTCAAACTTCCTTCAGGGTTGTCACCTGAGGATAGGTATAGGTTGGCATTCGAAATGCATCCACCTAAATTCCCTAGATTGCCTACCTCAGAACTGGCTCTGGCTTGGTTTCCTCCATACCCTTGGTGGTTCACTTGCAAAGAAATGTTCAAATATCTTCAAAAGAAACCAAAGCCATATGAGACTGTGACATGGGCTCGTCATTGGCTCCACGATTTCCCAGGACATCTTCTCTATGACCTTTCTGCCATGTCGATTAAATTTGATCAAGGCGCAGGTGCGAATGCTTGGGAAAATCCCAAATGTTTCTCACTTTCTACATTTTTAACTTTTGCCTTAATTGTTTCGATTTTCAGCCATCAGGATAAAGACCGCTGCTTCGAAGTCTAAAGAGGGAAGTGCCTCCCAAACATCTGTCGAAACCACTGATGATGTGACTCTATCCAAACCAACAACAACTACTGCAACAACAACAACACCAATAATAACAACTGTTCCAACTCTACAGGTGATCAATCAGCCCTGATGTTTCAAATAAACTGAATTTCATGATTTGGATCTAACTCATGTTCAAATCTTTTTAGACTAACAAACTCCCACCATCCACTCTAAAGAAAAGAAAAACAAACCCTACTGGGAAGACTCTCAATGCTGGAGGGAATTCACCGACCGCTTCGAAGAAGAAGCAGAAGAGAGAAACTTCTAAAGTCGCTGCACCAACTGGCATTTCTGGACTCGATTCCAGAGATGCTGCTCCCTCAACTAAATCCAAAAATCCACCTTCGACCTCCAATGTAATGTTGGAACATATTGATAGCAACCTCTCCTCTGAGAATCCACAGGTAAGTTGAACTCTAATTTTTAACAAAATAATTATTCATTACCTTGGCGCGTGCTCTTAATATTCTTTGCCTCTGTAGGACATTTTGAACCCAACTCTTACCACTTCGACTTCTCCATCAAAGACTGCTGCTCCCATCAACTCTTCTCCTCATGGGGACTCCAGTAACCTGGTGTAAAACAAAGGATCCTCCAACATGGCGGTTCTGACTGGGGCTTCAGAGCAGCAAGATGACCAGAGTACTTCTCCTCCTTTGAAAGAAACGAATGAAGCAACGCTTCATGAATCTGCAGAGACTCTACAAAAAACTTCTCTTCAAAAGTCCACTCTTGAAACCCTACAAGAGAATCCAAAGGACATTCATGCTGAAGAAGAGAAGGCTGATTCTGATCAAGGAAACGAAGAATCTGCAGAGGAAGGATCCGAGGAAGAAAATGCCCACAATGGTTCAACTGCTGGGACAGAGTCAGATGCCAATAGCAGTGAGAACGACGATATCGAAGTGGTGGATCTGGTTGATAATGAAGAAGGCAATGAGCAGGAAACGAGTGAAGGTGACGGTGACGAGACCAATAAGCCTATGGAAGTCGAAATGGATGTGACTCCCTTGCGCATGGGACTTCCTCAATCGTCTCCATCTCAAATGACCAAAGAGGAGCTAGCTCTCCTAAGACGAAATGACCCAATTGGGTACATGAAGGCGAAACTAGCTCAAAGGGATATTCCTCTTGCTAGGGTTGGTACTAGTTCGACTAGCAATCCGTTGCCCTCAGATGATAGAGTTGTACTCCTTAACAGAATTAGGAGAACAATCCTTGATGTGGACTTGTTCGAAGTGCTCAAACAAGATAGTACAGCTTGTTATACCATGAAGGAGCTACTTACGCAAGTTAACCTCGCCACCTGCTCTTTTCCAGTCAGCACCATCCTATTCGATCTTCAATCTCTGTTAGACAATGTGACTGGGTGACTTCTCCAAGACGAATTTGCTACCAGAAAGGTCCAAGAGAAATGAACTGCCATGGACGCTGCTTATGAGCATGCTTCGAAGCTCTCTAAAGAAGCTGAAGATCAAGCCATGCACATAAAGCAAGCTAAAACTGACTATGAAGCTCGAGTTGGGTCTATTCTTCTCTGGGAAAAGAAAATTCAAGAACTTAAACAAAAAGTTAAGGAGGCTCAACAACAACAATTGGCCTACGAAACCAATACTGCTGGTGATCAGTTCGAAGAGCTCCTCAACAAAGGACTTGCAGAAATGGAGGCAGCAGAGCAACTTAAAGGAGAAGTAGCTACCCTAGAAGGAGCAAGGCGTTTCACTCAACAAAGGCTTGAGTCCTTTCGGAGTACCTTTAATAGATTGAGGAATAATGCCTATTTTTAAATCTCAGTTTTAATTAGTTTTGAAATTTGGTTTTGGTCTGTAATATCCGAACAACGCCATTTTGGCAATCCTATATTACCATTTTGGCATTCCTTTATGATGTTTCGATTACGTTGTTATTATTCGAATCTCCTGCAGGTGTGGCTTATATTTCTTTAAATATTTCCCATTAACCTTTAGGATTCGCTTATCATCAACCAACTCTTCGATTTCATATGCATTATTTGAAAATATCTTTATTATTCGAAAAGGTCCTTCCCAATGAGGTGACCATTTACCTAATGTTTTATTTTTCTTGTCCATGGGCAATATGACTTTCCAGACTAAGTCATTAATAGTGAATGCTTTTCCTTTCACCCTTTTGTTATATGCCCTGGCTACCCTTTCCTTTTGTCTCATCAGGATTTCCAATGCATGCAATCTAACTTCATCTAACTCAACTAACTCATTCATCATCATATCCCAATATAATGCAGATGGGATTTCGTTTTGTCTTTGAATTCGAACTGATTGTAGATGAATTTCTATTGGAAGAACTGCATCATGACCAAATGTTAGTTGGAAAGGCGTGGTGTTAGTAGCTTCTTTAGGAGATGTTCTACAGGCCCATAGTATTTGGTCCAAAGTTTTGTGCCAGTTCCTTGGCTTTTTACCAATATGTTTCTTGATTAACCCTATTATCACTTTATTAGCTGCTTCGACCTGACCATTTGCTTGAGCATAATATGGTGTTGATGTCAGTAATCTAAACCCCATCTCTTGAGCAAACTCTTGCATCTTCCTACCAGTAAACACAGAACCTTGGTCTGTGGTTATGCTCTCTGGAAATCCAAACCTATAGATAATTTGTTTCTGTATGAACTCAATAATAGCCTCTTGATCAGCAGCTACTAATGGTATTGCTTCTATCCACTTGGTGAAATAATCTATTCCTACCAAGATATATTTCTTTCCTTTAGACGAAGCAGGATTTATTTCTCCTATTAAATCCAATGCCCATCCTCTGAAGGGCCATGGTTTAATGATTGAATGCAACTCACTTGCAGGGGCATGTTGAATCCCTGCATGTTTCTGGCATTCTTCACACCCTTTAGCAAAGTCTATACAATCTTTAAGCATGTTGGGCCAATACATGCCATATCGAAATAACAACCATTTCATTTTATGACCTGCTTGATGTGCCCCACATGCCCCATTATGGACTTCTGACAATGCTAAGTATGCCTCACTTTCTCCTAAGCATTTCAGTAATACGCCTTCTTGGGTCTTTTTGAACAATTCATTTCCCATGAGGACATATGATAATGCTCTATATTTTATCTTCCTATCAACATTCAATGTTGGATTTGTTAAATAACTCACAAGTGGACTTCGCCAATCTGCATCTGATAAGGTGTCTATGGCTAGTACTTCGAATCCTTGTTTCTCAGCATACCCTAATTTTATACTCTCTAGATCTGATGGTATGAATCTAGTAGCCATAACTCTACCTCTTAATTCGACCAAATCCTCAAAGTTTTTGGCAGAAACTTTATAACCCGAAGCCAATTGTGCTAAGTCATTTGCTTCTTGGTTTTCTATTCTTGGTATATGTTGAATATCCATGTATTCGAATTTTCTAAGTAGCCTGTTAACTATGACGAAGTATATCATCAGATTTTCCTTTATGCATTTGTACTCCTTTGTTATTTGCTTGACCACTAACTCTGAGTCTCCTTTAATTTCGACTCTAGTTGCCCCCAATTCCAACAAAGCTTCAAGTCCAACAATAAGCGCTTCGTACTCAGCTTCATTGTTCGAGCAACGAGGACCATCTAATTTATACTTGAATTTTGTTGGAATTCCTTCAGGAGAAATTATAAGAACTCCAACACCACTACCATTCCTGTGGGTCGAACCATCAAAGTATAATTTCCAAGGTTGCATTTCAATGTAACTCATGACAGTCTTTTCAACCAGTGAATGGTCCATAATAAAATCAGAAATTACTTGGCCTTTCACAGCTCTTAAAGGCATGAAAGTCAAAGAATATTCTGTTAAGGCTAAAGCCCATTTACCAACTCTGCTATGCATTATTGGTTTCGAAAGCATGTGTTTAATAACATCGAAATGAGATGAAACATAAACATCAACAGGCTTTATATAATTCTTAAGTTTCATACAAGAAAAGTACAAACAGAGACATAGCTTTTCTATATTGCTATATCTAGTCTCTGCATCATTCAATACCCTACTTAAATAGTATATGGCTCTTTCGGTGCCATTGCTATCTTCTTGTGCTAACATACTACCTATACTAACTTCAGAGGCAGATATGTACAATCTCATGGGCTTTCCCCATGAAGGTGGAGACAAGATGGGAGGCTGAGAGAGATATCTTTTTATCTTGTCAAATGCCTCCTGATGGGCTTCGTTCCACTCGAAGGCTTGGTCTTTCTTCAAACGAAGCAACGGAGAGAAAGCTTGGGTTCTTCCACTCAGATTCGAAATGAACCTTCTGAGAAAGTTAATCTTCCCTAGCAAAGATTGCAGCTCCCTTTTTGACGTAGGTGCTTTCGTCTCCATTATGGCTTTGGTTTTATTTTGGTTGATCTCGATTCCTTTTTTATGAACCACAAAGCCAAGGAAATCTCCAGCCTGCACAAAAAATGCACATTTAAGGGGGGTCATCTTTAAGCCATGTTTTCTCATTCGTTCGAATGATTGGCTCAAATGATGCAAATGGGTTTCTGCAGATATAGATTTGATGACTATATCATCAATATACACCTGCATAAAGGTTTCAATGAAATCATGGAAAATCGAATTCATTGCCCTTTGATAAGTTGCCCCAGCATTCTTTAAACCAAAAGGCATCACTACCCATTCGTAGGTGCCTAAGGCTCCTGGGCAACGAAATGCTGTCTTGGCAACGTCTTCTTCAGCAATAAAAATCTGATTGTAACCAGAGTATCCATCTAACATACTTAAATATTCGAATCCTGCAGCAGAGTCTACTAACATTTCTGCCACAGGCATGGAGTACTCATCTTTAGGGGTTGCAGTATTTAAATCCCTAAAATTTATGCAAATTATTAGAGATCCATTTTTCTTAATAACAGGCACTATATTTGCTAACCATTCGACATACCTTGTGGTTCTGATGAATTTGCAGCACAGCAACCTTTCGATCTCAGCTTTGATCTTTGTGAGGACCGCTGGTGCGAATCTTCTAGGAGTTTGCTTGATGGGCTTCTTGCCATCCTTAATTGGAAGTCTATGCTCCACTAACTCCCTCTTCAAACCAGGCATTTCATCATAGTCCCACGCGAAGCAATCTTTGTTTCTCTTAAGGACTTCGATCACTTCCTGCTTGAGGCCTGGATTAAGTTTTGCGTTTATGTAGGTTATTCTTTTCGTGTTCTCATCCCCCAGATTCACTTCTTCGAGTGGATCCTACGCCAACATTTTGGCACCTGAGTCTATGGGGTCCCTCTCGAAGCCTAAGGGTTCTTTATCATAGATGGCGTCCAGCCTTTGATCTATTTCGTGTTCTTCAAAGGGTGAGCCTTTCGAGCCATCCCCATTCATTTCGTTCACTTTTACAGCTAGTTTATTTATTTCAGCCTCTAAGGCCACTTTCGATTCGTTCTCAGCCATATAGGCCGAAATCCTTTCGAAGAAGGAGGACTCAATCATGAGCAAGGTTGTCGAATTCCCAGCCTGCTGGCTGTCTTTGCATAGTACCTTCGACTCCTTCATCTTCACTGACTATTCTTCTATCCCAATATATGCCATCATGGCAGAGGGTCATATAATAGTGTGTGTTCCTGGTTTCGTTGATTTCATCATTAGGGACACAAGGAGCAATCTTGGCCAAATGTTTGTCATAATTCCTCTTGTTAACTAAGTTGACTACTGTCATGAAGTAACTCTGGTCCGCTTCAATGTTCTCCACGATCCCATCTTCTCTCCATAAAACCAACCTCTGGTGCATTGACGAAGGAACTGCTCCTACGCCATGGATCCACTCTCTTCCCAACAACAAGTTGTAGTTGGCTTTGGCTTCGATCACCATGAACATGGTGGGCCTACAGCTTGATCCTATCGTCAAGTCCAGTTGAATTACTCCCAATGTTTGGCCTACTTTCCCTTCATAATTGGACAGAACCATGTTGTGTGGTTTGATGTCACCTTCGCGTATTTCTAACTTTTTCAGCATGAAATGGGGTATTAAGTTAACTGTAGCGCCCCCATCCACTAAAACCTTGTTTCCACCATGGGCACCAACCTTTGCCCGAATGAATAATGGCTTCAGATGATTTTTCATAGCTGGCTCTGGGCGTTCGAAGAAAGCATTCTGCTTCTCGACAGCTCCGTTATCCATCACGTAGTAACACACAGGCCTATGCTTCATCAGATCTATTGTATCATCCTCCTCATACTCTTCGATTTCAGTTTCCTGTCCAAACTCACAAGGTAGTACAGATACCACGTTGCAATTGATATTGAGCGAAGACTCCCCCTCTGATTCGAAGTTGTCCGTTAGCATATCTTCGTCTTCTTCTGGACCTGGAGTGTATTCCTTCGATTCATTTGGTTGTGCTTCAGAGAAGAGTCTCCTACTAACTGGGGGTTTGTCCTCAGTTTGATTATTTGGTGTGGGTTTGTTGGTGCTTGATTCAGCCTTTCGAATTCTCTGTTGCCTTCGCCATTGAGATCTTGACATGGGGTTTCTTCCTTTGTAGTTCTCTAACCTCACTTCTTCCCTCTTTTCTATGTTGAACTGCCTTCTATACGTCATAGCGTGGCGTGCGTTTCGTTCATTGCTTCTCCATTTGTCTTTGCCTTTGTCAGTTCTGACTTGCAGCCATTTGTCTCTTGGTATTTCAGCAGGAATTTTGAACGTCACTCTTCGAGCGCCTTTGGGATGAGGACTATCAGGCCTTCGTTGATTGTATTTGTTATCGAAACGTTGGCCCATCTGAATAGTCTCTTGGTGGTTCCAGCATGGGGCGAAAGGGATTGTTTCGAAGGCTCTGGCCATACTTTGATCGTACACGGCAGAACACCTTGGGCATACCAAGCATTTGGTTGCCCCTTTGTAACAGCGAACCAAAAACTCCAACAAACTTTCTCCAGCTTTAGGGTAACACCTGAATAACTGGTTATCCTGGCGCCAGTTGATGCTAGTTCGTGCCCTTTGTACCCTCTCGAAATTTGCAGCAATTCTCTGGTTGCAGATGATGCTGCACCTATGGCATAGTATCATTTCAGCATCTCCTTTGTGGCACAACATGAGGTAATCTTTCAGACTGGCATCCCCAGCATAACTATCCTCCATTTTATACTTTTCTTTTTCTAAGTATCTCTCCACCTCCTCCATTTCAGAACGAGGTCTCTCCATATTCACCATGTTTACATCCACATCCTCCCCCTTTATGTCATCATCTCCCCATCCTGTAGGTTTTATATCTTCAATTTGGATTTCTGAACTTTCTGGGGCAGAATACTTTACCAAGTAGTCAAACTTTCCACTGGGCTCTCCTAAAGTATCCCATATTTCTTTCTGAGGGGAGGGTGGCTTTGTGATCTGGACTTTCTCCAATCTTAGCCTCAGGCCTTCAGTAACCTGTGTCAACTCTTGCTTTTGGTTTTCCTGGCCTTCAGTAGCCTGGATTTCTTTTGTAACAGCTAAAGGTGCTGCTTCAATCGAAGCCTCTGGTTGCTGGTGCACGTCCTCAGTGACCCCCTTGTTGACTTCGATTAACACCCAGTTCTCATTCTCAGTGCCTTTTTTTCCTAATGGAGTGTCATCTTGATCTGCTTCCACCATATTGATTTCTCCAATGCATACAGGCTCGGAGTAATTGGTGTCTGCGACATCCAAAGGATCTTCATCTACTTTCATTTTTGGTTTGTCAGCGAATTTCAGTCTGCCATCCTTAATTGCATTTTGAATTAGATCCCTGAAAAGAAAACACTGTGAGGTTTTGTGGCCTAGGAAACTATGATACTTACAAAATCCTCTTTTCTTCCTTTGATCTAAAGAAGGTATTTTGACATTTGATGGCACAATGAGTTGGCCATCTTTGACAAGTAAATCAAAAATCTCGTCACACTTAGTTACATCGAAGGTATAAACCTTCTTTGGGAATTTGTCACTTTTCTCATTTTCAACAATTTCTTTCCCTTTTGTGGGAACAATTTGCAAGACTAAGGTGGGGCCTGTTTTAATTCAGCGAGATCAATTTCGACCTCTTCGAATTCAGGGTAATCTTCTGCTTCCTCAGCTCCAACATAGGAGACCCTTTCTTTCTTGTTATTTTTAAAAACTCTGGCCTTTTCGGCCTTTAGCCTTTCGACTTGTCGAACCCTATCGGCTAATTGAGCCATATCCCTCAAGTATTGTGTATCTAATTTCTTTCGAATAGAGTAATCCAGGCCTCCAGCAGCCATTTCGACTAACTCATGTTCAGGAACTACTGTAAAGCATCTAGATTTCAAGAGCCTGAATCTATTCAGATAATCATCTATGGGTTCAGTAAACTTCCTCTTGACACTGGCTAGTTCCTTCAGACTTATTTTAGATTGTCCCATGTAGAACTGTTCATGGAATAATCTCTCCAACAGAGCCCAAGTATCTATGGACCCAGGAGGTAAAGTGGTGAACCATGTGAAAGCGTTCTTAGTTAGGGAACTTGGGAAATATTTGATCCTAAGGTCTTCATTATTTGCTATATCTCCTGCTTCGGTTAGATACCTGGCTATGTGTTCGACTGTTGATTCATTGGTATCTCCAGCGAACTTTGTAAACTTAGGGACTTTATATCGCCTTGGTAAATCAGTGTGCATTATGTAATCTAATATAGGAGAGGCATAATTTGGCCTTCTAATTCCTGTGTTGAGGCCATTCTGGGCCATGATTCTCTCTATCATGGTGGTTAAATTATTTTCTGCCAAGATGTTATCGTTTCGAATTCTGTGAACGACTGCATCAGCATCTTGATTCCGACCCACCATGACAACTCCTCTAGGTTGTTCTTCTCGAAACTCTGGGACTTCTAACCTTTCGATCCTTGCCCCTGGTTCCATAATTTCCCTTTGTGGGCCTTGAATCATTGGGGCTTCTAACCTTTGTGCCCTTTCCCCCAAATTAACCCCCTCTCTGGTTGGTCTATAGGGTAGGTCATCAACAACTTGTTCTATGATAGGTGCGTTTGCTCGAACTCCCGCCTGATTCTGCCTACGCCTTTCCGGGGGGGCGAAAAAATCTGCTATTCGACTCATGTTATCCGCATTTTCTCTGTTTGTCACAGTTACATTTTGTACTATTGGGGCAAAGATCTCCTGCATAGTTTGTGCTAATACTCCTATCATATTATGGTTACTATCATCCATTAATTGCCTAAAGGCCAACTCATTTTCTGTGGTTAAGATAGGCATTGCACTATAACCCACTGACCCTTGGTTATTTGTCATAAATTGATTTTCCCCAGACCCAGACCCCAATTATGGTGATGTATTCGATGTCGAAGTGTGCAGACCCGCCATAAAAGATGTTGGCATCCCATAAGAGGAATTTTTGTGTCTGTTAGCATCGAACCCGGGTGGTCTAGTTAGTGGGGTGGCGAAATGGGTTTGTGTCCCTGATGGTGGGACGAATCCCCCAGGATAACCAATGGTTCCTGTATTTCCTAGGATCAAACTGTTAGTCGGCATGCCGCTTGTCCCATTCGTGGCTATACTACTGGTAGAAGATGCAACAGACAGTGCGTTCGAAGGAATCGTATTAGATGTTCCTGTCGAAGCGGACATATTAGTGCCTGTTGCATGTGGGATATTATGTTCCCCTTGTTGATTGTCTGGATTAGACATCTTGTTTAAACGTTTTCTTCTGGGTAAGGGTTGGTTTCTATTGGTTATTCTACCACTTCTAAGGTTCATAAAACAACGAACTTATCACTCAGAAAGTACTTTTACAAAGGTTATGTCTCAACAATCTTTACTTTGTTCTAAATTCCGTGATGACCAATGACGGTCCCACCAGGTATGCCAATTTGTTTACACTGATTTCTGGTAAACAACCGCTAGTCCTCCAAACTATCAAATAATCTTAATGACTGTTATTTAATCTCTCTGTTAACTTGCAGGATCGACTAGATTGATCCTATGGTGTATTGGTCGTTTGGATAATTCTCATTGTAGAACTGATATTCATGGTTGGTATTTAGAATGTTATGTAGGCGTTCAACTTACTTCGATTACCATATTAAAGAGATCTAATGACATGATCAAGTAAAGACGTGCGAAACTAAATTGCATGAATAAAGATTCGATTGTAAAGAAATATAAAACTGCAAGAAACAAGTAAATAACTTTGAAGTATAAAAGTTTATGAAAGGTAAAGGATTCGAAATAAAAAGAAAGCGTTTAAATGAAAGAAATCAGTAAATGACTTTGAATGGAAAGATATTCGAATGAGGAAAGCATGAAGATAAAAGCGTGAAATGTAAAAGAGTTTCTGTAATGTAAAGTACTCGAAATAGAAGGAAAGACTTTCAAATGCAAGAAATCAGTAAATGACTTTGAATGAAAAGACTTTAATGTAAAGGCTTTTGAATGATATTGACATGAAGATAGAAGATAAACTGGAAATGATAAAGAGTTTTACTGAATCATAAATATTTGGTGTTATCATACGTACATTGTTCGAGCATTCGTTTCCCTAGCCATGTGGTATTTTGAATGTTTACTGAATTTTGTACAATAGATATGACACACGAAATCCTAACGCTAAGACTTCTATTTATACTACTTCGACCATAACGGTCTTGCCTATAAGATTTTGCCACGTTCAGAACATGCAGAGCACTGCCCCTCTCTAGCTTCCATGCGTCTTCGAATGCTCCAGCGTATATATTTTAAATTTCAAACATCCCGCTTGCGTTTGAATTTCAAATGTTTTGGCACTCTTCGCTTCGAACTCCTTTCTTAAACACAGTCCCATTACCACTTCGAGGCTTCTTTTAACTATATCTTCACAACTGTCACTCGAAGCTCCGAGCTTTGACATGTTCATTCAAAGAACTGCTTCTACCATTCCGAACCATGACATCTTGCTTTATTCCAACGAAACATCCAACTTGCTTCGTTTCAAACTGTATCATCAAAATCTTCAGCCAACAAGCGTCTGTTCCAATTCCAGTTCGCACAGAATGATTGTATAAAATCCCAAACATTCTCCTTATACCAAACTTTCCCTCTTAGACCCCTAATAATTAACTTCCCATCATGCCATCACTTACCCTTCACTAATAACCACAATGCCCTTATTTTTTTCCACATCACATATTATTCTATTTACCTTAATTAAAATAATTCTAAATAATTACTTTAATTATTCTAAAAACACACAATTGGTCAATATCACCTAATTCCCTCTATACTACTCATAGTAACCCATCACATATCGTATTCATCAAATCACCATATTCAAATATCATGTTTATCTTAATCATCATGGTACACTTCATATTCATCATAATTTCACAAATTATCATAAAGGCTCATATATAATCATCAAAACATCAAACACTTCACATAAACTCATGTAATCACACTAAATTAATTAAATAATAATTAATTAATCTAGAATTTGGGGTGTTACATCTGTTGTGTGTGAAACCCTAAGTGGTTGTATTAGGTTTAATCGAATTCCATGATAATTTTATGTGTGGGGTTTAGGGTGTTACATTATGTGTGTCTCAATCATTGTAATTTTGTATAAATACCCAACGGGTATCTCAATAAATTTTAATGTGCATTTTCTCCCTCAATTATATTCTATCTAATTCTCTCTCTCACTCTCTCCATCTCCATGTTTAATTACTCAAATTTTACCAACCTTGTGGTTCCAAGTTCTAACATTTGGCATCAAGAATCTGGTTTGAACCACCAAACACCTAATGTACAACATTAATTTTATCTTCAATGTAAGGATTTCTTCAAACCTACTCATTCTTGATGTGAAGAATTACGGAAAATGGTACAAGCAAATGAAAGTGTTGTTTGGCTACTAAGATGTTCTTGAAGTGATCAAGAACCGGGAGATTCCTCTTATTGAAGATGTAACAAATTCATAGCGAGAAACGCATAAGGAAGAAAAGAATAAATATTTTAAAGTGATGGTTTTAATCCATCAATGCATTCATATGGATAATTTTGATAAAGTTGGTGACTGCGAATCATCAAAACAAGCATGGGAAATCTTGGAGAATGCTTACACAGGAGTTGACAAGACAAAGTTTGTGAGGTTACAAACTCATAAATGTCAACTTGAATTGATTCAAATGGATAAAAAGGAGACCATCAATTATTTCATGATGATAATTACTTTGTTGGCAAACCAAGTAAAATCATATGGATAAACTGTTAAAGAGTAGTATGTTGTTGCGAAAATCGTATGTTCTTTGATGGAAATTTTCGATAACATAGTCCTGACGATTGAGGAATCGAAGGATCTTGCGACTATGATCAAAGAGGAGTTAAAGAGTATGAATATATAAGGAGATAAGGTGTTTCCTTGTCTAATTCCTCTAGTAGGGTTGAAACTAGTAGTAGAAATGTCATTAATAAGAATAAAGAAGGTCACCAAGGTAATGCATCTCATAATGGTAGAAGTGTAGGTCTTAGGGAAGCCCATATTAAGGAGAGTATGTTCAATAAATTCTCACTCTAACCGATCATACGCTTTAGCCATGTCCATCTTGGTACCCACATAATTGGCCTTTATTTTTGTGGACTTATTTAAGTAGTTGAATACCTCAAAATTGATCATAGTATTACCAGTAATCAGTCTTTTTTGAACAAAATTGCTTTGTTTGTTACTAATGATAAGGGGTATAACTCTTTTCATTATCTTGGCAATGGTTTTAGTAACAATTTTTATCAACGTGTTTCATAGAGAAATAGGTATGTATTCAATGGGGGAAGTAGGACTTAAGATCTTATGAATAAGGAAGATATTTGTGTGGTTGTAGTCTTTAGGGTTTCCATTATGGTTAAGTATGTGAAGGGAAAAATTAGTAAGGTAATGTCCTATAATGTCCCAAAAGTATTGGTAGAAAACCGCAGGCACACCATCCAGACTCGTGGCTGTCATGGCTTTAAGTTGATGCATGGTCTGGTATACTTCATCTAGAGTATAATGTTTATTGAGATCCTCAATCATATTGGTATTTAGAATATTCCTAGATATCCCAAGAATATCTTGGAAATTTTTGTTCAAATTGAGTTTTCTAGATTTGAATTGGTCCTAAAAATGTTGGAAGAATATGGACTAGATCTCTTCCTCATTTTGGGTGACATAGCCATCAGTATTCATGATGTCCTTAAGCATGTTTTGAACTTTCATTTTTTAGGCATCATTGTGGAAAATTTTAGTATTATTATCTCCTTCTTTGAGCCATTGTGTTTTATCCCTTTGAGCCCACCATAGTTATTTTTTATACATCAGCTTACCCATATCCTCTTGAATTTTTTTAGTTTATAAGTACTTCAACTTCTTGTCAAACCCTCCAAAGATGTTCTTTCCTCGAGCCCATAAATTATTGAGTGGTATTAAGATTATCCTTAGCTTCAATTTGATTGTGACACTAGCTCCTCTTTACAATATCAAAGATCTCTAGGTTTTTAAGCCAAACCCTCTTAAATCTTGAAGGTCTTAATTGTTGATTTTTATTGGGGCTCACACGTTAGGGGGATAGAAAGTGAGTAATATGGGATTGTGATCATATCTAAATTTGGGTAAGTGTTGGTTTTTGTAATTAGGATACAAAGAAGTCATATGTTTATGGCTAAGAATCTATCCAGTGTGTTTATGATGTATTGTTGGTCTTGTTTTACTTTTCCAGATTTCCATGTTCCCCTTGTAACCTAAATTATATAAGGAACAGTCATAGAGAACATTATTAATAGCATATATAATGTTTATGTTTATTGCCCCTAACTTTTTCCTAAGCTCTAGTTATCAAATTAAGATCACCAAAAACAAACCATTGAGATATGTTAGATCTTTAAGCCAGATTATCAATCAAATTACAAGTAAGGATTTTTTTTATTATGCTTGTAGTAACCATGCATACCAGTACCCTTCCACTTCATAGGATTATACAAGACATAAAAATCAATTTAATTTTGATTAGAATCAAAAATATCAATGGTTACATTTTTATTCCAAAACAAGGCTAACACTGCCACTCTACCATCTTCCAAAGAACTACAACTAACTATATGTTTGTTGGCTAAGGTGTCAACTTTAAGAATTCTATGAAAAATATGGATCACATTTTTAATTTCACATAAAAATAGAATGTAAGGAGAGTAAGAAGTTATCATTTGGATAATAGCTCGCATTGTACGGGGGTTTCCCAACCCCTAACAATTCCAAGAAAAAGGTTTCATGTGTCCCTGAAATCCTCATCACATAAGCTTGCCATTTCTTTTTCAAGTTAGTTCTCTTCTAAATACTCCAGTTTCACGGTTCTTCTTCTTTTATTGTTTTTTATCTCCTTCTCCTTGATTTCCAGACATGTTAAAGCTAAAGCCACATTCTAGTCTATGGTTCTTTTTCCATGGATAATTTTTCAATTTGATCCATCATCCTTTTATGGATTGGGTAGTATTGTCCAACACTAGGCCTCTTAGTTGGATTACTACTGGGTTTTTTTTTCACTTTGGTGTATTTGTTTTCATCCTAGTTGACTTGTCTTTATCCATGGCCCTAGGAGGTTGATTTCAGTTATCACTGTAAGAACAAGATTTAGTTTTGCACCTGGTCTTTAGTTTTAATGATAACAATACATTATTTCTTAGAGGACACTTTTGTACCCTAATGATTTTGTCTAGTGTGTAGCTTTTTCTAACAGGTTTTGACTCTGATAGAAGGGTGTTTGATGTCATTAGTTTCTGAATCAACTCACTATGACTCTAAAGATATTCAAGTACGTGTTACAAAGATCTAGCCAAGTTCTGGAATGCCTTTAGACAACAGTTCTGATGAATGTTAGTCTAAAGCTTCTGATTGTGACTCTGATTGGAAAGACTTTTCAAGCTCGAAATATTTTTCCCTTCTAAGTTCTGAGATTCTGAAGACCAAGGTTTTTAATACTATGAAGACAAGGTTCTAGAAAGAACAAATTCTTAAGACTCTGAAGACATAGGATCTGAAGATTCTCTTTGTAGTTTTTGGTCTTTCTAAGCATGTTTCATCAACACACATTATGAAGTCTCTAAAGATTAGAAGATAAGATCAAAAAAATTTACATGAGTGAATAGTACATGGTACAAGATCAAATGTTTCCACTGCTCTGTTTTATGGCGCACGGACTATACTATGGTATGATATTGTCTACCACTCTCATTGACAGTTACGCAAGAAACAACTAGAATTCAGTATTTCTATTCTACCCTCCAACGGATTTCTTTTTGGCTATAAAAGGAAGACTTGGAAAAATTATTTAAAAAAAAGAACTTCACACTAAACAAATTGTTGAAACGCTGCTCAACTTTTTACTGAAATATCTTGTGTAAAGTTTTGTAAAAGCCAGAAACTTTTTTTCATTCAACTTGCTATTAACATTGTTGTGTTATATTTCTTTATTTCAACTTGTGTAATCTACTTTTTAAGAAGCATCCTTGTAAAGACACTTTGTAATTCAACCTTGGAGTTGATTGTTCCTTGAGATACTAGGGTATAGTCATAATTTCTCATGAAGACATTGACAGTTAGTCTTTGTGGTTTATAATCATTGACATGTAGTATTTGTTTGTGTCTGTAATTAGTTCGGTTATAGTGGATTAAGTCCTTGTTGAGAAAGGAAAAATCACCTTGGTAGGTGGACTATATTAACTTTGTTAACAGTGAACCAGGATAAAAATAATTGTGTTCTTTTATTTTTGTTCTTGTTTCATCCTTGTTTGTTAGGAAAGCAGGAAGTTTTAAATCTGGAAATTCAATTCAAACATCCATTTCCTGTGTTTCTTGTACCTTCAATCACATGCCCTGGATCATTAGGTTCTTGAAGTGTTCTTCATTGTGGCCAATTAAACCACGCGTAAACAGAACATTAGGAGTTTTTCATATACGAAATCCACCCATGTAACACCATTAGATTTTCTCCACATATACATTATCGGCCTTATGGGTTTATCCACCCTAATTTTCATCTTAACTTTGATGATGATGTCCTTTTTCAGCATTTCAAAGATTCCTTCTTCTATTGATTCACCCAAAACCTCACCTAGTTTTAAACGTTCTGGGTTATTTTTCCCCTGATGGAAAGCCCCCAAATTAGAGCCTGATGAAACTCTAAATCTACCTTAGGGGTATAGCCATTTCACTAATGTATAATAAACCACGAATTTCTGATGATCCATGGGCTACCTTTCAAGATTCGCTTGTTATCTTCTTCCTTATTCATGGTGATTTTGAACACAAATTGTCTAGTTCTTTAACAATAAGGTTTTGTGGATTGCACCATATATTTGTCAGGATTGTTTGCATATAACCCTTGTGAATAGGTTTTTTTGTTATGATTTTTCCTAATATGCATCTTGCATTGATATCCTTCAGTTCTGTGATTTCTTCTTCATCATACACAAAACCCTAGGATTGTGGTTGATTTTGTTGTAACTTGTTTCGAAGTTGTAGCTCTCCCGCATCATAACATGAATTGAGGGTCACAAGGAACTAATATATTCCCCATATTTTGATTTGTTTTAAGAAGATTTGTATTGATTTTTGAGTTGTTTTTCTGGATTTCTTGTTTGATCACCATTGTTCTGATTGTTGTTATATATGAGGCGATGGACATGGCTAGTTCTGATGTGTTAGCTAACGTCTAAGATGTACATCATTGTTCCTGACTTCACAGACTGACCTTCCATAGTTGAAGAAAGGAAAATAGAAATTATTGGTTATGATTGAAACAAATGAAATAATAAAAATAAATAGATTAAACTAAACTAATAAATAGAATTTAAAAAATAAGTATCAATAATAAATTAATACGACATATCATATTAATAAAAAATAAATAAGTATAAAATTATATATACGAGATTTTGTTCAGTTTTGATCAGTTTTGAAAAATCAATCCGAAATTTAATCTAAATCGAGCAATTTTTATAAAATGATATCCAAACACAATCAATAATATTCAACTTTTGTACGATTTTCAATTTTTTAGATCAAGTTTACGATTTTTATTTGAAACGGTTGAATTTGAACACTTCTATCATAAGCTATTCATTCTCTAGAATATTCCTAGTTAAGACTATGAGTTGCCATTAGATTATTTTCTAGAGTATCCTTCCAACCATTTTGGGATCATGATTGAGTAATCAAGATGAAAAAATTACATGACTTTGAATAAACTATGTTCATTAAATCAAATTAAATGGACTAAATAATACAATGTAGATATGAATTTTAGATTATATTAAAGTTTTTATTTAAAGTAAATAAAATTTGTACAAATGATTTAATTTAGTCCACTCAATTTATTCAATGAACATGATTATCTCAAAGTCACGTGACATTCCTATCTCAAAGTTATTCAATCCTAATTTTCATTTTGTCCAATATATCATGGTATTGAAATGAATTATCATTGTTAGTCAAAAAGTTACATATAATTATGAATATATAATCAATGTAAAGATATATATAACTATGATATGGTTAAGAATGGGTTGGCATCTATACTCGATTGAAAATATTCTAATTAATTTTCAGGATAATTATTCCTTAATTAAAGGCAATTTTTTATTTCATCCTATGCTAAAAAAAATCTCATGTAATTTTCAAAATATTTTTCAAAAATCAAAAATATATTTTCAGTATATATACTTTTTAAGTTACACTCAAGTAAAATCGAAAATACACTTCTCATATAAATTAAAAATATATTTTTGATTCCTAATAATAGACCTGAACGAAATTTTATTTAACAAGAAGGGTGTTTGATTTTGAATGAAAATGTATGGAATATTAAAAATTCTAATTTAGATGAATTTGAAAATATTGGATTAGTGTTAATACTAGAAGCGCTAAATATGGACAAAAACTCAAATTATCAAAGATGAAACTTTTTTTGCCCATTTGACAATCAAATATTTACAAACTCTGCAGAATAAGATATTTTAGTATTTGTATATTTTGATTCCAAATCAAATACCTTTTTTATTGAATTTTTTTTCAATAAAATTCCTAATAAATACCTCCCTTGAACCATACGTTCAGAAATCAACAAATGATTTGTAGAAGATATTCACGTTTTCTGGCCACTTAGTACAAGATGATGAAGAATGAAAGAAAAAGATATAAAAGAAGCGTTTTGTATTTTGAGTAAATCACAGAGTTTCTTATCCATTGAACGTGTTTCTTACCTTCATTAGTGATAAACGGGAAATACAGTTTCAAGAATTGTCATAAATATATTTTTAAAATAAATTTTATTTTAAAATAAGATAAATTTCAAAAACGAATGAATTATATATATATATATATATATATATATATATATATATATATATATATATATATATATATATATATATATATATATATATATATATATATATATATATATATATATATAAAATGTGAGATATACACTAGAAATTTTCAGTTTTCAAAAATATTTTTAAAATTCTAAATCAAATGGCATTAGATTATAACATAAGACTTTATTGCTTGAACCAATAATTTGTCTTAGTGTCATTCTAAAATAAAATCAGATCGGCTCAAATAATTTAGAGGTGTTGTTCTAATTTTTTGAATAGGCTTTTCTAATAAATAACATAATTTTTCTAATCACTATATTTTTAAATTGAAAATAATATTAAAATTTAAATAAAAATATATTTAAATTTTTTAAAGAAATTTAATTAATACAAATATAATTTACGTATATTTTCAGTCTCTATAATTTACCTATAGACATTAAGTCATTATAATTATGTTTCAATTCACATTCATACAAAAATATAAACATTCACAAATTTAAAATTTAAAAATATTTTTATATTTATGAAATCATCAAAATTTAGTTATATAATGCTGTAATTAGGGGTGGCAAAACGAATCGGGTCCGTCGAGCCAACTTATTTGATCCGTCATTTTTGACGGGTTAGGTTGAGATTTTTGACTCGGTATCTTAAGTTGGTTCGTCCCACCTTGTTGAAATATTAAATTTGATTTGATTTGATTTTATTAGATTTAATCTTTAATATAATCTAAGTTGTGTTAGCTCAAGCCCAATTAGAGTTGTATATAAATAGTCATAGTGTGTATCATTATTTGTACACTTGAATAATACAAATCTTTATTTCCTTTATTATTCTCTCTTTTCTCTCCTCACTAAAAGTGTCTCACGCACTAACAAATTGGTATCCAGAGCTTCCGGTTATTATTCTTGATCAAGTTTTCAAGAATTTTACGTCAGAGATCGTTTTTCTAGGGCAAGTAAATCAACCGCTGCGAAGATGGCTAGTGATAAGGGCATTCCAAATTCTCTTCCAATGTTTGACGGTAAAAATTAGATCCGATTAAAAAAACAGATGCAATCTTTATTTGGCTTCCATGAAACCCTAGAAGTGGTTACCGACGGTGTTCCGGCATTGGCTATAAATGCAACCGAAGAACAGAAAAAAAACCCACAACGAAGTCAAGAAAAAAGATTGCAAGGCTGCTTATTGCATTTAAACGGTTGTCGATGCTGCTAACTTCGACAGAATCTCTCATGCCGAAACAGCGAAGGAAGCATGGGATATTCTGGTAAAGTATTTCGAAGGAGGTGAGAAAGTCAAGGTTGTCAAATTACAAACCTTGCGTCAACAATATGAGTTGTTATCGATGGGAGAAGATGAAAAAGTTGCAGAATATGTGTCAAAGGTTCAGAAACTCGTCCATCTCATGAAGGGTTGTGGTGAAACCATTACTGATAAGATGATAGTTGAGAAGGTAATGAGAATGTTGACCTCTCGTTTTGATCACGTTATCGTAGCTATTCAAGAATCCAACAATCTTGAAACCACTAAAGTGGAAGATTTGGTTGGTCCGTTGGAGGCGCATGAGATGAAGATTGTCGAAAGGAAAGGAGTTTAGGACTCGATACAGGCATTGTAAGCTTAATCATGGAAAAAATATAGTGGTTCCAACAAATTCAAAGGCAAGTTCGACAAGACTCATGGCAAGAAGTCTTGGTCGAATTCCCATAAGAATAAGGTTGAAGATAGATCTTCTGAATCCTCGAAAAGGGGAGGAGGAAACTATCGAAAGGACAAAGAAGATAACAAAGGTATACAGTGTTATAACTATGAAAAGTGGGGACACTTGGCCAAGAATTATTGGTACAGAAAAGACAAGGGATCAAAAGGCAAGGACGAAGGAGCGAACCTTGCACGCCAAGATTCAGATGATTCTGAAGGTGGTATGATGGTTATGATTGCAGTTGCAGATAACCATGTTGAATCTAATATCTGGTTTCTCGACTCAGGTTGCTCGAATCACATGACTGGTCGAAAGGAGTGGTTGGCAGATTTTGACGAGTCAAAGAAGAGCATGGTAAAACTTGCTGATAATAGTTCGTTACAAGCAGAAGATACTGGCAACATAGTCTTTCAAATGAGTAATGGAGGGAAAGCTATGATCAAAGATGTGCTCTATGTACCTGGAATGAAATGCAACTTATTAAGTGTTGGACAACTAGTTGAAAAAGGTTTCTCAGTTGTCATGAAAGATGGAGTTTTGAAATTGTTCGACACTAAGAACAATTTGGTTTTACAATCTCCATTGTCGAAGAACTAAACATTTAAGACTATGATCAGTTCGACAGAAGTTCAATGTTTGAAAACTGTTGTCGACCACAAGGATAGTTGGTTGTGGCATTTGAGGTTTGGACATTTGAATTTTCGATCACTTAATCAACTGATTACTCAAGATATGGTTACTGGTATTCCAAGTCTTGAGATGCCTGAAAAACTTTGTGAAGGTTGTTTAGTGGGAAAGCAATCCATAAATTCTTTCATTTCGACTATGTCAATGAGATCATCCTGCATTCTCGAAGTGGTGCATTCAGATGTATGTGGTGCATTTGAAGAACATATAATTGGTGGAAACAGATATTTTGTTTCCTTTGTCGATGAGTTTAGTTGAAAGTTGTGGATCTATGTGATCAAACGAAAGGACGAAGTATTCGAAATCTTTAAGAGATTCAAGATACTTGTCGAAAACCAGAGTGAGAAGAAGATCAAAGTTCTACGAACAGATGGAGGTGGCGAATACACATCCAAGATGTTTGAAGATTTCTGTGCAGAACATGGTGTTGATCATGAGGTAATTGCTCCTTACACACCTCAACATAATGGAATTGCTGAAAGAAGAAATATAACCATATTAGATATGGAAAGATGCATGTTGAAGCAAAAGAATTTTCCAAAATCTTTATGGGGAGAATCTGTTTCGACTGCAGTTTATATTTTGAATAGGTGTCCTACTAAGATATTGAATAACAAGGTTCCTGAAGAAGTGTGGAGTGGCAAACGACCATCAGTAAGTCACTTGAAGGTGTTTGGCTCTATGTGTTATGTAACGCCCGTAATTTAATTAATTATTTAATTAAATTATTTTTGGAATAATTGTGAAGAAGTGTTATTAAATTGGATTTATTTTATTAAATAGAGAAATAATAATATATTTGAGGTATTATATTATTATGTGAAATAATGTTAGAAGCTAATATTATTTAATGTGGGCCTTTATGGTGTGAGTGGAAGTAATAAGGGGGTGTAGGTTTTGAGCCCGATAAGGAATATATAATAATATTAGGTTATTTTATTATTTGTTGTTAGAATAGAAGGAAGAAGCAGTAAGAAGAGAAATAAAGATTGTGAAGAACGTGAAGCTGCTGGATTTCGAAGGAAACGGCAAGAACAGAGATTCAACCCGGAAATTATAGAGCGACCTTCGATCCAAGGTAAGGATGGGGTTCTGGCTTTATAATTGGGTTCATGATGTTTGATATGTGGGGTTAGAGGATTGTTGTTTTTGTTATTGAATTGAATGATGTATGATGAATATTGATGAATTCTCGATGGATAAATGATGTTATGATGCTGTGTAGTCGATGTAGTATTGTAAGTTAATGTTAAGTGATGAATTATCATGGTTATGATAAGGTTTTTAGGGCTGTAGTATGATTCCCGTAGCAAAATACAGTAGAAAATGCAGAAAATTATGCAGACTGTCGAAGGATGTGTCGACCCCAAGATGCATGTGTCGATACATGAAGGATATTCGAATCAGGATGAGTCGATGCATGCAGGGCATGTGTCGATACATGAATGATGTTTGACTCGGGATGAGTCGATGCATGGAGGGTTTGCGTCGATACATGATGAGTACAAGACTCAGGATGAGTCGACACGAAGAGTGCATGTGTCGATACATGCTGTATTGAAAGCCAGAATGAGTCGATCCATAAGGAGGATGTGTCGACTCATAGTATACATATGAAGCAGGATGAGTCGATCCAAGGAGTTTTGTGTCGATACATAATGCTGGTTTTTTGACAGAATTGACTTCTAATTGTTGTAACTTGAGTTTTAGGATGTTGTTTGAGATGCCGTTCGAAGCGTTGATTAGCTAACGCGACGAACTTTATTCTAGATGATTTAAATGATGATTAAGAGGTGTAATCCCAGTAACCAATTTAGAATTTAGAATTAATTCTCGTAGATGACCGTTGTGCTGTTTTTGGGACAGAATGATGAACATGAGATGTTAGAGGTCGCTGTTAGAATTATGACAGTAGCAGGATAACAGTAGGGATTACTGTAGTATTGATATACAACTGAGTTAATAGTGATATGTGGTCATTAAAGTTGTGTTTGATAATTATGATGAACCAATGTCGTTTGATAAATAAACGATGTTTAATAAATTATTTTGAGATGTTTATCAGATGCTGTAATTGAGATGTTTTTGAGATGATTGAGATGTTGTTGTTTCCAAGATTATTAAGATGTTGTTGTTTGAGATGATTGAGATGTTGTTGTTTGAGATGATTGAGATGTTGTTGTTTTGAGATGTGTTTTGAGATGTTGTTAACTGAGTGTGTTATTACATTCATGTTGAGTCGCATACATTGCTTTTTTTTTAGATGGGGCTTATGCTCGTTGAGATGGCCTGGATTGGCAAATTTTGAGATGAAGGCTATGCCTTGTTGATGTCTCTATTAATTGGCAGATTAGATTTTTGAGATGGGAGTTCTGCTCCAATGGTACCACATGCATTTGCATAGTTTTGAGTCGCATTATATGATTGAATAATGAAGTGTATTTGATGTTGATGAATGAGTATATATGCTGGAATTATTGTTGATTATGAGATGAGAAGTGGTGATATTGTTGATCTAATTTAATATATTAATTATCATGCGCTTTATTATATTGTTAGATATCTCACCCCTTATGTTTGAATGTTGCCCCTATGTTGGTAACGTGAAGGTAATCGAGAGTGAAGGTCGTATACCTTCAATAGATCGAGTCAGTGTCATTGCTCTGATATGTAACACTCGGGGGGATGAACGCTTGCTGATTTTTTATTGCTGATTTTTAGTTGTTGAACTTTAAATTGTTTATTTACTAAATATGAGATGTTCCGAAGTTGTTGTTTTATTTAAAGATGTTATTGGAGAATTCCGCTGCGTAGTTGTTGAATTATTTTATTAAAGATGCTATATTGATGGTTCATCTGATGTTTTATTAAAAGTGTTATATATCCATGATGAATGCAATGAATTTGTTAGAAGATTTTGTGACGTCCTGATTCGTTTGTATGAATGAAATTCTATAACTCTGATTTATTTTGCATAATTTGCTTGGGGTAGAATTGGGGTGTTACAAAGTCGGTATCAGAGCAAAAGGTTGGTCCGACCTTGTCGTCGAGTCTTAGTTGTCTAACAATCGAGTATTGTTATTTTGAGTTCTAATAGATGTTTGTGTTGAAGTGATAAGTTGAGATGGCTGGAAGGAATGATGCTGCTCTTGCTGCTGCTCTAAAAGCAATGGCTCATGCGATGGAAAATCAGCTGAATGCTGATGGGAATGCTGGATCTCGTAGCTTGGCGACTTTCCAGAGAGAGAATCCACCTACGTTCAAGGGGAAATATGATCTTGACGGAGCATTGGAATGGTTGAAAGAGATTAAGAGGATCTTTCGCGTAATGGACTGCACTCCAGCGCAGAAGGTTCGTTATGGGACTCATATGCTAGCAGTCGAGGCTGATGACTGGTGGCTAGAGACTTGCCAGAAGTTGGAAGCTGCAGGTGAGAATGTCACTTGGGCTGTGTTCCGTAGGGAATTTTTGAGAAAGTATTTTCCTGAAGATGTCCGTGGTAAGAAGGAAATTGAGTTCCTTGAGCTGAAGCAAGAAAGTATGTCTGTTGTTGAGTATGCTGCCAAGTTTGCTGAATTGGCTAAGTTTTATCCGCATTACGCTGAGGAAAATGCTGAGTTTTCGAAGTGTATTAAGTTTGAGAATGGGTTGCACCCGGAAATTAAGAAGGCAGTTGGATACCAGAAGATCTGTGTCTTTGCTGATTTGGTTGATAGCTGTAGGATTTTTGAGGAAGATAATAATGCTCATTACAAGATTATCAGTGAGAAGAGGGGTAAGCACCCACAGAATCGTGGTAAGCCTTATGATGCCCCAGCTGGTAAGGGTAAGCAGAGGGTTGCTCATGGTCAGAGGACTAGTGGGGGAGATGCTCCTACTGGTGTGATTTGTTTGAAGTGTGGGAAACCTGGACACAAGAGTAATGTGTGCACTGCTGAAGTGAAGAGATGTCACCGTTGTGGTAAGAACGGACATATTGTATCTGAGTGCGAGCACAAGAATATGGTTTGCTTCAACTGTAAAGAAGAATGGCACATTGGTAGCCAGTGTCCGAAGCCGAAGAAGGCTTTGTCTAGTGGTAACGTGTTTGCTTTGGTGGAGGATCAGACAGCTTCCGAGGACGGACTTATTAGAGGTACATGTTTCATTAATAGTACTCCTTTAATTACTATTATTGATATTGGTGCTACGCGTTGTTTTATTGCTGCTGATTGTGTTGAAAGATTGGGTCTTGTGTTGTCTTTTTTGAGTGGATAAATGGTCGTCGATACTCCATCCAAGGGATCGGTGACTACTTCTTTTGTGTGTGCTAAGTGTCCCTTGTCGATCTTTGACAGAGACTTTGTTGTTGATTTGGTTTGTTTACCGTTAAGAGGTTTGGATGTGATTTTGGGCATGAACTGGTTAGAGCATAACTGTGTTCATATTAATTGTTATGACAAGTCGGTGAAGTTTTCTACTCCTGAAGAAGAGGAAGATAGTATGTTGTCTGCTAGACAGTTGAGAAAGTTGATGCAAGAGGAAGCACAGATGTTTTTGTTGATGGTGTCGCTATCTGTAGAGACTCAAGCTATAATTGAGGAATTGTCGGTGGTATGTGAATTTCCTGAAGTTTTCCCTAATGAGATTCCTGATGTACCGCCAGAGAGGGAAGTTGAATTTGCAATTGATCTTGTACCTGGTGCCAGACTTGTGTCTATGGCACCATACAGGATGTTTGCATCTAAGTTGTTAGAGTTGAAGAAGCAATTGGAAGAGTTACTTGAGAAGAGGTTTGTAAGATCAAGTGTATCGCCGTGGGGAGCTCCAGTGTTGTTAGTGAAGAAGAAATATGGAAGTATGAGGATTTGTGTTGATTATAGACAGTTGAACAAGGTGACAATTAAGAACAAGTATCTGCTTCCAAGAATAGATGACTTGATGGACCAATTGGTGGATGCCCGTGTGTTTAGCAAGATTGATTTGAGGTCGGGTTACCATCAGATTAAAGTGAAGGATGAAGACATTCAGAAGACGGCTTTCATAACACGTTATGGACATTACAAGTATTCGATGATGCCTTTCGGTGTTACTAATGCACCGGGAGTATTCATGGAATATATGAATCGTATCTTTCATACTTATTTGGATCGGTTCGTAGTTGTGTTCATTGATGATATTTTTCTTTACTCTAAGTCAGAAGAAGAGCATGTTGAACATTTAAGAGTAGTATTACAGATTTTGAAAGAGAATAAGTTGTATGCAAAGCTGTCCAAGTGTGAATTCTGGATGAAAGAGGTTAGTTTTCTTGGTCATGTGATTTCAGGTAGTGGCATTGTTGTAGATCTATCGAAGGTTGATGTTGTGTTGCAATGGGAAACTCCAAAGTCAGCTACTGAGATTAGAAGCTTCTTGGGATTAGCTGGTTATTATATAAGGTTTATCAAAGGGTTTTCTAAGTTGACTTGTAAAGGTAGAGCTTTTGTTTGGGATGTTTAGTGCGAAGATAGTTTTACGGAATTGAAGAAGAGGTTGACGTCGGCTCCGATTTTGACGTTGCCTAATCCAGGAGAGCCTTTTGTGGTGTATTGTGATGCTTCCAAGATGGGTTTGGGAGGTGTGCTTATGCAGAATGGTAAGGTAGTTGCTTATACGTCAAGGCAGTTAAGGACTCATGAGAAGAACTATCCTACGCATGATTTAGAACTTGTTGCAGTTGTTTTTGTGTTGAAGATTTGGAGGCATTATCTTTATGGTTCTAGATTTGAAGTGTTTAGTGACCATAAGAGCTTAAAGTATTTGTTTGACCAGAAGGAGTTGAATATGAGACAACAAATATGGTTGGAATTGTTAAAGGATTATGATTTCAGTTTGAATTATCATCCAGGAAAGGCGAATGTGGTAGCTGATGCGTTGAGTCGAAAGACTTTACATATGTCAGCAATGATGATTAAAGAGTTGGAATTGATTGAGCAGTTCATAGATATGAGCTTAGTTTGCGAGGTTACTCCGCATAGTGTTATGTTGGGTATGTTGAAGATTAATAATGAATTTCTAGACAGTATCAGAGAAGCTCAGAAGTTGGATGTGAAACTGATAGATTTGATGGTTGGGACTGATCAATCTGAGAATAGTGATTTCAAGTTAGATGAGAAGGGTGTGTTGAGATTTCGTAACCGAATCTGTATTCCTGATGATGCTGAGATGAAGAAAGTGATACTTGAAGAGAGTCATAGAAGTAGGTTGAGTATTCATCCAGGAGCTACAAAGATGTATCAAGATTTGAAAGGTTTGTTTTGGTGGCCTGGGATGAAGAGTGATGTGGCTCGGTTTGTGTATGCATGTTTGACTTGTCAGAAGTCGAAAGTTGAACATCAGAAGCCTGCAGGATTGATGCAACCGTTAGAAGTTCCAGAATGAAAATGGGATAGCATTTCAATGGACTTTGTGACGGGGTTGCCTAGTACTTCAAGAGGACATGATTCGATTTGGGTGATTGTTGATAGGCTTACGAAGTCAGCTCATTTTGTTCCTATTAACATCAGTTTTCCAGTGTCGAAGTTGGCTGAGATTTATGTTAGTGTGATTGTGAAACTGCATGGTATTCCTTTGTGCATTGTGTCAGATAGAGATCCAAGATTTACTTTTGATTTTTGGAAGAGTTTGCAAGAAGCATTGGGTTCTAAGTTGAGGTTGAGTTCAGCGTATCATCCTCAGACAGATGGTCAGACTGAACGGACGATTCAATCGTTAGAAGACTTGTTGAGGGCATGTGTTCTCGAGCAGGGAGGTTCGTGGGATACTTATCGTCCGTTGATATAGTTCACATATAATAACAGTTACCATTCTAGTATTGGGATGGCACCATTTGAGGCGATGTATGGTCGAAGATGTAGAACTCCGTTATGTTGGCATGAATCTGGTGAAAGTGTAGTACTTGGACCTGAACTTGTTCGTGAGACTACTGAGAAGGTGAAGTTGATTCGAGAAAAGATGAAAGCTTCACAGAGTAGACAGAAGAGTTATCATGACAAGCGAAGAAAGGATTTAGAATTTCAAGCCGGTGATCATGTGTTTTTGAGAATTACACTTGTGACTGGTGTTGGGCGAGCGTTGAAGTCTAAGAAGCTTACTTCTCGTTTTATTGGACCGTATCAGATTTCAGAGAGAGTGGGGAATGTTGCTTACAGAGTGGCTTTACCGCCTAATCTTTCGAATTTGCATGATGTGTTTCATGTGTCGCAACTTCGAAAGTATATTTCAGATCTATCTCATGTGATTCATATGGACGATGTGCAAGTACAGGATAATCTTACGGTGGAGACGATGCCTGTACGGATCACAGATCGTGAAATGAAGACTCTGAGGGGCAAATAGATTGCATTGGTTAAAGTGGTTTGGCTAGGAGCTGCAGGAGAAAGCATGACTTGGGAATTGGAGAGCAAGATGCGAGACTCCTATCCTGAATTGTTTGATTGAGGTAAATTTTCGAGGACGAAAATATTCTAAGTGGGGGAGAGTTGTAACGCCCTTAATTTAATTAATTATTTAATTAAATTATTTTTGGAATAATTGTGAAGAAGTGTTATTAAATTGGATTTATTTTATTAAATGGAGAAATAATAATATATTTGAGGTATTATATTATTATGTGAAATAATGTTAGAAGCTAATATTATTTAATGTGGGCCTTTATGGTGTGAGTGGAAGTAATAAGGGGGTGTAGGTTTTGAGCCCAATAAGGAATAATATAATAATATTAAGTTATTTTATTATTTGTTGTTAGAATAGAAGGAAGAAGCAGTAAGAAGAGAAATAAGGATTGTGAAGAACGTGAAGATGCTAGATTTTGAAGGAAACGGCAAGAACAAAGATTCAACCCGGAAATTGTAGAGCGACCTTCGATCCAATGTAAGGGTGGGGTTCTGGCTTTATAATTAGGTTCATGATGTTTGATATGTGGGGTTAGAGGATTGCTGTTTTTGTTATTGAATTGAATGATGTATGATGAATATTGATGAATTCTCGTTGGATAAATGATGTTATGATGCTATGTAGTCGATGTAGTATTGTAAGTTAATGTTAAGTGATGAATTATCATGGTTATGATAAGGTTTTTAGGGTTGTAGTATGATTCACGTAGCAAAATACAATAGAAAACGCAGAAAATTATGCAGATTGTCGAAGGATGTGTCGACCCCAAGCTGCATGTGTCGATACATGAAGGATATTCGACTCAGGATGAGTCGATGCATGCAGGGCATGTGCCGATACATGAATGATGTTCGACTCAGGATGAGTTGATGCATGGAGGGTTTGCGTCGATACATGATGAGTACAAGACTCGGGATGAGTCGACACGAAGAGTGCATGTGTTGATACATGCTGTATTGAAAGCCAGAATGAGTCGATCCATAAGGAGGATGTGTCGACTCATAGTATACATATGAAGCAAGATGAGTCGATCCAAGGAGTTTTGTTTCGATACATAATGCTGGATTTTTGACAAAATTGACTTCTAATTGCTGTAACTTGAGTTTTAGGATGTTGTTTGAGATGTCGTTCGAAGCGTTGATTAGCTAACGTGATGAACTTTATTCTAGATGATTTAAATGATGATTAAGAGGTGTAATCCCAGTAACCAATTTAGGATTTAGAATTAATTCCCGTAGATGACCGTTGTGCTGTTTTGGGGACAGAATGATGAACATGAGATGTTAGAGGCCGTTGTTAGAATTATGACAGTAGCAGAATAACAGTAGGGATTATTGTAGTATTGATATACAACTGAGTTAATAGTGAGATGTGGTCATTAAAGTTGTGTTTGATAATTATGATGAACCAATGTCGTTTGATAAATAAACGATGTTTAATAAATTATTTTGAGATGTTTATGAGATGCTGTAATTGAGATGTTTTTGAGATGATTGAGATGTTGTTGTTTCCGAGATGATTAAGATGTTGTTGTTTGAGATGATTGAGATGTTGTTGTTTGAGATGATTGAGATGTTGTTGTTTTGAGATGTGTTTTGAGATGTTGTTAACTGAGCGTGTTATTACATTCATGTTGAGTCGCATACATTGCATTTTTTTTAGATGGAGCTTATGCTCGTTGAGATGGCCTGGATTGGCAAATTTTGAGATGAAGGCTATGCCTTGTTGATGCCTCTATTAATTGGCAGATTAGATTTTTGAGATGGGAGTTCTGCTCCAATGGTACCACATGCATTTGCATAGTTTTGAGTCACATTATATGATTGAATAATGAAGTGTATTTGATGTTGATGAATGAGTATATATGCTGTAATTATTGTTGATTATGAGATGAGAAGTGGTGATATTATTGATCTAATTTAATATATTAATTATCATGCGCTTTATTATATTGTTAGATATCTCACCCCTTCTGTTTTAATGTTGCCCCTATGTTGGTAACGTGCAGGTAATCGAGAGTGAAGGCCGTATACCTTCAATAGATCGAGTCGGTGTCATTGCTCTGATATGTAACACTCGGGGGGATGGACGCTTGCTGATTTTTAGTTGTTCAACTTTAAATTGTTTATTTACTAAATATGAGATGTTTCGAAGTTGCTGTTTTATTTAAAGATGTTATTGAAGAATTCCGTTGCGTAGTTGTTGAATTATTTTATTAAAGATGCTATATTGATGGTTCATCCGATGTTTTATTAAAAGTGTTATATATCCATGATGAATGCAATGAATTTGTTAGAAGAATTTGTGACGTCCCAATTCGTTTGTATGAATGAAATTCTATAACTCTGATTTATTTTTCATAATTTGCTTGGGGTAGAATTGGTGTGTTACATGTTACAAGCATGTTCCTGATGCAAGGAGAAGGAAGCTTGATGACAAGAGTGAACCTATGATTCTGGTAGGATATCATAAAACTGGTGCATACAGACTATTCAATCCAGTTAATGAAAAGATTGTGTTGAGTCGAGATATTGTGATTAATGAAAATTATTCCTGGGATTAGAATTCTAGCAATTCAATTAACAAATCATTAATGAACTTTGATTTCGAGGAAGAAACTAATTAAGTAGAGGTCGAAGGAATTGTTGAGAATCCAGTCGAAGTCGAAGAAGAAGTGGTTGCTGACACTCCCGTCACAGTCGAAGTCGAAGAGGTTGTGGCTGAAACAAGCCAAAGACCTCAAAGAAATAGAGTTCTTCCAACAAGACTTCATGATTATGAAGTGATGGGTGATGATGAAATCATATCAGATGGAGAATTAGTTCATTTTGCTTTACTTGCACGTGCTGAACAAATCAACTATAGCGAAGCTTTGAAGATTAACAAGTGGAAGTTAGCTATGGTCAAAGAGTTACAGGCAATCGAAAGAAACAACACATGGGAGTTAGTCGAATTTCCAACACATACAAAAGCTATCAAAGTAAAGTGGGTGTTCAAGTTGAAACACAATGCAGATGGGTCAATAGAAAGACATAAAGCAAGATTAGTAGCTAGAGGTTTCCTTCAAAGAGAAGGACTTGACTACTCTGAAGTATTTTCTCCAGTAGCAAGATTAGAGACTGTTCGACTAGTAGTAGCATTGGCATGCAACCAAGGCTGGTCAACATTTCATCTAGATGTGAAATCAGCATTTTTGAATGGTCCTTAGACGAAGAAGTTTATGTCACACAACCTCCTGGGTTTGTAATTCAGAAGGAAGCGAGTAAAGTATATAGATTGCACAAAGCGCTCTATGGCCTCAAGCAGGAACCTAGGGCATGGAACAAGAAGATTGACTCATACTTAGTCGAATTAGGATTTGTCAAATGAAAATCAGGGTATGGTGTCTATGTTCAGGTTGTAGCACAAGATATAACAATCATCTACTTGTATGTTGATGACTTGCTAGTAACTGAAAATAGTTTGGAGAACTTGTCGAAGTTCAAAGAGCTGATGACGAAGGAATTTGAAATGTCGGATCTAGGAAAATTGTCTTATTTTCTAGGCATGGAATTTCAAATTTCGAAGCAAGGTATGGTGCTACATCAAAGAAAGTATGTCAAAGAAATACTCAAGAGATTCAGAATGGATGATTTGAATCCTACATTCTCACCTATCAAACCAAATGTGAAGTTGGAGAAGAATGGAGAGGAAGACAAAGTCGATGCAACTTTGTTCAAGCAAATTGTGGGATCTCTAGAGTATGTGTGCAATAGTCGACTTGATATAGGTTTCGCAGTTGGATTAATAAGCAGATATATGGGTGAACCAAGAGTGTCACATATGAAGGCTACAAGAAGAATCCTTCTATATTTGAAGGGTTCAATAAATTGTAGAATACTATTTCGACAAGATTCTGAAGGCAAAGAAGCAATAGTTAATTGTTTTTCAGATGCTGATTGGTGTGGAGATAAGGAAGATCGAAGAAGCACAACTGGATATTTCTTTCAAGTATTTGGTTCCCTAATCTCATGGTGTTCGAAGAAGCAACCTGTGGTGGCATTATCATCATGTGAAGTTGAATATATAGCGGGATCCTATGCTGCATGTCAAGCAATTTGGATCAGGTCTGTACTTGAAGAAATGAATGTCGAAGTGAAGAAACCTCTAGTATTGCAAATCGACAACAAGTCAGCCATAAATTTGGCGAAGAATCCAGTTCTGCATGGAAGAAGTAAACATATTAAAGCAAGGTTTCACTTCTTGAGGGAAAAAGTAAATCAAGGTGAACTTGAAGTTAGGCATTGCTCAAGTGAAGCACAGTTGGCCGACATTTTCGCCAAAGGATTGAAGATCGACAGATTTCTGAATTTGAGAAAGAAATTAGGAATAGTTCAGATTGACTATTTTTGAGGATGTTCGACAACTTGGATTATGGGGGTGTGTTGAAATATTAAATTAGATTAGATTAGATTTGATTAGATTTAATATTTAATATAATCCAAGTTGTGTTAGTCCAAGCCCAATTAGGGTTGTATATAAATAGTCATAGTGTGTATCATTATTTGTACACTTGAATAATACAAATCTTTATTTCCTTTATTATTCTGTCTTTTCTCTCCTCACTAAAAGTGTCTCACGCACTAACACACTTAACCCGTTTTAAAAGGCGGACTTAGGCGGGGGCAGGGCGGGTTTTCCCCGCGGGCTTTTTGTTACAACTTTTTACTTTTTATTTAGAATTTAGACAACTTTAACTATAAAAATAATAGTATTCTCTTTGGGTTATGGTGATTGAACTACATTCTAAATTATTATGCAGACAAAATGAATATAATTGTAAGGTTTTTTATATAACTTTCTAATACATGTATTGGTTGGAAAAACTTGAAATATAATAACAATTGTATGGCATGAAGAATTATTAAGTTGTCAATATATTAACTCACATGTTTTCTTTAGAAACAAATGTTAATTTTAAGAAAATGAATAATTCGATTAAAGTATATGTGTGACAAATTTAAGATATAACTATTAAGGAATAATCAATATAATAGTTTATATGACGTAAACAATGAGAAAGTTAGGTCTTAATATTTTATACACTGTGATGTTGTATGCACTGTATTGTTATCATTGTTTGTCTTGTGCAGATTATTAATTGGATTCTTTTAGTAATTAGTTTTTAAATAGGATTATGATAATGTGTTGTTTATTTATTTATTTTGATACTTTTTTTTATCGTACTAGAGTCTATTTCGGTATATTTTTCTTGAAATTGATCTTTATCTATTTTATTTTTTTAAATGTTTGGACTTAAGACATGTTGAAGTTGTATTATGTGTTGTTAAAAAAATATCTTTTGTCGGCTTCTTTAGTAATGATTATAATTTTTATAAATTATATAATAAATTAAATTATAAAATTAAAAAATTAAAAAAAATTGACGGACTGTCCCGTCAACCCGCCAACTCGTTAATAAATTTTGAACTCGAACGCATAAGTTTACCTGCTCCACCCGACTCTACTTTTATACAAACTTAAACATGATAGACCTAAATGACGCCCACTTTACCACCCCTAACTGCAATGCATCAACTAAATTAAACAATGATACTGTGATGCTAATATGTACTACAATTTACAAATATAATTTTTTTATACATAACATGTATTAATTTTTTTTAAGTAAATACAGATTTTATTAGGAGCTATGCATGAAAAAAATTGAATTAGTAAAAAAGATTATAAAATTATAAATATTATATTAAACTAGACTAAAATAAGTTGTTTATATTATTATTATTTTTTAAAATCAGATATCATTTAAGTATAATTGTAGACACTAATTTATCAAATCTAGTAGGATCACAATAAATAGGGAAGTTCTTCATCAAAAGAATTTAACATTACTACATATTCAAGGTCAAAATCGAATGCAGGACTTCTAAAATTTAATAATATATAAGATAATATTTTTTTAATTTTGTATATTTCACTTAAAATATTTTAAAATTGAAAACCACCGATATCAATATAATGTTTTTCTAACAATTGATTAAAGTGGTAATCTTTCATGGATATCTCATAAAAAGAATAAAATTGAATATCTCAAAAAAGAATAAAACAATTAAAAGAAACAAGGTGCAGAGTGCAAGCCACGAACTTTTCTGCAAACAAATGCTTATCCGCACGGCTACAGTAAACAATCCACTAATGTTCTACATAAATAATTTATAATTATATGATAAAGGGTATTATTAAGGGGATTTTTTTTTCATTCGGTTATGTTGAATTAAATCTCTGAAAATCAAAAATATCTTTCGGATTTTCATATTCGAATGTATTTTTCAATATGTTTTAGATATTTATATTTGAAGTTATTTTTTTTTCACGTTTTAATACTTAAACGTTAGATTTAAAATTTTAGAGGTACTTTCGGATATGCGTATCTGAAATCACATGCAAATATGTTAACAGATGTTTCGGATATACATATTTGAAATATTGTCTCTTTGTATCATTTTTGTTTAAAACATCGTCACTACCACTACCTAATAAACAGACAAACGGGCAAACCTAAAATGATACGATTTAGACAAAAAATGAAAGGAACATAACAATACGAACATAACAATTAGATTAGATGTTCATAACATGATATAATACATAAGTTATTCAGAAAGTGTGTAATGTCAAAATATTACATCGATAAAAAAAATATAACATAGACTATTGCTACTGTGTATGCTTAATCCTAACCCTTTGTGACCTCATATGCCTCCTATATTACGCCGCACTGGATGCCTCTGTAACCATCCTCCCAACTATAGCAACTGCCTCAGGACAGCCCATCTCAATGATCTCGGAATCCAATGCCTTCTGCCTAAGAATGTATATCTGCTGACAGATCGACAAGAGATCAGTGGCATGGTCATCCTCGGCCTACTGGTTCTCCAAAAGCTCCTCATGAGCTGGCCTAGGTGGACGTCTTGGACCATCTGGTGTCATGATAGGGTGTGACATGTTAAAGAATCATGTCATGTATCCCTCTACACAATGCCAACTCTGGAATATCGGTATCATCTGATACTCCCGTGGCACCAAATGATTCTCTCAATCCTGAAAGATTCCATCGTGATCTTGGCAGATAACGGTGTTAGGAGTAACCTGAAACGGAGACCTCGATATCATCTGCATAAAGACAAACTGCCAGATACACCACTCTGGAAGATACCTGGCCATAATATTCTACCCACATACTAGCCACCTGTGATACGGTGGGAGAACTGACTTGAGAGTTTTGCGTTTGATCGCAAATGTTACTGTTAGCAAGAGTCGCCACTGACTTTTCTTTTATCCAAAAGGAAAGGTGAAAAAGCACATGAAAGACCTTTGAGATTATTTCTTGAGTTCGGGGGGTAGATTATGAAAAGGGAAGGTATTAGCACCCTTTTCATCCATGGTTATCCATGGGCTCTTAGTTACTTGCTAGATTACTTGCTTTTGTTTGAAATTGTGCTTTGTGTGGTTTTTTAAAAGTATTTTGTAAAGAGGCCATTGTTTAGGCAATCTTTGTATTGATTCTTGTTTGTAAGAATGTATACAAAGATGTTTGATCTTTTGAAAATGTTTTCAATTTTGCAAGGTGTTTGAAAGTGTATGTGATTGTTTTGAAAATAGCAAGGATGTTTGTTTTGAAACGGAGCAAGTAATTAGGAGAAATCTACCTACTCAAATATCTTTCTTGTTCATTTCCTTTTCCTTTAACATTATTGTCTTACCATTGACTTGGTAAGCAACCCTATCTTTGGATGTAAACGGGACGGGTGTGGGTCATCGTATAACCATGATTAGCAATATTGCAAGGTATCTTAGCATTCTTTTTTAGGGACTAAGATCATTTGTAAGGCAACTTAGATAGCATCATCGAGGGACTATGATCTTGTATTTGCTTGTTTTTGCTAAGATACCTTACATGCGTAATATCGCCATTTTGTATAAGGCAACCAAGTGGGATAACCCTAGGGGTGCTTGTGTGCAAGTGTATTGTTTTCATGCTTGATTTTTGTCTTGAATTAGAGTTTTCTATTTGATTGATTTTGTTCTTTCCATACAAACCCTAATTACTAGCATGTGAATATAAAGCATTTAAATTGCGGAAAATAAAAATACTAAGCTATTACATGATTTGTGGGAAGGGGGTGTACAAATTGAATGGGAATTGCAAGAATTTAAAGCCTAATTAGTCTATTACAACCATATTGAATTTATACAATAATTGAAATAAATAAATATACAAAATAAATATGCAAGAATGTAAATGCAAAGAAAATAGATCTTTTTGTTTGGATTTTTTATGAGAAAAAAGAATTTGTTTTAACCTAATTAATTAAAAGAAAATAATTAATTAAAATAATAAAAGTAAACCTAATTTACTAAGAAAAGATTTTAAATAAAAAAAACTTAAATCTATTCATTGATTAAAAAGAAATTAAGTTTATAAGAAAAGCATTTTTGTTATTTTTGTTTTGAAAATATTTATGACATCATGAAATATTTTTAGTCTTTTTTATATCAAAAATAATATATTTTAATAGGTATAAAAGAAAAATAAACATTGACCTAGTTTTAATTAAATTTACAAGGTGATTTCTAAAAAAATAAAATAAAGTATAGTTAATAAAATATTTTTTGTGAGAAAAAATAAAATAAACTAAATTAAAATGAAGTTCTAAATTTTTTATATTTTTTATGATTTTTAATATTAGTGAAAAATAGTTAATTAAAAAACAAATAAAATAAAAATAAGAAAATAAAATAAATTGGACCAGGGGTGCATAAGCAGGCAGGGAGGTCAGCTAGCAAAAATATATATATCAGGCCCAAAGGGCCCAGCGCCTGCAAAAACATGTTAGAAAGTCAAAAATATGAAAAATGGGAAAAAGGGTACCACTGGGGCTCGAACCCAGGTCCCATAGGTTAACAGGCGCGCGCTTTACCATTGGGGTGGCTATACATCCGTTTATATAAACAAAACAATAAATATGTAAGGCAAATCAAGTCCTGATGACTTCATCTTCAACCTTCAGCCGGTGTACCTGTAACTTCTTCATTTCTCAATAAAAATGGAAGATGACAAAATGAAAGTTGTTGCATTCTTCCTCACGAATCTAACCATGTAAATAACTAAAGCTAAAAGTCAAAGATAAATGAGAATTTCTCTGGCCCTAATTTGAACCCTAAAAATATCAGAAACTTCAACTCTAAAATTTTCTAAGCTCAGGCCATTTAAATGTAAACTATGGATATGTACAGCTTCGTGGCAATGAGGTCTACATTTTATCTTCACAAATGCAAGCCTAACAATTCCTAAGTAATGAGATAGAAGTTCAAGAAAAATATCTCAAAACTGGAAATCGTGAAATGCAAATGAGCTTGATTCAAAGTGATGCAAGGATCGGGTTAGCTTCCTTGAGGTCCCAGGAAGCTAATGCAATGATTAGCTTGAGCTGAAAGTGGCTAAGGAGCTATGGAGAAGTCAAGTTGCATACCCCTGTTTTTGAAAATGTAACTTGATTATGGAGGTGTTACAGTTGAGCAAATGTACTTTGGATGGTTTGTATTTGATGTTTAGAAGCTTTTGGAAGTGAAAGGCCAAAGAACGCACGAGGGGATTTGGAGTTTGGTATGTAAAGTCAGAACTTGTACAACAATAGTGTTTTGAGACAATTTCTGGCTAGAGGGAATTTGAGTGATTTTAAGGGTCTTCAAGCTCGTGTCCTAGCTCACAAATAGTGCTTCTATTTATAAGCAACAAGTTTGGAGACTTGTTGTTGATCAAAATTTAAATTTGCATCCTTAAGCTAAACATGTGATTTTTTGACAAAATAAGTTTCAAAGTCTTGTGTACTTGCTAAGATATAGTGGTTATGCTTTAAAAAAGCTTGCTTCTGACTTTGTGGATGGAGTGTGATCAGAGGGAACAAGTTAGAGGCTCAATGTGAACTTATGCAAAAAGCTTGCTTTACAAGAATGGCATTGTTAACTTTCTTCCCAAAATGACAATGTGAATTGGATAAAGCTTAAATCACTTGGACTATAGCTCAAAAGTTTGTGTAATCCATTAATTATGGAGTGACAAACAAATTTGAGGCCTTCAAAGCAAAGATTATGCAGCCTAACATTGAAATTGCATTTGTGTTCATCATGAAAATGACCTATAATTCAAGTGACAAAACACCAACTTCATCTCTTCGATTCTCCCTACTCAAGAATGATATCAAGGAGTTCTTCGACATTTTGGAAAGCTTGTAATGTTATCTACAACCCATTTCTGAATTTCATTTGAAGATTCTCCTTGGAACTATGTGAAAAATTGCCATGAAGTTAGGTCAAAAATCTGCCTAACTAGGGCAAAATTTCACTAAGTCTTTTTTAGTTCATGAGCGTGTATTCATAAAATTATAACTTTAGATCCAAGAACTTTTAGGAGAAGTTGTGTGAAGAAAAGTTGTATATTTCATGGATATCTAGAACTTTCATGTTGGAAGTTTCCTTTGAATCATCTTGGATCATAATGAAAAAATTGCTCAAATTTATGAAAAAATAAGAATTTTTTACACCTAGAAAAATTTCTGTTTAAAAATTTTGACTTTTCAAAATGAAATCTTGATTTATTGATTTATTGATGAATAAGTTTCCTATTTTTGACATGTTTTAATGAATTGTGATCTTTGGTGCTTAAATTTGACCAAAAAGTCAAAGTTTGACTTTCCAGTATACAATTGACTTTTGATCAATTGACTGCAAAATTCATTTGTCAATCCAATGGATTTGCAATGTTTTGAATCATGTCATTAGGTCAAAATGATGCAATTTGACTCTTGAGATCATTCCTTAAACCAATTGACCATTTGCTAGGTCAAAAATCAGAAATTGTCATTTCCCAATCAAAACCCTAATTTTGACCATTTTGCCCTTTTGGAGATTTGATCAAATTTCTTGAGGAATTATGGTCCAAACTTGATCAAATGATACACATGGGTTTAAAATGTTGACGTGGATAAAAAATTATGAAGTTTGACTGTAAATTTGCCATAGTTGACTTTTTCCCCAATACAACTAATTTTTAGGTCAATTATTCAATTGACTGAGCAAAAGAGTTATCCAAGGCTTGAAACTTAGCATGAGTAGTCTTGGGGTCCATAGTGATCCATTAAAGTCATATGAAGTATTGATAGTTCAAAAATCCTTATGCAAACTCAAACCCTAATTTTGGTCATCAGTGCCTAAGGAGGTGTCTTGAGCTGATCAAACCCTAGTGCAGTCTTGAGCCCAAGGAGATCTTGTGAGAAAATTATTGATAAGTGAGAGGGAAAATTTTGGGGTACAACAGCTTCCCCTGTTCAATCTTCTTAAGCTTGAAGAGTTAGATTGGCATGTTTTTCCAGTCGTGACTCGAAGGTAGAAGATGATTGGACACTAGAGTGCCCAGAAATTTGCAATCGGTGATGTGATGGTTGAGGGAATGGGCTTAAAGATGCCATTTGGAGAGGTGATAGAAATTTTTTGGAGATGGGCTTGTAGATTCCATCCAAGAGTTATTGTTGGTATTGTAATTCGTAAGCTGGAAGAATGAGTATCAGAATGGCGTCCGTGTCTGAAGCATATCTGAACTGTATCTGAGAAGTTGAATCTGAATGAGTATCAGAAAGGCATCCATGTTTGGAGCGTATATGAACTGTATTTGAAAGTTGAATCTGAATGAGTATCAGAATGGCATCCGTGTCTGGAGCGTATCTGAACTGTATCTGAGAAGTTGAATCTGAATGAGTATCAGAATGGCATCTGTGTCTGAAGCGTATCTGAACTGTATCTGAAGACTTTGAATATTGTTAATGGTATCCGTTCGATTAATCTTATCCTGAAAAAGATAAAATGTTAGCTAATATGTAATGTTATGTTGTATGAAATGCATAGTATAATACATTCGCGTTATCAATGTTTATGATATATGGATGCAATGTATGCGTATGTGAGCTAGTTTGTTGCACTGCTGTTGGATTGGGGGAAATAAATCCCTGACTGCTGCTGAGGATATGGAGTATAAGTCTTCATGTTGTGAAGTCTAAGTGTTGACGAACTTTTGCTTAGAGAAACAAACTTTGTTGTAAGGGAAATGTCGTGTACTGCTTGTAAAATCCTGTTGGGAAATCCTGAGAATTTGAATGACTTCTACTGGGGATTGATAATTGGAAGCTTGTTCGGCTGGGAATTAAACTGCAAATTGTGGGGGATTTTATGGAAATAAATTAGAGAGATTTTCCTTTCTCTTAAAGCCATCAGTGATTGTCTTTTATTTTGTTTGTTTGTAAACAGTAATTATGTTCAAATGCATATGTTCAACAATGAATCATTGGACGTTTTTGTAAACAAAACACAAGCGTAACGAAGAACAGATAGTTTTTGCACTTTCAAGGAGATATCTTTGTATTGACTTTGAGTAAGTATTTTTTTTACAATGAGACAAACATTCTATTAAGAGAACGCCGTCGTAAAAAATGAAAATTTTAATACAAAGAAAAGATAGTTATTAGTAATAATCCCATGGGGTTCCCATTCTGCTATAGCCTTCGTATCTCTGAGCATCTTGTCTATTTGTTGCCTCGTTCGAAGATGATTGAATTGATCAGAACCTCTGAGTTTTTCAGTTGAAGCCAAAGGTCGCTCGTAAAGTGATCCAACGGGATATAGCCATACGCTTTACATTCCCTAACTTTTGCCTGGACCGCCCTTTCGGGTTTTCAGTCCACCGGGAAACCCTTTTTTGCCCAAGTCGCCCTTTCGGGTTTTCAACTTGCCGGGTGTATAGATTTTTTTTGTTTTATCCCTAGTTTTTGCCCGAACCTTTTTGGTTCGCTGGGATGCCCTTGTTTTTCCTAGGTATGTCAACCTAGCGGGTCTCTTATGCGTAGTATCTTTTGACTATGTTCGCGTTTGCAGGATGCGGAAGGTCGTCGCCATCCATGGTGGTCAAGATCATTGCCCCACCAGAGAAAATGTTTTTGATTACAAATGGTCCTTCATAGGTAGGAGTCCATTTGCCCCTGGAATCATCTTGTGGCAGTATGATGCGTTTGATCACTAGATCCCCAACTTGATACACTTGGCGTCTGACCTTCTTGTTGAAAGCCTTGATCATCCGTTTTTGATACATTTGACCATGGCAAACAACAGTAACCCTTTTCTCATCAATCAAGTTTGGTTGATCAAGCCGAGTTTGGATCCAATCTTCTTCATTCATCCCTGCATCCTTCATAATTCTTAGAGAGGGGATCTGGACCTCAATAGGTAACACGCCTTCCATGCCGTATACCAGAGAATAGGGTGTTGCCCCGGTTGATGTGCGAGCTGTGGTACGATACCCGTGGAGAGTGAATGGTAGCATCTCATGTCAGTCTTTGTATGTGACTGTCATTTTCTGTATGATCTTTTTAATGTTCTTATTTGCGGCTTCAACAACACCATTCATCTTCGGCCGGTAAAGAGAAGAATTATGATGTTGAATCTTGAATTGTTTGCACAAGGCGGTGATCATAGTGTTGTTGAGATTTGTACCATTGTCAGTGATGATCCTCTCCGAGATACCGTACCGGCAAACGAGATTTTGCTTGATGAAACGGGCTACAAAATTCTTGGTAACGGAAGCGAAAGAAGCTGCCTCCACCCACTTTGTAAAATAGTCAATGGCCACTAGGATGAAGCGGTGTCCATTAGAAGTTGTTGGCTTGATTTCCCCAATCATATCAATTCCCCACATAGCAAAGGGCCAAGGAGGCGTCAAGACATTCAGAGGAACTGGAGGTACGTGCACCTTGTCATCATAAATCTGACACTTGTGGCAGGTTCGAGAGTGTTGATAGCAATCTGCTTCCATGGTAGATCAGTAATAGTCTGCCCGTAGGATTTTCTTTGCCATCGTATGCCCACTGAAATGGGTGTCAAAAGTGCCTTCATGCAATTCAGCCATGATCCTTTTAGCTTCAACCTTATCTACGCACCGAAGTAACACAGAGTCATGATTGCGTTTATACAGAATGCCATTACTAAGGAAGAATTTAGCAGAGAATCTCCTTAAGAACTTCTTATCATTGATTGAAGCTCCTTCTGGATATTCTTGAGCCTCGAGATACTTCTTGACTTCGTGAAACCAAGGCTGGTCCACTACTTCTTCAGTATTAATCTCATGATAGTGTGTTTGTTCCTCCATTCGTTCGATGGTGATCCGGGGAGCCTCGTTATCCCAATTAAGGTTAAACATAGATGACATTGTGGCTAGAGCGTCTGCTAGCTGATTTTCTTCTCGCGGGAAATGCTCGAAGGTAATCTTCTCAAAATGTGGTAGCAACGTCAAAACATGTTCTTTGTAAGGGATAAGGTTTGGGTTTTTGGCATCCCATTCCCCTTTGATCTGGCTGATAACCAAAGTTGAGTCTCCGAATACATTCAAAGATTTGATCCCTAAGTCTATGGCAGCTCTGAGACCAAAGATGCATGCTTCGTATTCTGCCATGTTGTTTGTACAATTGAAACAGAGTCTTGCGGTAAAGGGACTATAACACCCTTCCGGAGATATGAGTACAACACCGATACCATTTCCAAGTGCATTAGATGCCCCATCAAAGAACATGGTCCATCGGGATCCTTGTTCAGGTCCTTCATATGGCCTGAATTCTTCATAGATATTTACCGTCGTGATGTCTTCATCTGGGAATTAAAACTTCATGGGCTAGTAGTCTTCCACAACTTAGTGAGCAAGGTGATCAGCTAGTATACTGCCCTTTATAGCTTTTTGGGTAGTATATTGTATGTCATATCCCGTCAGGATCATCTGCCTTCTCGCTATTCTCCCAGAAAGAAAAGGCTTCTCGAAGATGTATTTTATCGGATCCATTTTAGATATCAACAAAGTAGTATGAGTCAGCATATACTATCTTAGCCAGCGAGCAGCCCATGCCAGAGCGCAGCAAGTTTTCTCGAGCAGTGAATATCTGGTTTCACAATCGGTAAACTTTTTGCTCAGGTAATAAATAGCATGCTCTTTCCGGCCAGACTCGTCATGCTGCCCCAATACGCACCCCATTGAGTTTTCTAAAACAGTCAGATACATGATCAATGGTCTTCCCTCGATTGGTGGCATTAACACAGGAGGCTCTTGCAAGTATTCTTTGATTTTGTCAAAAGCAACTTGGCACTCGTCAATCCATCTGACTACTTGATCTTTCTTCAATAATTTGAAGATTGGTTCACAAGTAGCTGTCTGGTGAGAGATGAATCTGGCAATGTAGTTCAAACGCCCCAAGAATCCTGACTTCCTTCTCGGTACAAGGAGCAGGCATCTCTTGTATTGCTTTAACTTTGGCAGGATCGACCTTAATACCTTTTTTGCTGACGATAAAGCCTAGAAGTTTACCAGATCGTACCCCAAATGTGCATTTATTTTGGTTCAACCTCAGCTTGTATTTCTTTAGCCCCTCAAACAGTTTCTGTAAATGATCGAGATGCTCTTCTTCTGTTTGAGATCTATCTATCATGTCGTCCATATAGACCTCTATTTCGTGATGTATCATGTCGTGAAATAGAGCTACCATGGCACGTTGATAGGTTGCCCCAGCATTCTTCAGTCCGAATGGCATCACCTTATAGCAAAAAGTGCCCCACTGCGTGACAAACGTTGTTTTCTCCATGTCCTCAGGCGCCATTTTGATTTGATTGTAACCCGAGAATCCGTCCATGAAGGAAAACACTTTGTGTTGTGTCGTATTGTCAACTAGAATATCAATGTGGGGGAGTGGAAAATCATCCTTAGGGCTTGTCCTATTCAAATCTCTGTAGTCCACACACATTCGCACATTGCCGTCTTTTTTGGGCACGGGAACAACATTGGCAACCCATTGGGGATAAGAGGTGACAGCCAAGAATCTAGCATTGAATTGCTTCATGACTTCTGCTTTAATATTTTCTGACATATCAGGCCTCATGCGGCGAACCTTTTGCTTTACCGGCGGATAATCCTCTCTTGTAGGCAGATGATATAGCACAATGTCTGCATCAAGTCCCGGCATGTCTTCATACGACCAGGCAAAGACTTCAATATAATCGTGTAACAACTGAATCAGACGCTCCTTGATACTGGGTTCCAAATTGGCACCCACCTTGACCTCTTTTTTGTCTTCTTCGGTACCTAGGTTGATTGTATCCACGGGTTCCTCGTGAGGCTGAATGGTTCTCTCTTCTTGTTGTAGTAGTCTGGAAAGTTCTTCTGGTACTTCACAATCTTCCTCACCTTCGTCTTCGGCTTGGTAGATTAGATTCTCAGAGTTACAAAAGGCCATAGCAGTATCGTTACCCATGGGATACCGAATGGATGTATACCTGCATTGTGAGTATGAGTGTGTGTAAGGGTATAGCTATCCTTGAAAGAAATAAAAATGAAAAAAGAAAAACAATGAGCATAAAAGTTTGTATGCGAAAACGTCCATGATTCATTGATGTCATATGAAAATGAGATAATAACCCTTACAAATGGACCATTGTGCCTCGGGTAAGACACAAGGTTTTAAGAGTGTGAATTGTTTTAATATTACAGATCCATCAAAATGTAAAGACAAATTATTGTGGGACAAAAGTGATTGGGACAAAATCTCTAGTCTCCCAGTTTCTGAGCCTTCCACTGACAGTTGGGAATATCCAGTCCTCCAAGTCACAACTATCTTCATCATCTTCTATAGTGTTGACCTCGCGGTTGCTGATCTTCAGGGGTGGTCCTTCGGCACGAGCGCGGCGTACAGCCTTCTGGGCACCTGAAGTGAAACCTAGGCCAAACTTGTTAGACTTATATGGGATATCTGGGAGTTGTCCCCAGATAGTGCACCCACCTTCTTCTACCACTGCTTTGGCATCCTTCTGAGATGACATCCATAGTGGAGGCCTTGTAATCTTGGGAACCTGAGACACAACCTTGGTCACTGCTACATCTTGTGGGACCTCTTCAAAGTGTTGGAATGGAGTTTCAATAAATTCACCATATAATTCCACATATCTGAAGGAATTGAGATGGTTGATCATATACTCTTCTTCTCCATGAACGGTGATAATATTCCCTTGAATCGGATATTTCAGCATTTGGTGCAACGTAGAAGTGACAGCGTCAGCATTGTGAATCCATGGTCGGCCTAGCAAGCAGGAATATGAGGGACGGATATGCATTACATAAAAAGTTGAATCAAATATATGTGTTCCAACTTTTATGGGAATGTCTACCTCCCCATGTACCATCCTTTTTGAACCGTCAAAATCCCTTACTACTATGTTACTTGGCTTCAATGTCAATCCCTCACAGTCAAGCCTATCAAGAGCTTTTTTAGGTAATACATTCAAAGATGAGCCAGTGTCCAAAAAAACATGAGCCAAGGTTGTACCCCTACATTCAACTGAGACATGAAATGCCTCATTATGCTTCCTTCCCCTTGGTGTTAAATCAGCATCCAAAAAACCTAGACCATTATCTCCAGTCAGGCTGGCTACGCAGTCTTGAAACTGATCGGCAGATGTCTCTTGGGGTACATGGGCAGTTTTCAGGAATTTTACCAAGGCTTTTGCATGCGCCTCGGAACATAGTAGTAATTCCAGTGTTGTACCCCAAAATTTTCCCTCCCATATTTCTCAACACATGGCAAGTGAGGTTCCCAAATTGCTCAAGGAAGTTCAAGAATTAACCAGACAAACTCTCTCCTAAGGCAGTATACCTCAAATTAGGGTTCCCATCTTCATCAAGATGTGTGAGCCACAAAGGACTCAAATGATCACCATTGTCCTAATATGTTCTCAATATCATCCATGTCAAGTTTCAAGCCTTGCAGAAGAAGTTTGCTCAGTCAATTGCTCAAGTGCCTGAAAATCAACTGTACTAGGTCAAAAGTCAATTGTGGCCCACATACAGTCAAACTTCAAGATTTTTTGTCAACATCCTCATTTTGAAGTATTATCCATCATTTGATCAAGGTTTGATCATGATTCCTCAAGGATTGCTCACAATTCATCAAAACCCAAAAGTTGCTAAATTAGGGTTTTACAAGAAAAGTCAACTCAACTTTGACCAAGCATAACTTTCTCATACTTTATCAGAAATGACCCATCCAAAGCTCATTTTGAATAGGATGCAATTACCTATAATTCACCTTCATCTACCAAGTCCAGAATATGCACTCAAAAAAAGATATGAATTTTGACATTATAGGTCCTTTTAAAAAGTCAACACAAACACCTTTTGGGTCAAAGCTTCATACATGAACATGAAAGACTCAATTGAGATGAGTCCAAAAGGGTTGTTTATAGGACATCCTAATATTTATAAAAAGTCCAAGAACACCTCTCTAGGGTCAAAATTGAGAGAGTTATGCATTGTCCAAGTAGACCCTTTTTGCAAAATTGCCAAAAGTCAAATGTGTTCAAATTTGTATTTTTTGCTAAATGGGCCCAACTTTTTATGCTTGCACCTCAATTATAATGTGGTCCACGACTCAAATGTTCACTCACCCATTATGTGCTTCATTTTTCAATTTATTTTGATTTTTCATTAATTAAAAAGTGAATTAAATCAAATAAATGATGAAAATTAACAAAGATATGATTTGATTTGTTTTTTTTACAGATTGGCAATCAAGATATGCTGAGTTAATAAGATCAAATCCAATCAAGGTCAATTGGTACAAGAAAGACATGGTTTGGCTCAAAATAGCAACATATCATATAGCTTGAAAATCAAATCAAATCTTGGATAAATGCAAAGATTTAGTCCAAGTTTGTTAACCTAATCCACTCTAGGTTATATAGTGAACAATTCTATATCAAAAGTAGAGGGGTTAGAGTCGTGAAAAAGGGCAGAGAAAACTTCAAAATTCAAAGAAAAATGTGAATTGGTTTTCACTCCACAGGCCATCTCAAGCCATCCTAGCTATCCCAATCCATTGCTGGACGTCCCAGGAAGCTGTCCCAATCGTTTGCAAGGCCTAAAACACCCAGAAACGCGCACTACACCTCATACGATTTGACATAATTTTCCAATTCAATTATCATAATTCTTGCATCATTAGCACTTTTGATTGTTATATCCGTGTTTGTCATCATGTTTACAACCTAACCATGTCATTTAATTGCGTTTTTGATGCCTGTATACGATGTTACCATTGCTAGGGTTTCTGTGTTATTTTTAGGGTCTTTTTGTACATGAACAATTGGGCCTTGAATCAGGTACCATGATGCTCGTGAGGATGAGACGAGTTGATTGGTACCATTACCTTTCATTTATCTTGCGTGTACAACATTTTTGAAATATGCAGGGTTATACCTACAGTGGATGTCTGTAGGTAAAAGTCCCTTCGTCTAAAACGACGGAGAAGGGAAGAAGAAGATGCGTGTCAGCCAGCCATTCGTCCATTTGAATCTCGCGCGCTTTGGAATCAGCTTTTTTTATTTTTTCTTATATTATGTTTTATTATTATTGTAATTACAACTAACAATCATAGCTCAGCTGGCAACGTGGCATTGGATTTAAGCGTGAGGACCTGGTTTCGATCCCAGGTCCCAACGCTTTCTTTATTTTCCTTTCTATCAGCAGATCTAGTGCCTCACAATCTCAAGCGCCTTCCATACAACCTCAACATCCAGCCATTTGATGCACTCTTACCCAGATCTGACGCTTCCGGCTTGAAGGACCATGATGCACCTCAGGTCAATACTGCACAGGATCAAGCGTGGTCAACCTGGGCTTAGCTTGTTGGGCTAAAAAATTCAGATGCTCACCCCCTCTTTCAGCAAGACAACAAGCCCAATTCTCAACTTCTTTTTAGTTTTATTTTTATTTTATCTTTTAATTTGTTTAATTATTTTATTTTTAAAATCAGTTTTAATTAAATCATAAAAATAAAAATAAAAAGTCAAAAAAATTAGATTTAGTTGTTTTCTTATTAAATTTAATTTTGTTAATTAATTAGATTAATATTTAAATTAGGGTAACTTTAATTTGTTTTTCACAATTAAAATTAAATTAGAAAATTAGGTTAACTCTTGATTTAATTTTTTCTCTTTTTTCTCAAATAAAACAAAAATACAAAAATAGGTTGTTTAGAATTAATTAATTTATTTTCAAAAATTAATGTAAGTTAGGACTGAGGATTTTCTTTTAATTTAATTCTCCATTATTTTATCAAATAACAAAACATGACAAAAAAACATTTTTTTTCTTTAATCAATCGCAAGTAGGATTAGTCAAAGGGTCAAAACCCTAATTTCCTCACATTTAACTTACCGCGCGCATTTAATTCTTTTATTATTTTTGTAACTGTTTTGAGGATGTAATAGTTTTAATTAGGGTTTTTAAATTTCCGCAACTTTATTTATTGTCAACGACAATTATGTAACTGTCAAAGCCATGTAATAAGCGTAGGTTATTTTTTCCGCTTTTACTTTCCGCAAAACTCTTAACTGTTAGATGTATGTTTAGGATTATATGGCAAGAATGCATGACAAAATTAAAATGGTTAGAAAACCCTAATGTGCAAAGATAATAAACTAAAAATAAATCACTCGCACATATTCACTCTTAGGGTATACTCTCACTTCGGTTGCCTTTGGTAAATGATCATTAAGCATAGGGTGTCTTAGTGGTTGCCCTCTCGTCTAAAGAGATCAAATTGTCTCGTTCAAATGTTGCCTCGAAAAGATCTTAAGACTCTAGGGTTACTACTAAGGTGTCCTAATATTGCTTTAGTGACCGCACGTCCCTTTCGAATTGACCCTTACAACTCCAACGACGGTGCTACCTATTTCTCAATAGTAAGATAGCATTGTCTAAAGGAAACAAGAATAGAAACGATCTTTTTTCGAGTAGGTAGATGCTAGTAGGTACTTGCTCAAATCAAAACTTTTCACACTTACACTTTTCAAACAAATGTTCAAAACAACTTCATCACACCCTTGAGGACTGATACAAGGATTATCACGAAGTAAAACATTTTCAAGACAAACACACACAAGCAATTTGAAAAATGAGAAAGTACCTAAGAGCCCATAGAAAACCATGGATAGAAAGGGTGCTAACACCTTCCCTTTCTATAATCTACCCCCCGTACTCAAAATCTCGAAAAAGGATTTTTTTCTGTACTTTTTTCCTTTCCGATTGGATGAAATAAAAGTCGGTGGCGAATCTTGCTTACCGCGACATTTTGCGAATAAAAAACGCAAAACGCAAACCAGTATTAATAGTCGGTTCTGCCACCGTATCACAGAACTGGCGACTCTGCTGGGGAGTTATAAGTGGGGTATACCTTAGGATCTAGGTCATTAAAATTGCTTCTCTTGATTCCTTTGTTTGATTTATTTTTGAGGGCTTTGGTTGGGGTTACTATAGATCCTATACCCAGATCTGGGGGAACTCATTAGGTAAGTAGCAATGGACTGTGAGGGAATTGTACGGCATAGACTGATACGGTTGAAGCATTAGCTACGTATGTGTGGCACTTTGGTTGGTACCGGTATCCCTTGTGGTGAAACGAGGAGAATACGGGGCCGCTGCATGGTGTCGTGAAGCACTAACAAACCGTAGAACCTTAGTTGAACAACTTGGCCATTAGAGATTAGCGAGATAGCCGGCCTCGGTGTAGAGCTGGGGATTGGTTGATACTCGATGCTACACTCATTGAGATCATACTTTCGGAATATTTTGGCTGCAAGAAAAGATTGCGTGAGCTGAAACCATGACCGATAAAGGATGGTCAGTGATATTGAGATCCTCTAGAACCCGGTTACTTTTCTAGGACAGGTATGAAACCAACTTAACTTCAATAGGGTATTACCTTTGACCTCATGCAAGCCTTAAACCTAAGGGCTTTGTGTGATTTGATTATGTTTTCAATACCTGTGTTTGCCATGCCTATGGTTTATCATGACATCATGCATCATAACATGGCATTCATACTTCATTACACTAACCATTTCAAAGATCAAGGGAATTTATCTTTGTTCTGTTTTGCAGATCATGGCTTCTGTGCGTAGAAATACTATCTGAATCAGCTTTGTGAAGATACCTTCCCAACTCAAAGAGCTAGTATCAAGAGTTTCTGAAAATTCTACTTTCATTAAGAGACACGGTCAACTTCTCAGCCTGGTTACTACAAACTTTGATGAACAAATGACGAGCGTACTTTTTCAGTTCTTCAATCCCAAGCATCACTGCTTCACCTTTCCAGATTATCAGTTGGTACCCACCCTGGAAGAATTCTCTTAGCTATTGGGTATACCCATTCTTGAACAGGTACCCTTCACAGGTATAGAAGAAGTTCCTAAGCCAGAAGTCATTGCCTCAGCTTTGCATTTGAAACGGGCCGACGTGGTATCCAATTGGGAAACTCGAAGCGGAGTCGAGGGTTTTCTAGCCAAATTTCTGATAGACAAGGCTCAGCTATTTTGGGATGATATGGATTTTCAGGCTTTTGAGGAGGTCTTGGCTCTTCTTATTTATGGTTTAGTTCTCTTCCCTAATCCGGACTCCTTCGTAGATGTGAATGCTATCAAGATTTTCCTTTCTCGCAACCCTGTGCCTACCTTGCTTGGAGATGTTTTGCACACTCTCCATACTCATACCATGAAGAGAAGAGGGACTCTTATGTGCTGCATGTTGTTGCTGTCGAGGTGGTTTATTTCTCACCTCCCTAAGTCTGTACCGAAGAACGAAGAAGGTTTGGGTTGGTCGCAAAGGATAATGTCACTCGCTCATACGGATATTCTTTGGTGTTCCCGAGCTATGGAAGACATTGCTATTATTGAGCGCTGTGGGGAGTACCCTAATGTCCCATTACTTGGTATCAGAGGGGGTATAACTTACAATCCTTGTCTAGCTCTGCGACAATTTGGTCATGCTCGAAGGGATGGTCCCCATGAGTTACTTATTGAGGGCATTGTATTCAACTATGAGGATGATGTTAATGAGTATCGTTGGAGGTTCATACGAGCTTGGGGCATGGTAAACAGATCTGATGCCAAAGATTTGGGACCAAAGACTTCCATTCCTATGGAGCCCTACCTTCAATGGGTACGAGCTCGTGCCCAGAATTTTATGATGCCTTATGTGGCTCTATTACCAGTGATTGTGGAGCCCACTACTGAAGAAGGCATTCCTTACACGGTTCTCTATCCTTACATGTCCACTGATCTTGGGGAGTTACAGAGGTCTTGGATTCAGCTGAAGAATGAGCAGGATACTTACAAGGACCAGTTCTATGATCAAGAGAGGAAGTTTTTAAAGCTCACCAGGCAGCTCTAGGAAGAAAGAGTGCTCAATGATTATATCAGCACAAAGAGAAAGCGTCCATGGGACTTTTTATTTTTCTTTTCTAGTTTTAGATTTGTTTTATTTACTTATTTGTAACGCCTTAAAGGCATTTTGAGCCTTCAAATTTAAGCTAATAAAGTTTTTGTTTATTTTGGTTTGCAAATTTAAATTTCCCGAAGTCTTTGAAATCATTACATGCGCATCCCGTTATCATACATATCATTACAGGTACCACTACAGGTTTCTCATCTTCTTCGCTGTTTATTTCAGCAGAAATGTCTTCCGATCAAGCCATTAAAGATCTTCAGGCACAGAACGCCCATTTCCAACAAATGTCCATCAGTCTGGAAAAAGGGCAAGAGGATCTGAAAGCCCTCATTCTGAAAGAGAAGAAGAAGAAGAAGAAGGTTGTCGGCATTCTGAATATGGGCAGAAGGTTTGGAGAAAGGTTGAAGCAACAAACTGATCTGACCTCTTCATCCAAGGAAGGGGAGAACCAAGAAGGGGAAAATGACCCTAGTCCTGCAGCCTCTGACAATGATACTGATTATATTGATGAGCAATATCCTCCTGCTGAGGATAGATACAAACAGTTAGAGGATCGTCTGAGTGCCATGGAAGTTCAGAGGATACCTGGGTTGGATTTTGAACAATTGGGTTTGGTGTCGGGAGTGGTCATTCCGCAAAAGTTCAAAGCTCCGGTTTTTGCCAAGTATGATGGAGTGTTCTTCCAAAAACTCCATCTCCGCTCTTATGTCAGAAAGATTCAACCCCACACCGCTGATAGAAATTTGTGGGTGCACTTCTTCCAAGATAGTCTGTCAGGGACTCAGCTTGAATGGTTCTACCAGTTGGAGGGAGCCAGTATCCGAAATTGGGAAGATCTTGCTGCTGCTTTCTACAAGCAGTATCAGTACAATGCCGACCTTGCTCTCACTCGTACTCAACTCCAGAGTATGTCCATGGGTGTAGGTGAAGGTTTTAAAGATTATGCTCAAAAATGGAGAGACTTGGCTGGGAGAGTTCAACCCCCTTTGTCTGATAGGGAGTTGGTTGATATGTTTCTAGGAACGCTATCAGGTCCATTTTTCAATCACTTAATCGACAGCTCGTCATCTGGTTTCACCGAGCTGATTTTAACTGGAGAAAGAGTAGAAGCTGGAATTCGGAGTGGTAAAATACAGAAGGATGCCTCCTCGAGTTCAGCAAAGAAGCCTTTCGCTGGTAAGAAGGAAGTCAGTGCAGTCTATAGCCCGAGGGGCCAAAGCAGATCTGAACACCGTCAAACGGTAAATGCTGTAGTGATACCAAGACCCGCAGTTGCTCCACAATTCAAAAATCAACAAAGGGTGGAAAGACCACAATGGCAGTTTACCCACATCAACATGACTTTGGCTGAAGTTCTACCTCATTTATTAAAATCCAACTTGGCAACCTTGAGAGAGGCTCCCAAGAATCCAAACACTACCTCTCCCAGATACAATCCCAACGCGCGGTGCACCTACCATTCTGAGATTCCTGGCCACGATACAAACGATTGCTGGGCTCTGAGAAACAAATTACAAGACTTGCTTGAAACCAAGGAGATAGAGTTCGATGCTCCAAAAAAAGCCGAATGTTATAACTACTCCCATGCCCAAACATGGTCGTGGAGTTAATGTTGTTGACACTGATTTGTTTGTGACCTCTGTTGAAGAAATTTCTACTCCTCTTATGACTGTTAAGAAGAATTTGTTGTTGGCCGGTTTATTTACGGGTTGTGGTGAAGGTTGCCACATGTGTTCGATTCTACCTTTTAGTTGTCGTTTGTTAAAGTCACGTGTTCAGTGCCTGATGGATAATAAAGAAATTTTGTTCGAGAACATTGTGATCCCTGTTGTTCCTATTGAAGACGTCTCTATTATAACCATTTCCTCCAATCCTTCTAAGGTTTCATCGAGAAGATCTGTTAGGATTACACCTGTTCAAAGAATTGCTCTGCTGATAATCATTGTTCCTAGTCCCACCCCGTACACCTCAGACAAGGTTGTCCCATGGCATTATGGAGCTGATGTGTACTATCATGGCATTAAGCAAGATCTGAAGAATGAAGAAGCTGATACTGATGTAAGTAATATTGTTGGGACTAGTAAGGTTACCCGAAGTGGAAGGGTTTTCTCTCCTGAGATTGCTCTGAAGATTAGAGCCTACTATTATTCCAACTGTTGCTCCAACCAGCACTCCTGACATTTCTCATGTTCCTACTCCAGTTATTACCCCTGCTGCTGAGCCATCTGGGACTCAGGGCAAGGAAATTATAGGTGAGCCTTCCCAGACGGAGGCACCTAAGAAAATCATTGTGGAAGCCTCTAAACAAGAAATAGAGAAAATACTGAAAATCATTAAGAAGAGCGACTACAATGTGGTCGAGCAGCTGGGGAAGACCCCATCAAAGATATCCATGTTATCTCTTCTGTTGTGTTTTGAAGCCCATGTGAAGGCTTTGATTGCATTTCTCAAGACTGTGCATGTGCTGCAGGAAACTTCAGCAGATCAGTTCAAAGATTGTGTGGCCAGCCTGACTGCTGACAATGGGCTGGGTTTTTCAGATGCGGACCTGACAACGAAAGGAAGGAAGCATAATGATGTTCTTCATGTCTCGATTGAATGCATGGGCACCACTATGGATCATGTGCTGGTAGATACCGGATCTTCATTGAATGTTCTGCCGAAAAAAGCGTTGGACCGTTTGGATTGTAAAGGTTTGACTCTAAAGCCTAGTAACATTGTGGTAAGGGCTTTTGACGGATCAAAGAGAATGGTGCACGGGGAGGTGGACATCCCTATCAAAGTGGATTCTTATACTTTTGGGTCCACCTTCTACGTAATGGATATCAGGCCGTCGTATTCTTGCTTGCTGGGTCGTCCTTGGATCCATGAGGCTGGGGCAGTTACTTCCACACTCCATCAAATGCTGAAGTATCCGGTGAAGGGAAAGATTGTCACAGTGCAAGGTGAAGAAGAATATATGGTGAGTCACCTTAATTCTTTCCGCTACGTAGAGATGGATGGGGAATTCATAGAAACTCCTTGTCAGGATTTCGAAGAGGTCCCTCAGATCTTGGCATCAAATGAAGTTACTACCAACAAACCTCCGTTGAAGATGGCTTCTCTCAAGGACGCCAGGGCTGTGGTTGAAGAAGGTGGGTGTACCAATTGGGGTCAGCTCCCTGATTTCACTCACAAAACTGACAAATTTGGTTTGGGATTTACTACAGGGGCTCAAAGGGATGTTAGGCACGCTCAGGCTAGAAGACCTCCTCTACACATCAGAAATTGGGGAATTAATGCAACTGAAGATAGTGAAGAGAATTCAGACATCGACAGTTGGATCTACCCAATAACCAACGGTGGACCGAATAACTGGACAGCTAGGGACTTCATGCCTGTTTCTTTTATTCTGCAGTAATTGACTCATTTGTTTTAAGATTTGTAATAAACAATTTGAAACTTTACGGCCCAGTGCCTTGCCTGAGTCACCTTGGCTTTACTTGTGAGGGCTATTATTTGTCATTTCATATATCATTAATAAAGCATTGGGTGTTTCTTGCATATAAAATTTGCACTCCTTGTTTTTCTTTTCTGTCTCTCACTTTATCAAAAAAGCTATTCTCTTACACACACTCACGTATCATACTGCAGATCCATATCCACTATGGATCCCATTGATAAAAGCTCTGCTACTGCCAGTTATGACTTCAAAAATACGATCAACCAAGCAGAGGACAAAGGTGAGGATGATTGTGAGGTGCCTGGAGAACTTGCTAGACTATTACGCGTAGGAGCGAGATCAGAATTGTATTGGTATTGTCTGTAGAATGCGGTTGCCAAATCTTCCCAGTGTCGGATGCTAGCTCCATCCAATTGGTAGAACCATTCGAGTTGTGATCCCGAGAGGCTATCTTGGAAGAAGTGAATCCAGAGATTCTTGTCCGCCGTGTAAGGTTGGATTTTCCTTACGTACGACCTCAAATGCAGCTTTGGGCAGGAGACCCCATCATACTTGGCGAAGGCAGGCGCCTTAAACTTGTGAGGAATTACTACCCCAGAAGATAACCCCAGATCTCCGAAATCCAGTCCCGGCACATTCTGAATTTCCATGGCGCTCAACCGGTCCTCCAATTGCTTGTACCTGTCAGCAGCAGGTGGGTATTGTTCGTCGTTATAGTCCGTCTCGTTGTCGGAGACTGCGGGACTAGGAGCTCCTCCCCCTTGGGGACTGTTCTTCTCAGCAGAAGAAGTAGTTGGATCAGCTTCATTATGGAGGGTGTTCCCAAATCTGCGTCTGGTGTTGAACAACGCAGTCCTCTTTTTCTTCTTCTTCTTCAGGAGTAGAGTCTTCAACTCTTGCTGACCCTGGGCTAGGCTTAGGACCATCTCTTGAAACTGTGCACTTTGGGCCTGAAGGGCCTTGATTGCTTGCTCACTGGATGAGTCTGGATTCATGATGACTGACTGTTCCAAATAAACAGCGAAGAAGATTAAGCAGCCTGTAGAAAAAAATGGGTACCTGTTATGCATATGATGCATGAGATGCTATCTATGCAATGCATTCAAGGGTTTTGGAAATTCATAATTGTTGTAGACAAAAAGAACGCACGTCATTTTAATAAGAAAAGATTTGTCAGTACATAAATGACCCATGGGTCAAAAATTACAAAATAATTTCTCAGGGTAGAAAGACATTGCGCATCCTTTTTGGTGCGATGTAGGTGTTGAGGACCTCTTGCTCATGGAGTCGGCGGGTAAGCTCTAGAACCTTCTTCTCACTGGCGTAGAAGCTAGCCTCAAAAGTATTACGTTCCTCCTTGAGCTGAATCCAGCTTTTCTGCATCTCCTCCCACGATGTAGGCATGTCTGGATGTAGGATGGTGTAGGAAACCTCTCCTTCATTGACGGGCTCTTTAATCACAGGGAGAACATGAGGATAAGGCATCATCAATCTTTGGGCTCGGGCTCGTACCCATTTGAGATAAGGTTCAAGAGGGATGGAGTTCTTGTGTCCCAAAGTCTTGCTATCAACCTTGTTGAGTTTTCCCCAAGCTCTGATGAATCTTTGGCGAAGTCCTTGCGCATCGTTGTCGAAGTCAAAAACTAAGCTAGGAATCAACATATCATGAGGGCCATCCCTCCGGGCATATCCAAATTGCCTCAAAGCTAGGCAAGGATTGTAGGTGATACCCCCTCTGATTCCAAGTAAAGGAACATTAGGAAATTCTCTGCAACGGTCGATAATGATGACATTTTCTCTGGACCGAGAACACCAGTGCACATCAGAATGAGTAAGAGCCATCAATCGTTGGGACCACCTTGTACCTTGATCATTCTTCAAGACAGATTGTGGAAGGTGCGAAATAAACCACCTTGCGAGGAGGGGAGTACAGCACATGAGAACACCCCTCTTTCTCATTGTTCGTGTGTAAAATGAGTGAAGGATGTCCCCAAGTAACGTTGGTATTGGATTTCTGGATAAGAAGATTTTGACGGTATTGACATCTACCAATTGGTCAGGATTTGGGAACAAGACCAACCCATAGATAAGGAGTGCCAGAATCTCTTCAAAGGCTTGTAAGTCCAATGAGTTCCAACATTCTTGTGCCTTCTCAAACAAGAACTTGGCTAAGAATCCTTTGACGCCGCTTCTGGTTTCCCAATGCCCCTTGATGTCGGATGGTTGTAGATGTAATGCTCGAGCAACATCTTCCGGCTTTGGTTCCTTTTCCATACCGTTGAAAGGTAGTTGATTAAGGATAGGAATTCTCAGGAGTTGAGAAAACTCCTCCAGAGTGGGTACCAACTGATAATCGGGGAAAGTGAAACAGTGGTGAAGAGGGTCAAAGAACTGGAATAGCACTTTCATCATGTCTTCTTCAATGTTGGCGTTGACTAGGCTGAGCAGTCTACCATGTCTTTCACTGAAGGATGAATTTTCCGGAATTCTAGAAGTAAGCTCCTTGAGTTGAGGAGGGATTCTCACAAGGTTGACCTGAATTGTTTTCCTGCGAAGAGATTCCATGACCTGCAAAACAAGAACAATGATGAAGATCCAAACCCTTGAAATGGTTAGTGAATGCATATGATGCTTTATGATGTTTATGATGTATGCACAAGACATATGTACAAGCAAATCACACCAAACCCTAGTTTCAGGCTTGCATGGGGTTTCACAGGTAAGTACCCTCTTGAGTGTAGTTGGCTTAAAAACCTGTCCTATAAATAGTAACCGGGTTCTAAGGAGCTCAATATCATTGGATTGTTTTCAATGTTCATTGTTTTGGTTTAGCCACTTAACTGGCGACCAAAGTATTCCAAGAAAACAACCCTCAATGAGTGTAGTATCGAGTATCTACCAACTTCGGACTGCACCAAAGCCGGTCATCTCACTACCCCTAATTAAAGGCCAAGATGGTCAAGTAAGGTTCTAGGTCATTAGTGCTTAGTGACATCACTCAGCGGCCCCGTACTCTCCTTGATTGAACTCAAGGGTTACCGGTACTCACAAATATGTCGCACTAATATAGCTATTGCTTAGACCGTGTCGGTATACCCCGCACAGTTTCCACAACGTATTGCTATCTATGAATGTTTCCCAAAATCCGGGTGGAGGATTGTAGACCCAAACAATAGAGCCAAAGTATAAAGCAAGCAAATCAAACAATTAGTCATGCAAGAGGGTGATCTAAGCCCTAAGGTTACTCCACTTTTAAAGTAGCATCCCCAGCAGAGTCGCCAGTTCTGTGATACGGTGGGAGAACTGGCTATGAGTTTTTGCGTTTTGTTTTCGCAAATGTTTCGGTTGAGCAAGAGTCGCCACCGACTTTTTATTTTATCCTAAGGAAAGGTTTAAAAAGCACAGCAAAAACCTTTGAGATGTTTTCTTGGGTTCGGGGAGTAGATTATAGAAAGGGAAGGTATTAGCACCCTTTCTATCCATGGTTATCCATGGGCTCTTAGTTACTTGCTTAGATCAATTGCCTTTTTCAATTGTTTGAAATGGTGCTTGTGTGTGTGGGTTTGAAAATGTTTTGAAAAGAGGCCAATGTGGTGGCAACCTTTGTGATGATCCATGTTGGGATGTATACAAAGGTGTATGTCTTTTGAAAAGGTTTTCATTTTATTTTTTGAAAGTCGTTTTTGAAAGTGTTGTGATGTGTGAAAAAACAGGCAAGTGTTTTCATTTTTGCAAGTTGGCAAGTACTTAAGAGCGATCTACCCTAAAGTTCTCAAAGATTTTTGCTATATCTTTAACCCTTTTTAACAATTTTGTTCCACCATTGTATTTGGTGGACAATCTTGTGTTAGGATGTGAAAGGGACGGGCGCGGGTCATCGTTTAGACCATAATTGCAATGGTGCCAAGTATCTTTGGGCATTTTCCTTAAGGGACTTGATCATTTTGTTTTGAAAAATATTATCGAGGGACCATGATCATTCAATTCGTTTGTCTTGCCCAAAGAGACCTAACATGCAATATGGCCCAATTTCGAAAGGCAGCAAGTGGATGTAACCCTAGGGGTGCTAGTGTGCAAGTGTGTTTTATTGCATACAAGAGTTTTTCTTTGAATTAGGTTTTTCTATTTCATTGATTTTATCTTGTCATACACGTCCTAATTACTAGCAATAAGAAGCGGAAATGTAAAATCCTACGCTATTACAACAATTAGGGGAGAGGGATACACATTTGTACATGGGGGGTTCAACGAGAAAAATAGACAAAAAAGAAAATAGCGAAAAACAAGATATATAGAGGGAGAGAGGGAGCTCGCGCGCTGTTGGGAGGTCATCAGAAGTTCTGACCCAGATCCGCTGTCAGATGATCAACCTGTTGGTGAAACTGGATGAGTCAGAACTTCTGACTCTCGAACCTGCAAAACAGAACCCTGTTAGTGGGGAAACCAGAAGTTCTGATTTCCCTGCGCTGCAAGGCAGAAGTTTGTTAGTGGAGAACCCAGAAGTTCAGATTCTGCTGAAAAGGAAATGACTCTCAGAGGTTCTGATGTCATTGACAGCAAAACAGGCTTCAGATGTGCTAACATCAAAGTCAGCACTTGGCTTTTTCCTGCACTAATCAGAACATCTGCAATCCTGTTGTTACTCCACAAAACAGAAAACATATTTGGAACAGATCCAGCAAAAATAGCAAAATGTCTCAGAGGTCAGAATCACCAAGGTCACAGGCAAGTCCTAAACTGGCTCAGAACGTTCTGAGGTATGAGAGTCCTCAGAACATAAACAGCAATAACATGAATATTTACATTATGTTACTTGAATATGCACAGCTGATGATGTTTAACAGTGTGGTGAGGGTCAGCAGGTGCTTACCTGACTTTCTGGAAAATGGTGGGTGAAAGTTAGCTTTTGGTTCTGGTGGTGTTCTGGACAGATTTGGAAAAGGGGAAGTGAAGGTGTATACGTGTATAGGGTCAGAAGTTTGGAAAGAACGTTTTTGGTTTACAGAAAAGAGCTGGATGTTTGATGAAGTTGAAGGTAAGAAACTTAAAGTTATGAAACAAAGCTGGAGACTTTTTGGCAGAGTTTCAGAACGCTGTGTTGCTTAGGAGTTTGGTTTCTCTCTTAGCAATTCTTTTGTTTCTCTTCTTGAACCTCTTTTGCAGTGGTGAAAGCTCTCTATTTATAGGCAAAGTTCTTGTGGATGCCTTGAGCATTTAAGGCGCCAACAGAGTTTGAGTCTTTGTTCTTTGACAGAAATTCCTGGGAAGTTGTGATAACAGCTATTTTTCAGCCTAGGTAGCAGCAGCAGGCGTAGATTGGGGGAAGTGACCTCTGAAATGGGCGGTGGCGTGAAGACCCATGCCAGAATCTGTGCAAAAGCATTTTCCAAGCCACACGTGAACGCTCAGGAGTGGTTGGAAGCATTAATGGGCATTAAATGGTGACAAGACCTGTCAATACCAACATTCTGGTTGTTGAATCAGCAGCGTAAACCATGCTCTGGCCTTGGCTACCTGTTGTCTGGAGACTCTCCTGGTTTTCTGGTACGTTCCTTGGATCTACTTCTGGACAATCTGGACTTAGAGATTCTGTATCAATGTGGCACATATCCCTCTGACCTTCCATCTTCTGATTTCAACCTGTTCTGAAGGAGCCTTTATACCTTCACGTTTCTCTTGCATTCCTTTAGCAAGTTCTGACTGGGCTTGTGTAACTGCTGAAGGGGCATGTTCTGTTTGAGGCTTACACTCTGAACCACGTTTACAACTTCTGATTGAACTGATGTAGCTGCTGAAGAGCCAACTTCTGACCATGCTGAGCCAAACTTGCAACTTCTGACCGTCTTCATCTGGAATGGGTCCAGAAGTTCTGAAGCGCTGACTTTTTCTAAAAAACACTTATTTTAAAGAAACATTCTAAGCACTTCGAATTTTGATTTTCCTCAAGGTGAAAGCGTTGTTTCTGGATCTTGTGAGATCATCTTGCTCTTGTAAGTGACTTGCTTGGGCAAAAGGATAACTCAGGACTCGGATTTGTTTCATGGGATTTTGAAAAATCTAAGATGGTTTCCTGAAGAAAGGGAAGGCGAATTTTGGGGTACAACACTGGGTAACAGCATTGGCACTGTAATTATATCTCCCGAGGGATATCATACTCCGTTCACCGCTCGATTATGTTTCAACTACACCAACAACATGGCAAAGTATGAAGCATGTATCATGGGTCTTCGAGCTGCTATTGACCTGAGGATTAAGTTCTTAAGTGTATTCGTGGATTCCGCTCTGGTGATAAGTCAGATCAAAGGCGAGTGGGATACGAAGCACCCGAATCTCATTCCTTACTGAGAATATGTACTGACATTGCTCCCACACTTTGAGGAGATAACCTTTGAACATTTCCCACGAGAAGAGAACCAGTTGGCGGACGCGCTAGCTACCATGTCTTCTATGTTAAAAGTTAGGTGGGACAATGAAGCTCCCCATATTACCATTGAGAGGTTGGATGAACCCGCACACTGCTGTGAGATCGACACCAAAGAAGTGGCAGACAAACTTTGGTTTCACGAAATCAAAAGGTATCTCGAGTTTCAGGAATACCCCGAGGGGGCATCTGTTAATGATAAGAAGTTTCTGAGAAGGTTCGCTGCGAAGTTCTTCATCAGTAATGGAATCCTCTATAAGCGTAACCATGATTCAACCTTACTGCAGTGTGTAGACAAGAGCGAGGCAGAAAGGATTATGGCAGAGTTACATGAAGGTACCTTCGGAACTCATTCCAGTGGACATACCATGGCGAGGAAAATCCTACGGGCAGGATATTACTGGTCCACTATGGAAGCCGATTGTTATCAGCACTCTCGAACCTGTCATAAGTGCCAAGTCTATGCTGATAAGGTGCATGTACCTCTAGTTCCCCTGAATGTTTTGACGGCTCCCTAGCCTTTTGCAATGTGGGGTGTTGATTTGATCGGCGAAATCAGACCTACCGTGTCTAACGGGCATCGCTTCATTCTGGTAGCCATTGATTACTTTACGAAGTGGGTTGAGGCAGCTTCCTTTGCTACAGTAACCAAGAACGTCATGGCGCAGTTCATCCGACACAATCTGATCTGTCGATATGGTGTCCGAGAGAGAATTATTACTGACAATGGTATAAATCTCAATAACACAATGATCACGGAGCTTTGCAAACAGTTCAAGATTCAGCATCATAACTCTTCTCCCTACCGGCCGAAGATGAATGGGGCTGTTGAAGCAGCTAACAAGAACATCAAAAAAATTGTGCAGAAGATGACATTGACATACAAAGACTGGCACGAGATGTTACCATTTGCTCTTCATGGGTACCGTACCTCAGCACGAACATCGACAGGGGCAACACCCTACTCTTTGGTGTATGGCATGGAGGCATTCCTACCCATCGAAGTCTAGATACCCTCTCTCAGGATTATGAAGGATACGGGTTTGAACAAAGACGACTGGATCCAAACCCGACTTGATCAGCTAAATCTAATCGATGAAAAGAGACTTACTGCTATCTGTCATGGTCAGACGTATCAAAAGCGAATGGTCAAGGATATTAACAAGAAAGTCGGACGTCAAGAATATCAAATCGGGGATCTAGTGATCAAACGCATCATACTACCGCAAGGTGATCCCAGGGGCAAATGGATCCCCACATACGAAGGGCCATTTGTGGTTAAGAACATTTTCTCGGGAGGAGCTATGATTCTAACCACCATGGATGGTGACGACCTTCCTCACCCCGTCAATGTATACATAGTGAAAAGATACTACGCATAATCAAAGACCCGCTAGGTTGACTGGCCTAGGAAAAAATAAGGGCTTCCCAGCGAACCATAAGGGTTCGGGAAAAAGTAAGGGATGAAAATGAAAAAACTGTACACCCGGCAAGTCGAAAACCTGAAAAGGCGACTTGGGCAAAAAAGGGTATCCCGGTGGACTGAAAACCCGAAAGGGAGGTCCAGGCAAAAATTAGGGATCGAAGCATAACGCTATGTCTCATTGGATCATCTCGCAACCAGACTTCAGTATCAACTATCAAGCTCGGAAAACACCAATCAATCTGATCAACCTTCGGCCAAGTAACAAGGTGATGAGATGCTTGAAGATATAAAGGCAATAGCAGAGTTGGAACCCGATGGGATTGTTTCACTTTTTTTTTTTTTTTTACAAATTGTAATTTCTTTCGGCGGCGTTCTCTTACTAGAACGTCAACCTCTTTGTACAAAAATTCCTATTACGGGCCAATTGCAAAAATCAATACAATTCATTTTCACAAGAAATTTCAATTTTTTTTCTTTTTCTGTTTTGTTTTGCAAGAACGTCCAATGATTCATTTTTGATATATGCATTTGAAAATAATGACTGCTCATAAATATTTACACAAGAAACAAAAGACGATTACTCATAATGCCAAAAACAGGGAAAACAAGAAGTCCCCAAACCTTACAGTTACTCTGCCCATCAGGTACCGGGATAGAGCCAGCTTGAGAACATGAGTAGTGGTACATATACTCCCCACAGTAAAAAGTATCCAAAGACAGTGATGTTAGCTTTCCCGAATAGGACATAACTCTCCCCAGCTGAGGTTCACAATCGCGAGTGAGTCAGTAATTTTTTCCCCAAGCAGAGTTTATTTCTCTCACAAGCAGAAATTCAATCTCCAGCAGAATTCATTATCACCAGCAACGGAAATTCATCCCCAACTGAGTTTATTTCTCCAAATCAGCAGATCTATCAGCAAAGTATCTCCTCTCTAACAGAGTTAGTCCCCACAGAGTTATCCTCAGACAGGGTCTCTTCCGGTAGAATATTCACCAGTCGAATGGATGTGAATCCCCAGCTAGTCATCTTTGTGCACCATCCCCAACAGAAGTAGAGGAACTATGGTTTTTTACAACAGTCAAGAATACCATTTCTCCTACTCTCCAAACAGCAGTCAGGGATTTATTTTCCCGGAATCAGATTATTACGTCAGCATTTCATGTTCATACATCATGACATGTGCATACATTACATATAACATAATCTCAGTTATTTTGATAACCTCATCACAATGCATCTCATGCATCACACATAACTAACCCTATATTTCTTTCAGGAAAGACAGTTATTATCAACAATTTCCAGCAGGTCCATGATCAACACTCGAAGCTAAACAGAGTAATCATCAGTGCGACAAATGCAACCTTACGCAGGTTCCTCACAGAATTCCTACACAAACCTAGCACAACACAAGCCCTACTATCCAGGCTTTCATCTCGAAGTAACCCTACTATCCAGGTTCCTTCTCAAGCCCTACTATCTAGGCTTTCATCTCGAAGTAGCCCTACTATCTAGGTTTTCATCTCGAAGTAGCCCTACTATCCAGGCTTTCATCTCGAAGTAACCCTACTACCCAGGTTCCTTCTCAAGCCCTACTATCCAGGCTTTCATGTCGAAGTAACCCTACTATCCAGGTTCCTTCTCACAGCCCTACTATCCAGGCTTTCATGTCGAAGTAACCCTACTATCCAGGTTCCTTCTTACAGCCCTACTATCCAGGCTTTCATGTCGAAGTAACCCTACTATCCAGGTTCCTTCTCATATCTCTACTATCCAGGCTTTCATATCGAAGTAACCCTACTATCCAGGTTCCTTCTTACAGCCCTACTATCCAGGCTTTCATATCGAAGTAACTCTACTATCCAGGTTCCTTCTCACAGCCCTACTACCCAGGCTTTCATATCGAAGTAACCCTACTACCCAGGTTCCTTCTCACAGCCCTACTATCTAGGCTTTCATATCGAAGTAACCCTACTACCCAGTTTCCTTTGCACAGCCCTACTATCCAGGCTTTCATATCGAAGTAACCCTACTATCCAGGTTCCTTCTCACAGCCCTATAACCCAGGCTATTCATATCGAAGTAACCCTACTATCCAGGTTCCTTCTCACATCCCTACTACCCAGGCTTTCATATCGAAGTAACCCTACTACCCAGGTTCCTTCTCACAGCCCTATTATCTAGGCTTTCATATCGAAGTAACCCTACTACCCAGGTTCCTTCTCTCAGCCCTACTATCCAGGCTTTCATATCGAAGTAACCCTACTATCTAGGTTCCTTCTTACAGCCCTACTACCCAGGCTTTTCATATCGAAGCAACCCTACTATCCAGGTTCCTTCTCATAACCTTACTATCCAGGTTCCTCCTCTCTTATCTCCAAACAGTAGTCCACAACACTGTAAGACCGGGACCCGATCAAACACGATTGGTTTCGCATCTCTCCAATAAGTCACGATGTAGCATATACCCCGACCAGACACACATTTCACTTTTGCTTCCCAAAACCAGAGTTATTCCCCAGTAGAGTAACGGACAACTGAAGCTCCTAAAACTCTATTTCTCCCAAGACAGAGACCAGCATTCCCCAGCGAAGTCCTCCTCAACAACAGGTATACGGGTTCTCACAAAGGAATCTCTTATGTGATCGACACCTCTGCGGATGGCATCTTTAAGCCCATCCCCGACAATCTTCAATCCTCAACTTCTAAATGGCGTCTGTAAGCCCATTCCCGATAGCTCCCATCAGTACCACTTCTTGTGAGTGCAAATTTTTGGGCACTCTAATGTTCAATCATCTTCCACCTTCAGATCATGAAAGGCAGAACAGCCAATCTACATCCTCAGGTTTAAGAAGATTGAACAGGGGCAGTTGTTGTACCCTAAAATTTTCCCTCCCATATTTCTAAACACATGGCAAGTGAGGTCCCCAAATTGCTCAAGGAAGTTCAAGAATTGACCAGATAAACTCTCTCCTAAGGCAGTATACCTCAAATTAGGGTTCCCATCTTTATCAAGATGTGTGAACCACAAAGGACTCAAATGCTCACCATTGTCCTAATATGTTCTCAAGATCATCCATGTCAAGTTTCAAGCCTTGCAGGAGAAGTTTGCTCAGTCAATTGCGTAAATGCCTAAAAATCAACTATACTAGGTCAAAAGTCAACTGTGACCCACATACAGTCAAACTTCAAGATTTTTGGTCAACATCCTCATTTTGAAGTATTATCCATCATTTGATCAAGGTTTGATCATGATTCCTCAAGGATTGCTCACAATTCATCAAAACCCAAAAGTTGCTAAATTAGGGTTTTATAGGAAAAGTCAACTCAACTTTGACCAAGCATAACTTTCTCATACTTTATCAGAAATGACCCATCCAAAGCTCATTTTTAAGAGGATGAAATTACCTACAATTAACCTTCAGCTTCAAAGTCCAGAATATGCACTCACAAAAAGATATGAATTTTGACATTATAGGTCCTTTAGAAAAGTCAACAAAAACACCTTTTGGGTCAAAGTTTCATACGTGAACATGAAAGACTCAATTGAGATGAGACCAAAGGGGTTGTTTAGAGGACATCCTAAGATTTATAAAAAGTCCAAGAACACCTTTCTAGGGTAAAAATTGAGAGAGTTATGCATTGGCCAAGTTGACCATTTTTGCAAAATTGCCAAAAGTCAAATGTGCTCAAATTTGCATTTTTTGCTAAATAGGCCCAACTTTTTATGCTTGCACCTCAATCATAATGTGGTCCGCGACTCAAATGTTCACTCACCTATTATGTGCTTCATTTTTCAATTTATTTTGATTTTTCATTAATTAACAAGTGGATTAAATCAAATAAATGATGAAAATTAACAAAGATATGATTTTATTTGTTTTTTTGACAGATTGGCAATCAAGATATGCTGAGTTAATAAGATCAAATCGAATCAAGGTCAATTGGTACAAGAAAGGCATGATTTGGCTCAAAATAGCAACATATCATATAGCTTGCAAATCAAATCAAATCTTGGATAAATGCAAAGATTTAGTCCAAGTTTGTTAACCTAATTCACTCTAGGTTATATAGTGAATAATTCCAGATCAAAAACAGAGGGGTTAGAGTCGTGAAAAAGGCAGAGAAAACTTCAAAGTTCAAAGAAAAGTGTGAATTGGTTTTCACTCCACATGCCATCTCAAGCCATCCTAGCTATCCCAATCTATTGCTGGACGTCCTAGGAAGTTGTCCTAATCGTTTGCAAGGCCTGAAACACCCAGAAATGCACGCTACACCTCATACGGTTTGACATAATTTTCCAATTCGATTATCATAATTCTTGCATCATTAGCACTTTTGATTGTTATATTCGTGTTTGTCATCATGTTTGCAACCTAACCATGTCATTTAATTGTGTTTTTTATGCATGTACATGATGTTGCCATTGCTAGGGTTTCTGTGTTATTTTTAGGGTCTTTTTGTACAGGAACAATTGGGCCTTGGATCAGGTACCATGATGCTCGTGAGGATGAGACGAGTTGATTGGTACCATTACCTTTCATTTATCTTGCGTGTACAACATTTTTGAAATATGCAGGGTTATACCTACAGTGGATGTATGTGGGTAAAAGTCCCTTCGTCTAAAACAACGGAGAAGGGAAGAAGAAGATGCGTGTTAGCCAGCCATTCGTCTGTTTGAATCTCGCGCGCTTTGGAATCAACTCTTTTGTTTTTTCTTATAATATGCTTTATTATTATTGTAATTACAACTAACAATCATGGCTCAGCTGGCAGCGTGGCATTGGATTTAAGCGTGAGGACCTGGGTTCGATCCCAGGTCCCAGCGCTTTCTTTATTTTCCTTTCTATCAATAGATCCAGTGCCTCGCAATCTCAAGCGCCTTCCATACAACCTCAACATCCGGCCATTTGATGCGCTCTTACCCAGATCTGACGCTTACAGCCTGAAGGACCATGATGCACCTCAGTTCAATACTGCACAGGATCAGCGTGGTCAACCTGGGCTTAGCTTGTTGGGCCAAAAAATTCAGATGCTCACCCCCTCTTTCAGCAAGACAACAGGCTCAATTCTCAACTTCTTTTTAGTTTTATTTTTTATTTTATCTTTTTATTTGTTTAATTATTTTATTTTTAAAATCAGTTTTAATTAAATCATAAAAATCAAAAAAAGTCAAAAAAAATTAGATTTAGTTGTTTTCTTGTTAAATTTAATTTTGTTAATTAATTAGATTAATATTTAAATTAGGGTAACTTTAATTTGTTTTTCACAATTAAAATTCAATTAGAAAATTAGGTTAACTCTTGATTTAGTTTTTTCTCTTTTTTCTCAAATAAAAAAAATATATACAAAAATAGGTTGTTTAGAATTAATTTATTTATTTTTAAAAATTAATATAAATTAGGACTGAGGATTTTCTTTTAATTTAATTCTCCATTATTTTCTCAAATAACAAAACATGACAAAAAAAACTTTTTTTTTCTTTAATCAATCGCAAGTAGGATTAGTCAAAGGGTCAAAACCCTAATCGCCTCGCATTTAACTTACCGCGTGCATTTAATTCTTTTATTATTTTTGTAACTGTTTTGAGGATGTAATAGTTTTAATTAGGGTTTTTAAGTTTCCGCAACTTTATTTACTGTCAACGACAATTATGTAACTATCAAAGCCATGTAATAAGCGTAGGTTATTTTTTCCGCTTTTACTTTCCGCAAAACTCTTAATTGTTATATGTATGTTTAGGATTGTCTGGAAAGGATGCATGACAAAATTAAAATGGTTAGAAAACCCTAATATGCAAAGATAATAAACTGAAAATAAATCACTCGCACATATTCACTCTTAGGGTATACTCTCACTTCGGTTGCCTTCGGTAAATGATCATTAAGCATAGGGTGTCTTAGTGGTTGCCCTCTCGTCTAAAGAGATCAAATTGTCCCGTTTAAATGTTGCCTCAGAAATGTTACCCCGAAAAGATCTTAAGACTATAGGGTTACTACTAAGGTGTCCTAATATTGCTTTAGTGACCGCACGTCCCTTTCGAATTGACCCTTACAACTCCAACGACGATGCTACCTATTTCTCAATAGTAAGATAGTGCTGTCTAAAGGAAACAAAAATAGAAACGATCTTTTTTCGAGTAGGTAGATGCTAGTAGGTACTTGCTCAAATCAAAACTTTTCACACTTCAACTTTTCAAACAAATGTTCAAAACAACTTCATCACACCCTTGAGGATTGATACAAGGATTATCACGAAGTAAAACATTTTCAAGACAAACACACACAAGAAATTTGAAAAATGAGCAAGTACCTAAGAGCCCATGGAAAACCATGGATAGAAAGGGTGCTAACACCTTCCCTTTCTATAATCTAACCCCCGTACTCAAAATCTCGAAAAAGGATTTTTTTTCTGTACTTTTTTCCTTTCCGATTGGATGAAGTAAAAGTCGGTTGCAACTCTTGCTTACCGCGACATTTTGTGAATAAAAAACGCAAAACGCAAACCAGTATTAACAGTCTGTTCTGCCACCGTATCACAGCCAGCATGGAAATTTTAGAGGGGGTTTGCCCCAGTTATTCAACTACATCGTAGTCGCTTCTTTTTATGATCTTCAAAATTTCCTCCATCTCTTTCTGGGAGGTCTCAGGGATAGCCAATGACTGAGCCTTCGTCCATACATGCTCAATCAGAATACTTTTACCTCGAGTCTCACTTAACTCGGCAGCAGGAATGTCAGTAGGAGTGATAGTAGGGATTATAACAGCTTTGTCAGTTGGAGTATTAGCTGAGATGATTGTAGGACCGGAAATAGCCTTCGGAGGAGCAACAACAACAGGAATGATTACAGGTCCAGAAACTGCTTTTGGGGGAGCAATTTCTGGAGAGAATATCCTTCCCCTTCGGGTAATCTTGCTAGTTCCTGCCATATTACTGATGTCGGAGTTGACTTTCTTGGAGCTTGATTCTTCAGCGGCTGGCCAATCTTGCTTGATATAGTGGTAGTAGACATCCCCTCATAATTCCATGGTATGGTTTTGTCTGACGAATATGGGACTGGTTCAGGCATTGTTATTATTAAAGGAGTTGCTTTCGGAACTGATGTAATTCTAACGGGTCTTTTGGTGGAGCCCCTGGAAGAATTGGCGGAAATGGTAATGATAGAAACATCTTCAAAAGGAATAGGTGGAACAGAAGTCTTCTCGAATAAAATTTCTTTGTTATCTATTATGCACTGAACGCATGTTTTCAACAAAGGACAGCTGGTTGGTGAGGACAAACAGAAATGACATCCTTTATCACAGCCCAGGAACACACCGGCATTCAACAAGTTCACTTTAATAGTCAATAGTGGGGTTATAAGTTTATCAACTGAAGTAAAAAACATGTCTTCTTCAATGGTATTGGTATTATGGCCATGTTTGGGCATAGGGGCAGAAATGACATTTGGATTTTCGGGTGCATCGAATTCAATCTATTTTGCTTCAATGATGTCTTGTATTTTGTTCTTTAGAGCCCAACAGTTATTAGTGTCACGGTCGGGACTTTCAGAGTGATATGCGCAACGGGCATTGGTATGATAGTGAGGAGATGTTGTGTTAGGGTTCTTCGAAGCTTCTTTTAAGGTCACCAAATTGGATCTTAGTAGATGCGATAGTACCTGAGATGGGGTCATGTTAATTCTGGTGAACTGTCTGACCGGTCTTTCCATCCTTGGTTGGTTATTTCTTTGTTGATCAGGTGCAGGCTTAGGAATCATAGCAGCCCCCACCATTGGACGATGTTCAGCCCTATCCTGATTTCTTTGCGGATATATAGCAACCACCTCTTTCTTTCTGATGAAAGGCTTCCTTACAGCTGCAGAAGAGGATGTATCTTTCTGAATCTTTCCACTCTTTATACTGGCTTCTACCCTTTCTCCGGTCAAAATTAGTTTAGTAAAACCTGCAGATGAACTTCCAATTAGGTGATTGAAGAAGGGACCAGACAAGGTTCCTAAAAACATGTCCACTAATTCTCTTTCAGATAGAGGAGGTTGAACTCTTCCAGCCAAGTCTCTCCATTTTTGCGCATAGTCCTTGAAAACATCATTGGAAATCATGGTCATACTCTGGAGTTGAGTACGGGTAGACGCAAGGTCAGCATTGTATTGGTATTGTTTGTAGAAGGATGCAGCAAGATCTTCCCAGTTGTGGACGTTGGCTTTTTCTAACTGGTAAAACCAATCAAGTTGAGTTCCAGACAGGCTGTCTTGGAAGAAGTGTACCCATCAGTCTTTGTCAGCGGTATGGGGCTGGATTTTCCTCACATAGGATTGGAGATGCATTTTAGGGCATGAGACTTCGTCATACTTGGCGAACACAGGTGCTTTGAATTTGGGAGGAATGAGAATCCCCGGCACTAACCCCAATTCCTCAAAGTCCAAGCCAGGCACTTTTTGGATTTCTATCGCACTCAACCGCTCTTCGAGATGTTTATACTTGTCATCAGCTGGAGGGTATTATTCTTCAGAATAATCTTTTTCTTCCTCTTCCTCTTCTGATTCTAATGGGACAATTGTTTCCTTTCCTTTCCCATCTTGATTGTCTCTTTCACCGGATGTCATTTCAAAATCTAGGGTCCTTCTTGTCTGCCCATGAAATCTTCTTCCCATGTTTAGGACTCTGGTTACCTTCTTTGTCTTTTTTTTCTTCTCCTCAGCTAGCAAAGTCTTCAACTCTTCTTGTCCTTTGGCTAGGGTCAAGAGCAACTGTTGAAACTGTGTATTCTAAGCTTGGAGGTCCTTCACTGTTTAATTGAGATCCATCTTACTGAAATAAACAGTAGAGAGATGAGGAGACTTGTTGCAAAAGACCTGCTTATGTTATGATGAATGATATATGCATATGTAATGATTTCAAGGATTTCAAAGATTCAAATTTGTTTTAGACAAAAAGGAAACACACGTTATATTAATAAGTTAAAGCTTGAGTACATCAATGCCTTTTCGGGCAAAATAATACAAAAACTCTAAGATAAAAAGGTAGTTCGCATCCTCTTTGGTGCGATGTAGGCGTTCAGAGTCTGCTCCTCATGAAGTAGTCTAGTGAGTTCCAAAACCTTCTTCTCGCTTGCGTAGAATTGGGCTTCGATAGTATCTCTCTCCCCCTTGAGTTGTATCCAATCTCTTTGTAGGTCTTCAAGAGAGGTAGGCATGTCACGATGTAGGATAGTGTATGGAACATCTCCTTCCATAACAGGCTCAATGATTACCGGGAGAATGGAGGGGTAAGGCATCATAAGACTCTAAGTACGAGTTCGTACCCATTTGAGGTAAGGCTCAAGAGGGATGGAATTCTTGTACCCCAAATTCTTGCTATCCACCTTATTCAACATCCTCCAAGCTCGGATAAATTTCTGGCGAAGACATTGATCGTCATTGTCGTAGTCAAATACCAAACCTTGAATCAGCATCTCATGCGCGCCATCCCTTCGGGCGTAACCAAACTGTCTTAAGGCTAAACAGGGGTTGTAAGTGATTCCTCCCCTAATGCCAAGTAAAGGGACATTAGGGAATTCTTCACAACGGTCGACAATGATAACATTCTCTTTGGATCGGGAGCACCAATGAACGTCCGAATGTTTGAGCGTCATCAACCTTTGTAACCACCTTGAACCTTGCTCATTTTTTAATACATATTGGGGAAGATGAGAAATAAACCATCTTGCCAAGAGAGGAGTGCAACACATAAGGACACCTCTTTTCCTCATTGTGCGAGTGTGAAAAGAGTGTAGGATATCTCCTAGCAATGTAGGCACCGGGTTGCGGGATATGAAGATTTTGACGGTGTTGACATCTATGAGTTGGTCAGGATTTGGAAACAAAACCATCCCATAGATTAGGAGAGCCACAATTTCCTCAAAGGCTAGCAAGTCCAAGGAGTTCCAACAGCTTTGGGCTTTCTGAAACAGGAATTTTGCTAGGAAACCTTTGACACCACTTCTTGTTTCCCAATGAGTTGTGATATCAGATGAGTGCAAGTGTAGAGCTTGAGCAATATCTTCTGGCTTTGGGTCTCTTTTCATACCATTGAAAGGTATTTGATTGAGAATGGGAATCCTCAAGAGTTGGTAGAATTCTTCCAAAGTAGGCACAAGTTGATAGTCGGGAAATGTGAAGCAATGGTGTAAAGGATCAAAGAACTGAAAGAAAACCTTCATCATATCCTTATTTGTGTTGGAGGTGACCAAGTTGAGTAGGCGACCATGTCCCTCGGTAAATGGAGAGTTTTCAGGAATCCTTGAAGCTAACTCCTTGAGTTGTGGAGGGATCCTTACAAGGTTGACTTGAATAGTTTTCCTGCGAAGTGAATCCATATCCTACAAAACAAGAACAAAGATGAATCCCAAAATCCTTGAAATGGTTAGTGGATGTATATGATGTTCATGATGTTATGTATAAGTATGCATATACAAACAAAACAAACAAATCCTTAGGTTTAGGCTTACATGGATTTTATAGGTAAGTACCCTCTTGAAGTTTAGTTGGCTTAAACATGTCCTAGTAATAGTAACTGGGTTCTAAGGAGCTCAATATCACTTGTTTGTTTCCTTGGTCATTGTTTCAGCACAAGCCTCTTTAATGGAGACCGAAATATCCTAGGAAACCAAACCTCAATGAGTGTAGTATCGAGTATCTACCAACTTCGGACTGCACCAAAGTCGGTCATCTCACTACATCCTAAAGGCCAAGTTGGTCAAGTAAAGGTTCTAAAAGTTCATTAGTGTTTCATGACATTACTCAGCAGCCCCGTATTCTCTTTGATTAACTCAAAGGCTAACGGTACCCACAAGTATGTCGCACTAACGTAGCTATTGCTTAGACCATGTCGGTATATCCCGCACAGTTTCCACAACGTATTGCTACTTACCTATAATGTATCCCAAATTCGGGTAGAGGATTCAAACCCAAACAAAGAACCATAATGTAAAGCATACAAGTCAAACAATGTAAGCAAATAAATGTGATTTATCCCTAAGGTAACCCCACTTTTAGAATTTTCCCCAGCAGAGTCACCAATTCTGTGATATGGTGGGAGAACTGACTTGAGGGTTTTGCGTTTGATCGCAAATGTTGCGGTTAGCAAGAGTCGCCATCGACTTTTCTTTTATCCAAAAGGAAAGGTGAAAAAGCACAGGAAAGACCTTTGAGATTATTTCTTGAGTTCGGGGGGTAGATTATGAAAAGGGAAGGTATTAGCACCCTTTTCATCCATGGTTATCCATGGGCTCTTAGTTACTTCCTAGATCACTTGCTTTTGTTTGAAGTTGTCCTTTGTGTGGTTTTTTGAAAGTATTTTATAAAGAGGCCATTGTTTAGGCAATCTTTGTAATGATTCTTGTTTGTAAGAATGTATACAAAGATGTTTGATCTTTTGAAAATGTTTTCAATTTTGCACGGTGTTTAAAAGTGTATGTGATTGTTTTGAAAATAGCAAGGATGTTTGTTTTGAAACGGAGCAAGTAATTAGGAGCAATCTACCTACTCAAATGTCTTTCTTGTTCATTTCCTTTTCCTTTGACATTATTGTCTTACCATTGACTTGGTAAGCAACCCTATCTTTGGATGTAAACGGGACGGGCGTGGGTCATCGTATAACCATGATTAGCAATGTTGCAAGGTATCTTAGCATTCTTTTTTAGGGACTAAGATCATTTGTAAGGCAACTTAGATAGCGTCATCGAGGGACTATGATCTTGTATTTGCTTGTTTTTGCTAAGATACCTTACATGTGTAATATGGTCATTTTGTATAAGGCAACCAAGTGGGATAACCCTAGGGGTGCTTGTGTGCAAGTGTATTATTTTCATGCTTGATTTTTGTCTTGAATTAGGATTTTCTATTTGATTGATTTTGTTCTTTTCATACAAACCCTAATTACTAGCATGTGAATATAAAGCATTTAAATTGCGGAAAACAAAAATACTAAGCTATTACATGATTTGTGGGAAGGGGGTGTATAAATTGAATGGGGATTGCAAGAATTTAAAGCCTAATTAGTCTATTACAACCATATTGAATTTATACAATAATTGAAATAAATAAATGTACAAAAATAAATATGCAAGAATGTAAATGCAAAGAAAATGGATCTTTTTGTTTGGATTTTTTATGAGAAAAAGGAATTTGTTTTAACCTAATTAATTAAAAGAAAACATTTAATTAAAATAATAAAAGTAAACCTAATTTACTAAGAAAGGATTTTAAATTTAAAAAAACCTAAATCTATTAATTGAATAAAAAGAAATTAAGTTTATAAGAAAAGCATTTTTGTTATTTTTGTCTTGAAAATATATATGACATCATGAAATATTTTTAGTCTTTTTTATATCAAAAATAATATATTTTAATAGGTGTAAAAGAAAAATAAATATTGACCTAGTTTTAATTAAATTTACAAGGTGATTTGTAAAAAAAATAAATAAAGTATAGTTAATAAAAATATTTTTTGTGAGAAAAAATAAAATAAACTAAATTAAAATGAAGATCTAAATTTTTTTATATTTTTTATGATTTTTAATATTAGTGAAAAATAATTAAGAAAAAAATAAATAAAATAAAAATAAGAAAATAAAATAAATTGGACCAGGGGTGCATAAGCAGGCAGGGAGGTCAGCTAGCAAAAATAAAATAAAAAACAATACCAGGCCCAAAGGGCCCAGCGCCTGCAAAAACATGTTAGAAAGTCAAAAATATGAAAAATGGGCAAAAGGGTACCATTGGGGCTCGAATCCAGGTCCCATAGGCTAACAGGTGCGCGCTTTACCACTAGGGTGGCTATACATCTGTTTATATAAACAAAATAATAAATATGTAAGGCAAATCAAGTCTTGATGACTTCATCTTCAACCTCCAGCCGGTGTACCTGTAACTTCTTCATTTCTCAACAAAAATGGAAGATGACAAAATGAAAGTTGTTGCATTCTTCCTCACGAATCTAACCATGTAAATAACTAAAGCTAAAATTCAAAGATAAATGAGAATTTCTCTGGCCCTAATTTGAACCCTAAAAATTTCAGAAACTTCAACTCTAAAATTCTTTAAGCTCAGGCCATGTAAATGTAAACTATGGATATGTACAGCTTCGTGGAAATGAGGTCTACATTTTATCTTCACAAATGCAAGCCTAATAATGCCTAAGTAATGAGATAGAAGTTCAAGAAAAATACCTCAAAATTGGAAATCGTGAAATGCAAATGAGCTTGATTCAAAGTGCTGCAAGGATCAGGTTAGCTTCCTTGAGGTCCCAGGAAGCTAATGCAATGATTAGCTTGAGCTGAAAGTGGCTGAGGAGCTCTGGAGAAGTCAAGTTGCAGACCCCTATTTTTGAAAATGGAACTTGATGATGGAGGTGCTACAGTTGAGCAAATGGACTTTGGATGGTTTGTATTTGATGTTTAGAAGCTTTTGGAAGTGAAAGGCCAAAGAACGCACGAGGGGATTTGGAGTTTGGTATGTAAAGTCAGAATTTGCACAACAATGGTGTTTTGAGACAATTTCTGGCTAGATGGAATTTGATTGAGTTTAAGGGTCTTCAAGCTCGTGTCCTAGCTCACAAATAGTGCTTCTATTTATAAGCAACAAGTTTGGAGACTTGTTGTTGATCAGAATTTGAATTTGCATCCTTAAGCTAAACATGTGATTTTTTGACAAAACAAGTTTCAAAGTCTTGTGTACTTGCTAAGATATAGTGGTTATGCTTTAAAAAAGCTTGCTTCTTACTTTGTGGATGGAGTGTGATCAGAGGGAACAAGTTAGAGGCTCAATGTGAACTTTATGCAAAAAGCTTGCTTTACAAGAATGGCATTGTTAACTTTCTTCCCAAAATGGCAATGTGAATTGGATAAAGCTTAAATCACTTGGATTATAGCTCAAACGTTTGTGTAATCCATTAATTATGGAGTGACAAACAAGTTTGAGGCCTGCAAAGCAAAGATTATGCAGCCTAACATTGAAATTGCATTTGTGTTCATCATGAAAATGACCTATAATTCAAGTGACAAAACACCAACTTCATCTCTTCGATTCTCCCTACTCAAGAATGATATCAAGGAGTTCTTGGACATTTTGGAAATATTTCAATATGCTCTACAACCCATTTTTTAATTGCTTTTGAAGATTCTCCTTAGAACTATGTGAAAAATTTCCATGAAGTTAGGTCAAAAATCTGCCTAGCTAGGGCAAAATTTCACTAAGTCTTTTTTAGTTCATGAGCATGTATTAATAAAATTATAACTTGAGATCCAAGAACTTTTAGGAGAAGTTGTGTGAAGAAAAGTTGTAGATTTCATGTAGATATACAACTTTCATGTTGGAAGTTTCCTTTGAATCATCTTGCATCATAATGAAAAAATTGCTCAAAGTTATGAAAAAATAAGAAATTTTTGACACACAGAAAAAATTTTGAGTTTAGAAATTTTGACTTTTCAAAATGAAATCTTGATTTCTTAATTTCTTGATGAATAAGTTTCCTATTTTGACATGTTTTGATGAATTTTGATCTTTGGTGCTTAAATTTGACTAAAAAGTCAAAGTTTGACTTTTCAGTATACAGTTGACTTTTGATCAATTGATTGCAAAATTCATCTATCAATCCAATGGATTTGCAATGTCTTGAATCATGTCATTAGGTCAAAATGATACAATTTTACTCTTGATATCATACCTTAAACCAATTGACCATTTGCTAGGTCAAAAATCAGAAATTGCCCTTTCCCAGTCAAAACCCTAATTTTGACCATTTTGCCCTTTTGGAGATTTGATCAAATTTCTTGAGGAATTATGGTCCAAACTTGATCAAATGATACATATGGGTTTAAAATGTTTATGTGGATAAAAAATTATGAAGTTTGACTGTAAATTGGTCATAGTTTACTTTTCCCCAATACAACTGATTTTTAGGTTAACTGTTCAATTGATTGAGCAAAAGAGTGATCCAAGGCTTGAAACTTGGCATGAGTAGTATTGGGGGTCCATAATGATCGATTAAAGTCATATGAGGCATTTGTAGTTCAAAAATCCTTGTGCAAACTCAAACCCTAATTTTGGTCATCAGTGCCTAAGGAGGTGTCTTGAGCTGATCAAACCCTAGTGCAGTCTTGAGCCCAAGGAGATCTTGTGAGCAAATTATTGATAAGTGAGAGGGCAAATTTTGGGGTACAACACCACCCATAATATAATAATATGAGGATCAATATTTCAGCTGCAACTTTAGCCAAATCCACATTTTTATGAACCCTGCAAGAAGACAAAAGTGAACCCCACGCTATAACATTTGGTTCAATAGGCATACTTTTTATTAAATTGTATGCATCTTCTATCAATCCAGCATGTCCAAACAGGTACATCCGTAATGGCTAGGGGTAGGTTCAATGTGATGAACATTTTTCATCAAATTAAAGTAACGCTTACCTTGCTCTACCAATCCCACATGCATACAGGCAGACAATACACCAACATGAGTAATATAATTTGGCTTTAAGTTAGATTTTAGCATCTCTTCGAACAACTATATGGCCTTGTTTCCCAACCATGTTGAGCTAGAGTTATAATCATGGAAGTACAAGTCAATGTATCCCTTTCAGTTCATATTTGATTGAATAATTTCCTTGCATCTTTGATACATCCAGATCTCGAGTACATGGTAATTAAAGCATTACCCACAAAAAGCAATGACATTGCTTTCAATCTTATTGCAGTTGCATGAAGCTGCATACCATGATCCAAAGAAACCAAGCTTGAAAAGACACTCAATACAGCTGCTAAGGTATAGCCATTTGGCCTTTTGCCTTCTGCAATCATTAATATGAATAGCTCCAAAGCATCATTAAGTAAGCCATTTTATGCATAACCTATAATCATGGCAGTCCATACAACTACATCGCAACGTTTCAATGAATCAAATATCTCTCTCGTCGGGTTTACATCCCCAATTTTAACATAGCCATTTAAAAGGGATGTGAATGGTATAACATTAAGACTCGAAGTGCCTCTTAATTCTACAATTGTTCGAGCAATTTCCACTGCACCAGATTTGGCATACATTGAGATAAGGGTATTCCCCAATGCCCCAGAGATATCAATATCAGCTCTTACAATAAATGCATGGATTTGCTTCCCAAGTTTCAAGCTTTCAAGATTAGCACAGGTCGACAAACCATATTCTTTGTCTTCTTTGAGTCTTTTGTCTAATAACATAGGTGGTATTAATGGTCCTATTGTCTTTAATGGAAAAATCGTCACTAACCAATCCATCACCTCTTTTTCGAGTTCACAGATTGAGTTTACAAGAGTCCAATCAGCTTTACCAATATTGTCAAATTGATTGACCACTATGTCAAAATATCCAGGATAAGATTCATACTTATACAAAAACGTAGGCAAATCACCTTGAGCAAGTTTAGGAAAATCAGACCACAAATACTCAGATTTTGAAAGTGCTAACTCAATAAACTTCTCATGAGTCTGAAAATATATATTGTTAACAGAACAAGATTGAGTGGAAAAAATCATACCGAGTAACTCAAAGCTCTTACCAACATCAAGCGTCCAAGGCAAAAAAACTTAAAACTTAACACAACTTGGTGGGGTTTTTGAGGTGGACAGTTTTTTGAGAAGCTCAGAAAGTGATTATGATCCAACTCTCCAAAATGTTTCTTTGTAAATCTCTAAGCTTTCTGCTGCTAATAAATCTCCTTCATCAAATCCATCTGAGGTGCTTTCAACTTCGATTGAAGTAAGGTTTTTGTAGCTAATAGTTTTCCAAAGAGAAGTAATGGTTATGAGTGTTAACTTAACAACAACAGCTCCTCTTTTATCAGCCTCTCTCAAGAACATGTGTCTGTCGTTTTTACTTACAACACAACACACAAACAAATTACCAGAAGTTACAAGCCTAGAATCATATTGAATTCCACTAATTTCAACTTCTAAATTCCCATCAACCAAAACAGGAACCATTTTACTCTCATCTAAAATCACAGCCAAAGTCATATGAAACTTAGGTTCAAGTATTCTAGCTTTCTTACTCTTCACTAAACTATCAAAAGCTAAATCAAAAAAAGAATCAGAATTAGAACCTAAATCACCATCTTTGATGAAATCTCCCGGAGTTTCATCAGAATTCAGTGTAAGTCCCTTGAGGCACTCGCTTTCTTCGGCATTGTCGACTTGATATGGTTGAAGCTCTTCGTGAATGACTTCGGAAATACCTCTTTGGCGGGATTAGGTTTGAGAAGATCTTGGTTAACGAACTCTTTGTGTATGAGAGTGATTGCTTTGTCGATTTCACTGAACAAATAGTCTTGAGAGGATTCAATAGAGGAAGCTTCGTCGAAAACGTCATCAGGATCGGTGATTACGGTGAGGTAAGTGGCTTGGTTGTTTTTAAAATCCTCTTCATCATCTAGTACAAGGAGAGAGTTCTCACTATTTGTAGTCTCAGAATCAAACCTGTTGTCGAGGAGATTGGTGATGTTGACATCTTCGGGACCGTTGTATAGGTGAACATCGGTGCCGATCCAGAATACCGTTGTTGATGCTTTTCTTAGAGATTCCGCCGTTGCTCCGAATTAGGGAAATATTTTAGCTTTTCGATTGAAATGAGAAGTAAATGTTTGATATCTAATGTCTTTTTGAGATACCGTAAAAGAAGGTGAATGGATTTGTTTTTGTTGTGAATCATAACGTTTGAGAGATGTTTGGGATTTTTTTTTTGCTTTCTTGAAACAAGGATGATAAAGGGTTTGAAGTGGGTCATTGGATCTAACAGGTTTATGATAGTTTTTTTATATCTTTTCTTAAAAGAGAGATGAGACACTTGCAAATGCTTCTCAAAATCTCTTCCAATTGTGGAGGAGGTTTTTATTGGTTATAGTGGTTGATGATAATTAGTGTAGTAGTATGAATAATGAGATGATGAATATGATGAATATGGGTTAGGTGGGGGTGGTGTATACCCATGATTAAAATACAAATATGGGGTTGTAACATATGAATTTGTGAAATAAGATGATTGGTGAGGTGAAATAGAATTATGTGTGGTTATGGTTGATATGGAATGTATGGATTGTATGGGATGTAGTAATGATAATATGGATATGCCATTGAAAGAAAGATGGAAGTTCAAGATGAAAGCACTAATTGTTAAGAAGCTAGATCTAGAACCCTAACAAGACTAATAGAAACTATAAATTCTAAAGATGAACAAAGTAAAATAAGAATAAAGATAACTTTTGATTTTATTTGATATCCTCAAACGTGTCATAGACACTACATATATATATAGAACTCTTAATGGATAATTAACTATAAATCCCAAAAGTTATTGAAGATTCAATTTAACAATATTTAAAGATCTTAAGAACATTCTAGAAAATATTACAAAATAAAATACTAATATAATTATACTCCAAATTTAGTATCTAAATAATTTATTTATCACATCATCTTCCGTAAATCACCACCAATCTGCCTCTGTCTATCTTCGTCAAGCCTCCAACCTCGACTCAGCTCACCTCCCGTAATCTCCAACTGGTCACCTTCATTACACCACCCAATACTACATTCGCCTGCTATCGTTCACGCAACTAAAACCCATCATTCACATATTCCATAGCAACAACACCTTCTACCCACAACAATCTCCTTCATCTCTTCATACTACCTTGTTACCACTTCAGCTACCTCACACAGACAACCCTTTTATCTCTCTTACGTCTCTAACACCATCGGTAACCAAACACATTCGTCGTTCATACTTCTAGCTCCTCACATCACAGCTCCCTCACCAATTTCATCCTATTCAACACCATCATTGTCCATTTATGATTAGACCTCCCTGCTATTACTCCAACTGTTACTGCCTACTCCCACCGAATTCGCTCAATTTCCACACATAACTCCCTCCGCAGAAACTGATTCGAGCAACATAACCAAGACCCATAACTCTGGTTTGTATCTATCACAACAATTTGCCTCCAATCTCAGCCGAACATCCCTCTATTCAATCTCATAACCCCACCAAGAGCTTAAATTTTGTTCAGTTGTAACTCACAACTAGGGGTGGGAATAGGTTGGGCCGAGTTAGGCTTTGTCAAGCCTTAGCTTGTGTAGGTGTTTAGGTATTGGCTTGCATTTTTGGTAAATTCCAAGTGTATGTGTGAATGTCATGACTGATGTCATAACATTCTAGTTCAGGTTGTACTAACTCTTTAGGTACATATGCAGAAAAATATTGTAACTCAAATACTGATGTTTATAAGTGTGTATCTGAGCATGTTTGCAAAATGATCACACTTTGCTAATCAGTAGACAGGTTTTCTCAGATGTCATAACAGATGTTATGACATCCTGTTCTGAACTAGCAGGATTACAGGATTGGATAAGTCTGAGTTTTTTCAGGAAATAACTCAGTCCTTCCTAAACAGAATCCTGCGTTTTCTGAGGAGTAACCTAGCTCAATCCTAACCTGATCAATGAAGTACTGTGACCTGGTCTTAAGGTCAAACGGAATCAACCCTAGGTTTTTGGAAACCCTAACTGAAGTTGCAGCTGCTATATATTCAACAGAGCTGCGGTTTTTGAAGTCATCCCTGCTGATTGATTAGAAGATCAAGTTCGTAATCTGTATAGATTTGTGTATTGTACTCCAAGAAATTATCATTGTGATAAGTGTCTTGGAATAGGTTTCAATTGTAAGGGTTGTGTAGCACTCAAAGCTTTGAAGCAAGAGTGTTTGAATGTTACTTGACTAAAGCTGTGAAGCAGAGTCAAGTTAGTTGTGTACATCACTCAAAGCTGTGAAGCACGAGTGATTGTGTTACTTGATTAAAAAGCTGTGAAGCTTAATCAAGAGTGTGTTTTGAAGAGTGTCTTCATCAATTCTCAAGTCAAATTGGTTTATGTATCACTGCTGTGATTGAGGGGGAGTGAGTAGGAACTCAGGTTTAAGTTGTACTTAGATTAGAATTGCATTGGGTAGGTCTTAAGTGAAGGAGATAAACTGGTTGGTTTATTCCTGAATTAACATCTCTTATAGTGGATTCTCTCCCTGGCTTGGTAGCCCCCAGAGTAGGTGTTGTTGCACACTGAACTGGGTAAACAATTGACTGTGTTATTTACTGCTTTTGTATTTACTGTCATATAGTAAGTCAGATACGGTGTCATAACATTGGACGTGACATTGAGTATCTGTAGCCAGAATTTTCAATTGGCATCAGAGCAGGCACCCTGCCTGTATTACTGGGTGAGATCTAGGGATATCACTTTCTGGCACTATGGACAAAGAAGGAGTTTTTGGAAACAGACCACCCATTCTGGATGGAACTAATTATGACTACTGGAAACCTCGTATGATTGCCTTCCTAAAATCTCTGGACAAAAAGGCTTGGAGAGCTGCTGACAAAGGATGGATTCATCCCACCATAACTGAAAGAGATGGGACAATCAGTCTGAAGCCTGAGGAAGATTGGAGTAAAGAAGATGAGTTAGCTCTGGGAAATTCAAAAGCCTTAAATGCCTTGTTCAATGGAATTGATAGAAACATCTTCAGATTAGTACATCAATATGAACTGGCCAAGGAAGTTTGGGACACCCTCAAAACTACTCATGAGGGCACTTCCAAAGTAAAGATGTCAAGGCTTCAGATGTTGACCACTAAGTTTGAGAATCTAAAAATGATGGAAGATGAAACCATCCATGAATTTCACATGAACATCTTGGAGATTGCCAACACCTCAGGAGCACTGGGAGAAAAAATGTCAGAAGAAAAACTGGTGAGGAAGATTCTCAGATCCTTGCCTAAAAGATTTGCAATGAAGGTAACTGCCATAGAGGAAGCCCAGGACATTAGCAAGTTAAAAGTGGATGAACTTATTGGGTCTCTTCAGACTTTTGAGATGGGGATCACTGATAATGGTGACAAGAAGAACAAAAGCATAGCACTTGTAACCAACACTGATGTTGAACACAAGGAGGATGAAGAAGAAAACATATCAGAAGCCATTGCCATGCTTGGAAGACAGTTCAACAGGCTCATCAAAAGAATGGACCCAAAGTCAAGGTCAAATGTTCATAACATTCCTTCTGACATTGACAGTTCCAGCAGAAGACCAAGATCAGAAGATAAGGAAAACCAAGGCAGAGGAATTCAATGCCATGGATGTGAAGGATATGGACATATTCGAGTTGAATGTCCTACCTTTCTTAAGAAGCAAAAGAAAGGAATGACTGTTACTTGGTCTGACTATGATTCAGAAAGCAATTCTGAAGAAGAATCTGCCAAACTAGTTACTGCCCTAACTAGTGTTTGTACTTCTGAAAGTGACACCAGTGATGAAGAAGTAACATTTGAAGAACTGGCTGATACCTACAAGAAATTGTGTATCAGAAGTGGTGAAGTCTGTGTGCAAAATGAGAAACAATCAAAACTCATCGTAAAGCTGGAGGCTGAAAAGAGAGCAAATCTTGAAACTATAAGTCATTTAGAAGGAGAAGTTCAACTGCTGAACTCACAACTGAATCAAATGACCAAATCAGTCAAGATGTTGACAAATGGAACAGACAAATTGGAAGAGATTCTTCAGGCTGGACAAAATATGGGAAATAAATCTGGCCTAGGATTTGTGGAAACAAAGAAATTTGTTACCAGGAAGCAAATGTCAAACCAGATGTCTCAACATTACTCTCAACATCAGGGACAGAGACACATGAAGAAGAGGTACCAAAGATGGAGATGTCATCATTGTGGGAAATATGGTCACATAAAGCCCTTCTGCTACAGACTACATGGATATCCTAATCAGAAATCAGATGTCAAACCTAAGTCTAAAAAGGTACCACACGCTCCTCAATGGAAGAAAAAGGCTACTGCACTGATAGCACACACTTCCCTGAAGATCTCAGCAAAGGAAGATTGGTACTTTGACAGTGGATGTTCCAGACACATGACTGGATTCAAAAATCTCCTCAATAATGTTATGCCTCACACCACCAGTTTTGTGACCTTTGGAGATGGTGCTAAAGGAGAAATCAAAGGAGTTGGTAATTTGGACTACCCTGGAGTTCCAAGTCTGAATAAGGTACTGCTGGTAAAAGGGTTGACTACTAATCTCATCAGCATCAGTCAATTATGTGATCTAGGATTCATGGTCAACTTCTCAAGATCTGAATGTCTAGTGTTTAATGAAAAACTAGATATTGTAATGAGAGGAATAAAATCCAAAAATAACTGTTATGTGTGGCAGCCTGAGAACACTGATATCCCCACTTTGAGTCAAATCATCAAAGAAGAAAAAGATATGAAACAGTGGCAGCATAAACTTGAAGGAATGAAAAGAGTTATTCCTATGGAAGATGTCAGAAGAACTCCTAAACTACAGGCTGATAATATATGTGATGTGGCAAAGAACAAGTCTCATAAATTCTGTTCTCAAAAATTCTGGTCAACACAGATGCTACCTGAAGACAATGTTACACAAGATGTTGTGACATTGTGGTGTGATAATCTGAAAACATTCAACATTTCCTTAAACCCTATTGACTTTGGAGAGAAGAAATCATTTAAACTGAAACATAGTTTCTCTGAGCTTCAGCTAACTGATTCTTCTACCAAGGTGCTTGTTGGAAATCAACTTGAAAATTTGAGGGGCAGATTGAGCATTCACCAACATGAGAAATTATAGCAATTAGTTTTGCTGAAAACAAGGGTTGAAGGGATTAATTCTATTAAGTCTATATTTAGTGGGTTAATCATATTCACTCACAATTCCTTCAAAAGCCTTCAGAAGTCGAAAAGACTCCCTTGTACTCCCTATCTCTCTCATCCTTGCAACCTGTTTTCTCCTCCCAATCAAAGAATTTTCTCAAACTGCTACTGCTACTCAACGTTAAACATAATGTCTCAGACATCATCTTCCACCATGGCGGCTTCGTCTCACTCATCATCATCATCATCTGATCAAGATTCTAGGGCAATCACTACATGCTTAGAATCTGAAGTTCTTGAGGTCACTCCTCTCAGGGAGATGGCAACTGACCCAACCAGAGTCAAAAAGCTCCGGACCAGACATGCAGGAAGAGCTCAAGCTACAATCTCTGGTAACTCTTCTCTTCCTTCGTCTTCTACACCTAATAAAGAAGGATCAGTTCAAGTACACCAAGCTATTGCTAGACTGGTTTCTAGCATTCTGAGTGGCAACCAATCTGTACCGGGGATTTCTATCCCTTTGAATCAATCAGAAAGTCCAAATGTGGAAGGTTCTGAAAATATAGATGTCACTAAGGATGTTGTGACACCAAAAGACAACATTCAAAAGGCTGCTGATCCACCTATCATTGATGTGGATGAAGATTACTCAGATAATAAACTGATTGCAAATGTGAACCCTAGCATTGCTAGGAGATTGATGAAAAGAAAGAGTAGTGAGACTGTTAAGCCTGATGCTAAGAAATCCAAGGCTGAAGGGTTGGCTGAGAAAATTCAGACTAAAGGGAAGAAGGCACAGGTGCAGACTGCTAGACAACCTGAAACTTCTGATTCTGAATCAGAATTTGAGGTTGACATTGACAATACTCCCATCAGAAGGAAGCTCCCCTCCAGCAAGATTGCTAGAGTGCCTGAAGTGCCAACAGACAACATCTCCTTTCATCATCCTGATAATGCAAACAGGTGGAAGTATGTTTGCTTGAAGAGAATAGCCTTGGAGAGAGAACTCAACAATGATGCTTTGGAGTGCAAAGACATCATGGAGCTGATCAGGAATGCTGGGCTAATAAAGACTGTGATGAAGTTTGGCAAATGTTATGAAAATCTGGTTAAAGAGTTTGTAGTGAACTTATCCAATGATTGTGCTGATGGGAGGTCAGCTGACTTTGAGAGTGTGTTTGTTAGAGGAAGAAGGGTCAAGTTCTCTCCATCAGAAATCAACAAGTTTCTTGGAAGAACAAATAAGGACTGTCCTGATCTAGAGGCAACTGACAATGAAGTATGCTTGACCATCACTGCCAGGCAAGTAAAGTGCTGGCCATTGAAAGGGAAATTGAATGCTAGTAAACTCAGCATGAAATTTGCCATCTTGCATAAAATAGGTGCAGCAAACTGGGTGCCTACAAATCACAAATCAACCATCTCCACAGGATTGGGGAGATTCATCTATGCTGTAGGAACCAAGACTGCCTTTGACTATGGAAGGTACATTTTTGAACAAACCTTGAAGCATGCTGGCAGTTATGCTGTCAAAGGACCAATTGCCTTTCCCTCCCTCATTTGTGGAATCATCCTTGCACAATATCCTGACATACTTGTAGCAAGAGATACAGTCTGCAAAAGAGCCCCTGCCCTTGGCCTGCACTACAAACTGTTTCAGGGATCCCATGCTCCAGACATTGTCATAACATCAGCTGAGACATCGTCTGCAAAGAGCCAGTCCAAAACATCAGATGTCATAGCTGTCTTAAAAGAAACTTGCAAAGATCTGGATGCTAGAAAAAGGACCCTAGAAGCACTAATTGCCAAGCTAGAAAAGGAAGAAGCTGAAGCAAGCATGAGGGAAGAAGATGAAGGACAGCTCAACATTGAAGAAAGTGGCTCCTCTGAGTCTGATGACAGTACTTGAAGGATGATTGCTGCTTGGTGATGTTGCTGGTGGAGTTTGGAAGTATGTTCTGCTGTTGTCTGCTGCTGATCTCATTATTTTGTCTTGGATAACTGTATTACTTTATAAACATGTAATCTTTGGCCCATTTGTGGCTAAAGTGGGGGAGAATATTTTTGGTACTGCTTAATTAGTACTTAACACTATATTTTTCTGCTGTCACTTATTTCTGCTGCTATCTATCTATCTCTGATTGTTTAGGGACTTTAGCCAAAAATCTGCCAAAGGGGGAGTTTGTAGGTGTTTAGGTATTGGCTTGCATTTTTGGTAAATTCCAAGTGTATGTGTGAATGTCATGACTGATGTCATAACATTCTAGTTCAGGTTGTACTAACTCTTTAGGTACATATGCAGAAAAATATTGTAACTCAAATACTGATGTTTATAAGTGTGTATCTGAGCATGTTTGCAAAATGATCACACTTTGCTAATCAGTAGACAGGTTTTCTCAGATGTCATAACAGATGTTATGACATCCTGTTCTGAACTAGCAGGATTACAGGATTGGATAAGTCTGAGTTTTTTCAGGAAATAACTCAGTCCTTCCTAAACAGAATCCTGCGTTTTCTGAGGAGTAACCTAGCTCAATCCTAACCTGATCAATGAAGTACTGTGACCTGGTCTTAAGGTCAAACGGAATCAACCCTAGGTTTTTGGAAACCCTAACTGAAGTTGCAGCTGCTATATATTCAACAGAGCTGCGGTTTTTGAAGTCATCCCTGCTGATTGATTAGAAGATCAAGTTCGTAATCTGTATAGATTTGTGTATTGTACTCCAAGCAATTATCATTGTGATAAGTGTCTTGGAATAGGTTTCAATTGTAAGGGTTGTGTAGCACTCAAAGCTTTGAAGCAAGAGTGTTTGAATGTTACTTGACTAAAGCTGTGAAGCAGAGTCAAGTTAGTTGTGTACATCACTCAAAGCTGTGAAGCACGAGTGATTGTGTTACTTGATTAAAAAGCTGTGAAGCTTAATCAAGAGTGTGTTTTGAAGAGTGTCTTCATCAATTCTCAAGTCAAATTGGTTTATGTATCACTGCTGTGATTGAGGGGGAGTGAGTAGGAACTCAGGTTTAAGTTGTACTTAGATTAGAATTGCATTGGGTAGGTCTTAAGTGAAGGAGATAAACTGGTTGGTTTATTCCTGAATTAACATCTCTTATAGTGGATTCTCTCCCTGGCTTGGTAGCCCCCAGAGTAGGTGTTGTTGCACACTGAACTGGGTAAACAATTGACTGTGTTATTTACTGCTTTTGTATTTACTGTCATATAGTAAGTCAGATACGGTGTCATAACATTGGACGTGACATTGAGTATCTGTAGCCAGAATTTTCAGCTTGGACTTCTAAAAAATTCAAATCCTAAGTCTGGATTGTGGTATATCATAGGCTTAATTGCAGGCATGAGTCTCCCCTATTAGCCTAACATAAAAGCCTGTGTATTTGAATTTTTAATTAAGCAATTCAACTAATGTTTAAATAGACTAACCATTTAAAATATCAACGAGACTAAATACTTATTTTAATTGACTTATTCAGATTTACCTATTAACATAAGTTTTGTGATACTATTTGTTTGAGAGAACTTATGAAATCAACCTATGACATTGTTCATTAGGTTTTTTCAATTTATTTTCATAAGTTCTTCAAGATAACTAACCTTTATTTTTGTATTTTAAATCAAAGTACAATTATAATATAATAGTAATAAATTTATTTATATTTATTTAAATAGATCGGCTGGATAGGCTTAAAAGGTTTCTTTTTTCATAGCCTGTGGCCTAGCCTTTTTAACTAAATAGGTTTATAAAAAAACTTAGATCTTTTTTATTTAAAAAAAGTTTGACCTGAATTAGGCCTATGTAGACTAGGTCGTAGACCCCTATTAGTGGGTCTAACCTATTCACACCCATACTCACGACATCCACCACCACTTTTCACACACCCATGTAGCTACAGCATCACTGTTAATGTTTTCTTTCTTTCTTTATATTTTCTTAATTCTTATTTAAATTGTTTTATTTTAATTGAAAGTTTATTTTGAGAAATCTTTGGGCTTTAAGCCTATTTTTTTTTATTACCTTTGCACCACCATATTCTACATACACCTCCTTTTTAAATATGCATTTTGTTTGTTAGACTTTCTCCTCAATTAAATAGACATGTTTCTATTGATGAATAGTTGTATTTTAGATGTATCCTTGTAAATAAATTCAAGTTTTATTGCTTATGTTATTTTTATTGTGTTTGTGATTTCAGAGTTAATACCAATTTAGTACGTATAGATGCATATAAGATTGACCGGTTTACTTTATGGATTTTGATTCGACGCATTTCGGTCCCTTGGCTTTGATCGTTTGATTTGGTTATTCTTGAAATATTTGGACTATTTCTCTGTTATCTTGTTTTTGTCTGGTTGTTGGGAATTTTATCTTATGCATGGATTCTTATTCGATACATGGAGTTCTTATCCGATACTTTGAGTTTTTGCATGACACATGACGCTTATCTGACACCTTGAGTTTTCCCTGATACTGCTTGCTTGTGATTTATTTTCACCTAAGGTTTGGTTTACTCTTGACTTATTTATCTGTTTGTGGCTTTAAATCTAAAGGGATGAGAATATTGTATTGACTTCTTTATGACAAGTATTGGCTTCTTATTTGGTTAGACTGTTCTTTACCTTTATCTTTCACCTTCCTGTACATAAGATACTCTCTCCATCTCTTTCTCATTCTTCAATTTTCAAAATCTTCTCATCTGTTTCAAAACCTTCTTTGTTTTCTAAATTCAAACCGCTTTCATAATAAACTTTGACTTTGTCAAGCGACTTTCTTTTCAAACTTCCTTTTTTTATCAAAACTCAAAACACTTAATAAATAAATATGTGAATCGTATGTAGTTGAGTCTTTTGCGGTAGGATGAGGCGGTACAGACTGAACCTAGTTCTTTCTTTAATTTTTTTACTTTATTACGATTCAATTCGCAAATATTTTCACAAATAAGTGGAGAAGTAGTAAGTGTCCCTCCTGTGGGATCCATTTGCTATTATCCCAACAAAAATACTTCAACTCATTCAAACCTTTTTGTGCCTCGCGCACCTTTTCTCTTTAAAACCTTTTTCAAGATTAGACATGAGTCATTCATAGTCGATATTTTATTTTCCTATCTCCGCAGTTGTAAAGATGTTGACTTTTCCACTTGAGTACTAGAGGTGTTCTCAAACCCTCACTCATGCTGATGCATTGTCCCTCTTTCGTATACCTTGTGGGCGATTAGTTGAGATTTCTCTCCTAAAAATGGAGACTTATCTCTTCATTTAAAATCAATCAACAAACCAAGTTTTGTTCTTTTCTAGTCGAACTACGGTGCTCTGACTTCTCTATTACACGAGGGAGTACATAGGCACTACGCCTTACGACCAAAGGTGAGTGCAACAATAAAAAACATTTTCTTTTGTTTGTAAATATTCGTTCATTCATTCATTCCTTTTAGCGAGTAAGTCTTAAGATAACACACTCTCTGATTAGAACAAACAAAGTGGATCCTACGAAGTACCCTAGATGTTTAGGGTGCTAATATCTTTCCTTTGCATAACAGACGTCCTTGATCTCTGATCTTTTATTTTATTTTGAGGTTTATTCGCTCTTTTTCCATTTCCTTTTGGAAACAATAAAGTGCGGTGACGACTTTATTGAGTGAGTTAAATCAATTAGTGGTTTAGTCTCAAATCTTTACTGCTACATTTTCGCATATTACACGTGCGACACCTGCGAACAGCCATTTTTGGATAGCTTCTTCTTTTTGTCCTTAATCATTCAAAAACCTTATTTTGTCACACAAACACCAACATTTAACTATTATAACATCAACCTACACAATATCATTGATTCTAACTAACCTAATAAACTATTATAGCATTGCAAAATGAATCAAATGAAAATGGAGAAAACATACACAAATTTAAAGCTTTGGAGATAAGGAATGAGTAGAAATGAGGAGATGGGTTGGAATGAGTAGAAATTAGTAGATTATCCAAGTTTGAGTAGTAGAAATTATAGATTTTGAGTAGAAATGAGGTTTATAGGTTTGTAAAGAAATTGGTTCTATGTTATGATCGCGCTACTGATAACAATTAAATGACTTCGGATATGCACATCTGAAGTATTAAATAATGAGGTTTATTCGGATATGCACATCTGAAGTATTAAATAATGAGGTTTATTCGGATATGCACATGCAAAATCACATATCCTTGACAAAATAAAATGACTTCGAATACGCACATGCGAACCCACCTATTATTGAAAAATATGGTGTGTTGGATATGCACATCCGAAGTCTTGGTGTATTTTAGATTTTTCGCCAGGGGCCTGCAAGAAGACAACAGTGTGTAAAAATAAATTCTCTTACTTAATAAGAGGCCCCCAAAATTGTGAGGCCCTGTGTTGTGGGTCTTGTTGCACAGACACAAGGTCGGGCCTGCATAAAACAATAATGTATTTTCTAGATTTTAGACTGGTGCGCTACTACGAAAAATACATTTCGTAAAATAATATTACGACGACTTTTTTGTTAATCGTGGTAATATCTCGTTTTTAATCTCTCTTCAATTTTAACTCATTTTTCACCACGGTTGAAAGTTTCAACCGTAATAAAAAATGGTGCATGGTCATAAGTTCGAATCTCGTTGTTATTGTTGTTTTAGTGTTGTATATTTTATATTTTGCTATAACATGTTAATTTTTGTTGTCCTTATTGTTCTTTTTTTGCTATTGTTGATTTGTTGTTGTTTTTGTTATTGTTGTTGTTTTTGGTGTTTCTGTTGTTGTTTTTGTTGTTGTTGCTATTCTACTATTTTTTTATTAAAACTCATAAAACAACGATTATTTAATATAATTATGGTTGTATATAGCGCGTAATCTAATTTATAAAAATAATCACATACCTGTTATAATAATTAGTATACATGTAATCACACGCTACCTAACAACGAGTATGTTATTATCATTATATTATATGTGTTTTTCAGTTTGAGTTACAATGCAGTGACATGGAGGGAATTTTGCGGTATGTGCAATGTTAGCGATGCAGTGTGACTTTTGCATCTGATGAAACAGGGAGTGATGTTTGGTTCGATAGGGGCAAGCCAGATGTGAAGTTTCTACCAAGCCACGTGTCCTATGTTTCCATGCAAAGCAGCAAACTCTCCCCACAGTCCCACGTAGCTTACAATCCTCCTTCCATTCCAAACGTTCGAGGTTATAGGTTCCCTCCACGTGCTAACCATCACATTCATCACAGAATATCACAATCAATCCTTCACAAACACCTATCCTCCACGTTAAAAGACCCATACCATACCACATTAAAGAAAACAAAAAATGAAACAACTTAAGACCTTAAACTATCGAACAACATTCGCATTTCTCACTCACTCTGACTCCAAAGTGATGTGAGTGAGAAGAGTAGACAATGGCTGATGTTCCCGTTTCGAGTGATAACAATGTTGGAACAGTATCCTTACCAGATAAGGAACAAGAAAACTCTATCATAGTATCCACTCTCATTCACGTTCTCTCCTCGTCAAACAATGTTGCTGTTCCAAACCAAGAAAGAAAACGGGAATCAGAAACAGCCACGTCATCATGTGCAAGTGTATCCCTCCAGAACCAGTATAATCCGTACACGTGTCATGCATGTAAAATCAACGGCTGTCTCGGTTGCAAGCTCTTCAGTGAGAAAGAGAAAGAGGAGAAGATAAAAAAATACAGGGGAGTGAGGCAGAGAGCATGGGGAAAATGGGTGGCTGAGATACGAGACCCAAAAAGGGCCACTCGTGTTTGGCTTGGTACTTTTGCTACGGCGGAGAATGCTGCAAGAGCTTATGATCAAGCGGCTATTAAGTTTCATGGTGCTAGAGCTAAACTCAATTTTGAATCCTCTAATTATACTGTTACTGATGAAAAGATGCAAAGTGCGACAGTACAGGAACATAGTGAGGTTGCAGGGATGAATCAAACAAAAACTACTATCTTATCATTTGGGTCAACAAGCGAAGTAGACTAGAGCATGTAAGATGATTTGAAAAATAAACAGCAACTCAGTTGCTATGAAGTTCATTTTGAAAAGATAATAAGCCACACGTGTTACTTTGTATGCGTGAATTTTGCTGTGAATTTTGCTGCTAAAAAAAAGTTAAGTGTGACAGTTCACTCTTCATTCATCATGTTTGTTTTGATGTATAATGGAAGGAACCAAACTGCTATTTCCCTTCAATGAGATTATATTTTTATTTTATGTGGTTCATCTTCTGCATGGTTTACTATTAGACAGACCTGTCTTCAAGATGTACTGTTTCAGGACTAGTTATATCTCCTTTGTGAGGTAAAAATAACTAATTAACCAAAAACCATGTCAAAACAAAAGAGAGAAGGTTCGTGGCAGAGAGATTGTGCAACGGTCCAAGAGATAAGTTTCAAAAGATTTTTGGCTAGGGAAATTCATTACAAAATCACCATGATCTGTGTTCAAAACTAGAAAAGAAAACTAGCAATTGCCAAAACTGATACTTCCTTATAATGTTAAACATATATAAAGACAGCGCTAATTAATGATTCCCATACCCAAAACCCATTAAATAACTGTTTTTTTCTGTCAAAAACAAAACCAAAGGAAGATTGTCCAAGCTTGATGATTGCTATTGCAAAATGACATAGTGACAACAATGACAGTGCTATCAAACCCTTCCACGGCCTTCATCAAGAAGACCGGTATATAATTAGTTGTAGCCAGCAAAAATCTCAATCTAACACTCAACCTGCCCTAACCAAAGTAGAAGCTAATCAAAATTTTATTTCAACGGGACCAATAATTAACAACAGAGCTTTCCATATCTTTTTCCCTTAAAATCCAGCAGTTATTGCCTGTGCACGACTTATGACACTGTTGATGACCCACTAATAGTCTGCTTTGCCACATAAATTTGTTTGACCTTTGCCGAGGAAAAGTTCTTATCCCCGCCCAAAGATTGGTTTCTTCCATGGTATCTACGATGGGACCATTCACCGCCAGAACTATTTCTCTGAGAAACACCACCACCTCCTCCTCTCTGATAATTACCATGTCCCGAAGAATGATCATAATGCTGCTGCTGGGCTGAAACATTGATTTGTTGCGAGGGCTGAGTCCGGTAACTAGAACTTGCATTCTGGTTATTACTTTTGCTGCTATTTCCATTCTGACCGTCTACTTTGGCAGCAGCATTTGTACTAGTTTTCTCAGATGGAGTCTTATTAATAATACCCTTAGATGAAGTCTTAGAAGTAGTGGAATTTGAAGTTTCCACTAATCCAAGTTCTTCAGGTAATTGGTTGACATTTACATCAGCTGCTCTAGAAAAATTCCTATCACTGTCAGAAGATGTTGAAGTCCGAGAACCAGTAAATCTTTTGACATTTAGTGGCTGGTCAACTGAAGGGCCATGGCTCATCTGAGAAGTCTGAACACTCTCTTGTTGATGCAATGGCATTGATGGTGGAATAGATGAGAGTGGTGCATTAGGAACATGTGGCCATCGAGCTTGCACTGACATCTCAGTAGAGTGCTGGCACAAAGTTCACACATTTGTTAGCTACTAGTACACAAATAAAATACATCTTGAACAGATAAATAAAAATAAAGCAGAAGAAATCAATGACTTTTACTATCTTTTGGAATAGAAGAAATTAGAAATGACTCATTGACAAATTCCAAGCAAGAACAACTACACTACCCCTAGCACTGCAATATGTACAACAATCATCCCCAAGAGGCCAAGAGAGGTAAATCTTTACCTGAAAAGGAGAAACATCATACATAGCCACTGGAGATGCCATTGGCAGAAGAGGTGAACCAGGAGCAAGATGTTGAATTTGAGAAGGCATGCTAGCAGGATTCCTCTGAGAAGATGTCATATTCATATTGTTCATATCCCCTTCACTAGTCCCTGCTGCAGAAGTTGTAGGGATGTGTTTCCAATCAGGCTGCTTTCCAGATGGGATATAAGTCGTACCCATGAAACTCAAGCCAACTTGACCAAATTGTCCAACAGGTGCAAAATGGTTATAAACAACCATGTGTGGAGGCCCTTGGACTCCTGGAATGCCTCCAGGCGGAGCAATAAAAGGTCCAGTAAATCCTGTTGGAGGACCATAAAAGGATTCCACGCCAGAATGACCCTGTTGCCAGCCCCCAATTGGCCTTGATGTTGGTGCGGTAGTTTTTTGAGGTTGCGACTGTGTTGTAGATGCAGACTCATCATGTGGTCCAAAAGCAAACACGGGACCACCCATCATAGGATTCATTTCATAGAAAGGAAAATGAGAATGTGGACCAGAAGGAAAATGAGGAGGGACAGCAGGAAAATGTGAGATCATCTGGCCTGAAGAATTTTGTGCATTTGGTAAAGCAGGCCACAGGGAAATTGGTGGTGTCTCAACAGATAAATCAGCAGGAAGAGATACACTAAGAGGCTCCTCAGATCTAGATTGGCTAGCAGATTGCTGCTCACGACCTACTCCTGCTAAAGTAATTAATATTATTAGATATATGCTAGAAGAAACAGAAAAAAACTAAACTGAAGTCTTATAATGAGGGAAAAAAGAATCACCTGCTACTACCCTATCAATATCTTCAGCTACAAAACTTTTAGCATCTGAGACTGAGACAGAACAAGTACCCAACCTATTTCCAACAGTCTCATCACTACCAATGGCAGCAACAGCAACAGCAGATGCAGCTGCCTCGGCTTCAGCTTCCGCATCACAATCTTCTAAATGGCCGTGAGATTCATTATCATGCTTCCCTTTCTCAAAGAAAAGACTGCAATTATTGTCCGATCCAGCAAGGTTGTGGGATATTTGCATGTCTGATCTAGATGATCGAGGGGGGCCAATACCATGGGACACACCACGGCTGCTAGGAGGAAGAACAGTTGGAGATGTCACTGCACCTGAAAACAAAAAGAAATACTATCCATAAGTAGGGAAATTTAACATCCAGAAATATTACTTCAAACAGCAAGAAAGTGCCCTTTCAATGTTATTATGATAAAATAAATGACTAAACAAATTCCAATACAAAACTAATTTTCTCACCAAATTGAATTTTCTCTCCAGCAAGCAAGGAATTTATTGGACTGGCAGCAGATGAGAATGCTTTCTCTTTTATCAAAATGGATGGTGCTGGCATGCTGGATTCAGTAACAGAAGCTGCCATATTGGCACTAGATGCCTGTGAATCAAACTGCTGAGGCTTCATAGCCTCGTCGAGTTGTGTCTGTGTCAGCGCCATGACCTATCATTCAATTTTTATATACTCAACTCAAATAGAACACAACAAAATATGACTTAATAATTCAAGCTTCTCATCCTTAGATTATACCATTTTGACCCCCAAACACCCTGCAAAATATGACTTTCTTCTCCTTCATTACCTTTGTTACATCATTCTCAAAAAAAAATTTATAGTGCAACTATGAGATCAAAGGAACAGCATTTTATTCATTCATATAAGTAGAACGAGGCATTGATTTAATCCCTTGTTAGAAAATGCAATTACTTGCATAAATGGGTTTAACCATTGTGACTTTTTTTACCAGTTTTGCAATGTTTCAATCTCAAAATCATTGGGATTTCATCCTTCAATGAATTTTATAAAAAAAATACTGGAATAATTATAAGAAAACATCCATAGATAATTAACCAAAAAGTGACACCCTTTATTTAAAGAGTAATGCTTAGTGGCACGACAAGCCTGATGCACGAATTGAAACGAATTTATAATTACCATAGGATGAAACATATAATGACCATTGTTCTATTAATAACCATACGATGAAATATTAAAGCACAGCGTTCTATTTTTTCACTTCCCTATATTTTATTATATTCATTGATTGACATGTCGTCATAATTCGTTGAGGTACGAGTCATGCTATATAGCACCACTCTTATTTAAATAAAGTTGATAGGCCAGGCGAGATTTTACACTTGCTTTGTGCAGTAACAGGGACGTATAGCATGTGTTGAAAAAACACAGAAGTACGAGAGAGAAAAAGAGAGTTGTTTTATTAACAAGCTTCATTCCATTGTATTTGGGGGAAATTAAAAATAGGAGATGATGGAAAGTATTCCATCATATTCCATATCACCCCATATACTTTTTAAAAAACCAAACAATGAAATGTAACTCAACACCACTCCATTCTATCAATCCAAAAATAGCCTAAGTTGATCGTGAAAAGACATCTGACTCCCTACAGATATAATTACTCAGTTAAGTAGAATGTGTTGGTTTTGAGGAAATTTCTAGGAGATCGCTTAGGGTTTGTTTGGTACACGACAGGATAAGGTTTGATAGCACAAGACCTCATTATAAGGCCTAATTGTTAAGACAGATAAAAAAATTTAATAGTTGAAATTGATGGCGGACCATGGCGGAAAGCCAAATCTAGCCAAGTTATTATGTATGAGGGATTTAATGTAAGCATTGAAGTAAAAAAGTAAAAGCACAAGAAATAATTAGAAACTATGGCATTTCCATTGCTATTTTGATCTTAAAAAGGGAAGTGAGTTCAAACCTGCTGGCTAATTTGCACATTGCCCCAAGAGCCCAAAGATGTCTGAACATTTTCATGGACCTTGTTCTTGCTTTCACGACCAGAAACTGATGGGAGGCTTGTATGAAGTGATCTGTAAAATGAAAAATAAGATTGACGTTTCTTGTACAGTTACAGCCATAGGAACATTTAAAAGCCTGCAACTACCTGTTCGTTTGAGATCTTAGATCAGGCTGGGCATCAAGTTTCGTAGTAGGCGTGCCTATAGGAGGAAGTGCCTGGGACAGTAAGTTTGGATTATATCCAGATGAGGAATCACTCTTTGTCATTCGGTGCCCATCGGCAGCAGCAGACACTTCACCAGTAGAAATGGATCCTTTGCTTGAATTGGCCATGGTCACGGTACTTTGTGAGGCGGAACGGGTTTTCCGTGGCAGCTAGTGTGAAACAAAGACACAGCTATAAAAGATGAACTATAAAATAAGATTATGCAGATAGATAGGAACTGAGAAGGTTATATACCTTTGCAACACGAGATTTAGCCTTGATTTCTTTCTCTCTTTGCTCTCGCCGATCATTTATCATTTGCCTCTTCGACCTGACCTCTATGAAGTCGTCTTCATCACTGGGAGCTTCAATTCCAGGTTGCTCAAACACACGTATAATTCCACTTTGCAATGGAGCATCGACATCTTCCTCAGAACACAAGTTTCTTTTGAGATTACTATGCCCAGAATGTGAAATGCTCTGAGCCTTTGTTGATTCTTTTCCTTCAACCCTCTCAGCTCTGCTTCCAGAATCCATGCCATGTGAACTTTCTCCCATTGATTCTACAGGTTGTTTTCCCATTTTACTGGTGAAAGACTTCCTAGATCCAGTTCTTCCAGACATGCCTATTCCCCTTCCAGTGACATTTGACTGGTGGTCCAACCCAAACTGATCAGTTGGAAAAGAATTTGAAGGCTGCCTTTTATCCGCATTTTCCCGAACTCGGAACTCGGTGCGCTGTGTGTTCCTATTAGGCCTCCTCATAAATCCTCTGGAGTCTGTTCGATTAACCCTGGAAGCTGGACCTGGACCTGGACCTGGAGCTGATGATTTTGAGCTTGAAGTTTTTACTGTATAGACATATCTCTGTCCTCTACCACCAGATACAGGAAACCGCGCTTTTGACTCCATTAAATCCTTCTCTTCTGAAACTGAATGAAGAAGTGCATCTTTGATATGAGGCTGAACTTCTGAGTGTTTAGCATTGGATGAAGTGCTGCTGCTCTTTCCAACTACATTTTGGCTCCCACGCTTGTCCAATTGGAAACTAGAAGCAGTCCTTGTGCCATTATTAACATCATGGGGAGGAGCATTAATTTGTCCCTGCTTTACTCCAGCCAAATTTTCTGCATTTTCACTTGCCAGTGAACCATGAGATAAACTTCTTGAATTACCTGGTTGGCCAAGAACAGACTGATGCCTGATATCATTCTTAATAAACGACTCAGAAGACACTGGACCACTTTGAACTGGCATTTGGCTTGCAGAGTTATGATTAAAAGGGAAACCAGATGGGATATTAGGCTGAACAAACGACATTGATTGAGCACCTAGAGGCATCATCCCCTGTGATACAGGAGATGAATACCTAAGCTGGCCAAATTGAAATAAAGGAGGTTGTGATGGGTGCATATGATGAGTGAGGGGCGCACCGACCTGTGGATGCAGATGCAGTGGCATCTGTATAGAACCTATTTGTATGGCTGGTACTGGAGAAGGTATCAATGATGGACCAGAAAAAAGACCGAATTGAAGCTTAATGGGTAACTCGGCTTGACCTGGAGCAGCAGACGTAACAATTTGACCCGAAGATGTGTAGTGTGGGCCAATAATAACTGAAGATGGTGTACTATGATTGGCAGAGAAGCCAATGGAAGCTTCCACATTACCCAAACTATCAGATGCAACATTTGGAGGTTGCTTTTCTGATTCCTGGAATAAAGTAGAAGAACTATTGAGATTTACCTTAGAGGTATCGTCAACAGGTTGAAGGACTTTGCCATCATTGCATGAATTGTCAAAAGGTGCTTCGAGAGCGATGTCAGAAGCCTGCTGTACCCTTTCAAACTCCTCATTGGGCATCCCAACCTGAACACCCTCATCAAACCCTAATACAAGGTTATCCATCAAATGCGGCAATTCTTTTTCTTGCAAATGCATATTTTCAAAATCCTGGTGGAGGCCAGCATTATCATCTCCTTCATGCACTTCCTCTTCTTCCCGGTAATCTCCATCTTCATCATATTCTTCTTGTTCTTGGAGCTGCTCATTATTCTCAGATGCCCATTCATCATCATCACCACTAGAGACAGCACATGAAGTAACTACATTCTCTTTACCATCTGCAGCAGGTGTTGCAATGGATTCATTACCTGGAACTGATACAGGGCCGTTTTTGTTTTCTTCAGAAGTCACTATTGCAGAAGAGTCCCCGGAGTCATCGAGATCATCGTGAGAAAGATGTGTTGGTGAACTAGGGGGGCTTGAAACAGAGAGTGAAGACTGAGAATCACACCTTGGTGTGGCCTCCACTTTATGGTCCTCATTCTCAGCAACCTCTTGGAGGGGTTTGACTATTTCAGGTTGCCCATGATTCCCATTGTCATAACCAGTTGGCATTGTAGAGTCACTCCTTGTTGCCTGATTATACGGCATCTCATTTTCTAGGAATGCAGAAGAAGCGGTGTGCTCATTTCCACTCCTGTAAGTTCTGTGAACTGAAGCAAGCGGAGGGGGGAGAACACGCGGCTGCCTAACAGAATACCGGGACCTCCCCAAGGCATAAGGCCCATCTGATTCAGAGTTCTGGTAAGGACGGTCAGGGAATGGAGGAAATGCATTGCTACGGGGACGATTCTGTGCCCAACCATCAAATCTTTCAACAAAATTTTCATTAAAATCAGAATGCACGTCTGTATTTCTGCCAACATGATCTACTTCTGCAGGTTGATTCCACCTTGGGGCTTTAACATGAGCATATTCATCTAAATGAGCCTCTGAAATCCCTCCTTTATAGTATGTCCTTGAAGACATTAATCCAGCACCACCATTATAGTCTTTCCTCATGAATGGCTTTCCACCGATAGATGAGTCTCTACGAGGACTGTTGTGACTATTCTCTTGATCCTGTGAATAGAATGCCGGACTACTCCAGCTCTCATATCCATCTCTTCTCCATGAATTAACTGGTTTACCTCTATCAACGAAGGTGGAAGACAAATCTCTCGGAAAATGAGACCTAGAACCCATCTCCAGTGGCCTATTAACACTTGATGAATCAGAAGATGCCGAAGTTAATATCCTGTCCACCATTCTTTCACTATCCTCCCAATCACCTACATCTGTAGCCCTGGATGCATCTCTTTCATTCACATTTCCAGGCATTTTATCGTCCACAATAACTGGAGCATTATTGTAACCTTTGGCTGCTTCAGCCTGCCGCCTAGCAATCTTTTGCTCCAGTTCTAAAAGCTTTTGCTTAGCAGCTTGTTTCCTCCTCTCCTCTTCTAAAAGCAATCTTTGTTTCTCTTCTTCCCTTGCTAGCCTCTGCTCTTCAGCCTTCTGCAAAGCTTCAATCCTATCTTGTTCTTCTCTCCATGCTGCCTCTCTTGCTTCTTCCTCCAACCTTCTTTGCCTCTCTTCATGTTCTCTAGCTAGTCTTAATCTTTCCTCCTCTTCTCTGCGAGCAAACTCCACTGCCCTTTCTTGCTCTTCAATGATTCTCTGCCGCTCTTGTTCTTGCAGTCTCTGAACCCTTTCAAGCTCAGCCTCAAAAGATTCTCTAGCAGGATCATGGAAATCAGTTTGCTTGAGTACATCCTTCTTCTTCTTCACCACTCCGACAAGACCTGTTGAAAATATATCCTTCCCATCAAAAGCAGACGCTGCAAAATCTTCCCCGTAAGTCTTTTCACTCTTTGGTAAATTGCGTTTTTCTCTGCCAAAATTAAGCAAAGGATCATTAACAGAAAGCCCTTTACCACCTAAAGAAAATGAAGACTTCGACACCGAGCTCTGTGAAGAATCAACTCTATTCCTATTATATTGATCACCAGCAACATGCCGATGATCACGCATCCCATTTCGTTCACCATATGATTGTGCCATATTATTCCAAGGTTGTTTCACACCTTGCCCATACCCTGCATCCCTCCTTCCAGAATCGTCATGAATAACCTCTCTATAAGGGGACGAATTATACTTATTATCCTTCCCTGCATCTTTATTTCCACTGGAAGGCCTTGCACCACCAACACCATTCTTATCATTCCCAGCTGCATCTTTCACACCAAATCCATCTTTAGAAAGAGACGAACTCCTCCACGATGAGGAACTAGACGAATTCCCTTCCCTTCCAGGCATTCTATCATAAGGGTCCATCTTAGGAACTTCACTAGAAGAAACCTTACCAGCTTCATTGCCCCGCAGCGGTCCCCTCTTATCAAAACCAGTACCATACTTCTGTGGCACAATGCCAACCCGAGGCATATCAAAATCCCAAAAAGCATCATTTTTTGAAAAACCATGATCCCTGCCCTCTCTACTCCGCTCAGTGAAACCATGACCAGTATCACGCTCATCATCAGCCCAATCAAACCTAGGGTTCAACCTTACCAGAGGCAAAGGACCCGGAAAAAACTCATCCTGATTCATCCCACCACCTCTGCTTTGATTCGGCCCTCGAGAGCCAATAAAACCTCTATTCTCACGGCCATTCTCAACAGGAAAACTCCCAGTGCCAGGAACATTGTATCGGGCGTTCACATTAACATGCGAAAAAGCATTAGCACTACCATTAGCATCTGCCTCGACATCCTTACTCTTCTGCTCAAGAGATAGATTCTCATTAGTGAAATTCTTAGGCTTTTGATTAAAATTCTCTTGGATCTTCTGATTCTGACTAGGCCCAGGTGCAGGAGGCACCAACGTGGCACGCAAAGAAGGAAAATCCTCTCCTCTCAACACCGCTGAGGAAACAGATGGAGGAGCAACTAGTCCAACTGCCTTAGCAGACCGAGGCAAATCCTCCTGAAAAATCGTCTCTTTCTCTTGCAAAACCACAGCAGCAGGCTTCGTCCAACCCATACCAGAAGAAGAAGGTCTCGAACCATTTCCGGAACCACCTCCTCCGGCTTGACCTCCTCCCGATCCAAGAGAATCAAACCGTTCATGCTCCTTCCGCAACGAAGGGAGGTTCAAGGGGGGCGGAATGGAAAGCTTAGCCCCCACCTTCTGCGAGCTTCGAGGCCTTGACAAAAGCGCCATACCCCCACCCGAACCAGCAGGTCGTGCCGCCGTTCGGGTGGATCCAATAGCGGCGGAGTTTTGTCCATACGACTTGTTGAGATTCACAGACACATACTTGGTGCCGGAATTTGCCATCGCAGTCGCACCGCAAGTGTGAATCGCCAAAGCATGAAAACCCTAACCCTGATTATTACTCCTCCTCGTGATCTGATTCGTGGATTATATGATCGAATCAAACAGGCTTAACCCTACCTCCAACAATGATGACCGAAATCAATGCTTCGATTTTGATCGATCGAGGATCGATCGATCTTTCTTTGTCCAATTAGGGTTAGTGTGATGTGAATTAGGGTTTGAATTGAAAAGGGGGAAGTAGGTTAAGAGAGTAACCTCCGGGGGCGTAAAATAGCGGTGGTTACGAGCGCGGCGAATGGGAGAAGCCCTACTATCTAATTTGTAGAAGCGGGGTAAGAGGGAGAAAAAGAGAGAAAATAGGAAAATGAAGTTTACAATGAACGAGCTCAACGAGTAGACCAAACTAACTTTTCTGTCTTCATGTTTTGAACCTCTATTTTCTAGATATTTATGCTTTTGCCACACTGTCCTTTCCACGTGCTATATAATCAACTTCACTTATTATATAATAAATTATAATATAAATATTTGGATTAGATGCTAAATGATGCATTTCTATCTTGAATTCATTCCTAAGCATAAGCATCCAATATTATTACAAATATATAAATATTTTATTTTTATTATCTATAATATAATAATACAAATGTCTCTCAAAATTACATATTTGTCCTTTGCTGAAAATTCAACACTTTTTTTTGGGGGTTAAATCTTGTCTTAAAAATGTTTTTTTCTAACTATTTTGATAAATGGTCCAAATATAACTATTACTTTTGTTTAAATTTTGGATTTGGCTTTCAATCTTGCCTTGTTTTTCCTGAAAACATTTCAATTGAAATCAAATGTCAACTTTTGGGTTTCCAAGAGTAACTATTTGCTTATGCACACCTAAAAAGTAAATGTCACTTTTATGTTGTATCTTTCATCTACTTCTATATACTATTACTGCTTCTCCCAAGATCATTATCACACTCTCTTTTTCTCCCTCAAACTCCATATTATTTTCACATTTTCATTTGGACTGTAAGTATCCACAACCTTTCTCGTCCATATTTCTCCTTCAACTTTTCTCAGCCATAAGAACTATGAATCAGATAATCTTTCTTCCATTCTTCTCTCTTCCACTTCCTCTTTCTTCGTCTTCTTCTTATTCTTCTTCTTCTTTCTTTATAAAAAAATTGTTATTTTTATCCTTCTATGTTTAGATTTACGAAACACTAATGATTAAGTTATTGTTGATAATTTTGTTGTTGCTGCAGGTTTCAAGATATTAGATATGGTTTATCTAAACTGTTAATGACATTATTTTGGGTTTTGTTTTATTTGTGTTTCTTGGTTTCTGATTATCTGAAAAGTAAGATCTATAATTTGATTATGTGAATCTAAGTTTTTGCTCTCATTTTGCAGCAAGTATGTATGAGATTTAAAGCTGGAAAATACTTGAAAGGTCTGTTAAAGATTGTTATTGTAACACCCTTCTAAACCCAACGAAATATTCATAATTATTTAAAATAATATCAGAGTAATACAACAAAAGGGCATCACATTTTATTCGTGAAATAATCATAAGCATTAGTCTTACTTCGTAACACGGGTTTTCAAAATTATTCATGACATATGCATTATCAATGTTTCACATACTTACAGCGGAATCATGGTTCAAACAAGTTTCATTAAAAACACTTCATAGTGCTCCATGATTCATGGCTCACAATTCAACATAATTTAAACTCCATGGAAATAATTTAAATGTCATAACAAAACAAGAACAAAATAGTTTTCAAAATAAAGTGTTCTCGTCCCCGATGTTACATATCAGAGCAATACCTTCTAGACTCAACAGAAATAAATCACACTCCAAAGCTATTCTTCCAAGTCTTTAGGGACTACTCTTGATTACCTGCACATTACCCATGTAGGGGCAACATTCAAGCAGAAAGGGTGAGTTTATCACAATTATTATATAAGATATAAGTAATAGACATAGCAGAATAAGCCTAAAGTATCACCATAATCGATTCAAGAAATTCGTATTCCAAGCTCAATTAACACAATACAACATCATCAATTAAGAACCATGTAATGCCACATAAGATGTAGTGCAAGGACATAGACTCATGCATGTGGTACCAATTCTTCTTGATGGACACTGGGTCATCACCCTCCAAAGACCTCAATCATAGGATTGATTCCCACTTAGAACGTAGAAAATCACAGACACCCCAAATCCATACAATGGGATTGAGACCAAATCACTAGACCAACATCCTAAATCATCACAACAGACCAAAGTTGTCCAATGGATGTATGATGCACAACAACATATAAAATATGACCACAACGCATCATCACTCATGTATTAATCAATATCATACATAAACATCATCATGTATACTCATATAATCATCATTCATATTCATATAATCAAAACATCATCATAGTATCAACATATCATCGTGATCAAACATATAGTCATTGTGATTCGACGCATGAAACATATTCTTATTCTATATTAGGTATTATAAAAATATTCTTAAGTCTCCATTTTATTTCACCTAATTATGGTATACTACGTTAGCTACGTTCAGCTTCGAACATCACTCTATTCAGAGCTCTAGAACTAAAGTTATGCTAGTTTCAACATTTCAATCCAATATTCCAGCTATGCCTCCCATCGCTCGGCGAAACCTCATCATCGCCCGAGACCCTTACCCGAGACCAACGCCCTATTTACCTCCTTTTATCGCCTCTTCAATCGCCCAACGAGGCATCATCGCCCAGCGACATAAGAACTGTCACTCGGTGATTCCCTACGAACATGGTTTTCCTGTTTGCGATTATACATTGTTTCAGGTTACTTTTTTTTGCGATTTAGTCATGTAACAAGTCCAAAAATGCTATCTAATCATGGAGAATCATCACCTAGCAAAAACTTGTTATACTACATCTATCATACAATAATTACGGGTCATCAATCATCATAATTCCATCAATTCTTAACCCAACGACATCATATCACCATTGTTCATACCAAGGGCAAAATCCTACAACTATCTACCACTTAGATCAATCATAATAACCAGATAAAAACCCATTACCTTATTGTTTCGAGTGATTAATTTTATCCTCCGTGCCTCTTACGGTAATTCTCCAACCCTTTATGCCCTAACTTCCCTTTTCTCCACAGCGTCAGTTCTCTTTCTCCACTTTTCACGATCGCTTGTGAGAATATGATTACCTTTTCCTCTATTATCACAAGGACCCCTAACTTCTTCATCAATTGCTCTCACTTAGTCAACCTCTATTTACCATCACGTCCTCACTCTTCCTACTAATTACCAACATACCATTTTAACTAAAATAACTCTATTTAAATAATTATTCCTATTATTCTATTCTAGATAATAATCCAAATAATTACTAAATAATCATCTAATTATTCAAATGCATCTAATCCCTTCATTCACATCACATGTTCAACATCATAAGCAACCACATGCCAGCACATCATACATATAATCATATAAAACATCAATTATCTGTAAATACTCCTAATAATTCATTAAATAAATAACTTCTAAAAGTTGGGGTGTTACAACTCTCCCCCCACTTACAGAATTTACTTAAGGAAAACAGAGTCGGATACGACTCTCTCATCTGATCCTCACGCTCCCAAGTCAAACTTTCATCGGCTGGTCCACCCCATAACACCTTCACTAAGGCAATATCCTTACCTCGCAATTGCTTCACTTCACGACCTTATATTCTCAATGGTAATGCTTCAGCAGTCAGGTTATCTCTCACATGTACATCATCCATCTGAATTACACGTGAATGATTCAGAATGTACCTTCTCAATTGAGATACTGTTGGCTCCTAAATTCGACACCCTTGTTGTTATTAATATCAGCCATTAAAGCTGAAGGATGGTTTCGACCATCTGGGTCTGTCGAAATGCCCATCAGAAGAGGGCAATGTACTTAGAGAATTTCTTCCAAGGGAGAATTTGGTTGCCTTCGACGTCGAAGGTGTGGCTCATCGAAGATGCCTCTCGATGAAGGTGTTCGATTGCTCAGAGTGGGACGGTTTGAAATTCAAACGTTTGGAGGGAAAACGGTTCCCAGCGGTTACCAAGTGCAACGTGCAAAGATCTGGAGCGTCGAACGCTGAGAACGTGCCAAGTGGAGTCATCTCGAAGCAGTGTAACTGCCCGACGGTTACTTGGGATGTTTTAGTATAAATATTAGTAGTTCACGCAGTTTTTCGCGTGTGTTCACAATTATATACAAGTCACTCATATAGATTCGAGTACCCAGCGTGTGAGAAAGAATTGTTGAGAATGTATGTGTGAAACGCCACTTTTATTAATCAAAGTCATTTATTTTCCAGAAACTTTACTTGCTTTCTCCTTTACTTTTCCAGTCGAAAGCCTTTATTTCAAGCCTTCCTTTATTTTATCATGTTCTCTTCTTCATGCAATTTACATAAAGCTTCTTTATTTCCTTGTCATTTAACCATTATCAAACTTAGTCAAAACCCCAAAATCAACCATGTCTTAGGATCAATCTGATCGATCCTGTGAGTAACCAAATAAGTAACCATTTGGAAGATCAGCGATTGTTTACCAATTCCCACGGTAAACAAATTGGCACACCCGGTGGGACTGTGTGTTGATTTTGAAGTTTAATCTTTTTACACAAAATGTCATCTTTTTCGAGAAGTATTGTATGTTATTGAGAAGTGGTAGAATATACACTAACAATACCAATACTGCCAGAAGAAGAGAAGAGATGGCGAATCCGCCAAACAATAACGAAATCCCACAAACGAATGTGGGAACAACGGTTATCCCAACCATGAGTGAAGCGATAACCGCTGGTTCAACACCAGCAGTAACGGTCACAACGACGGGGCCATTACCTCCGTTCACTGGCCCCAGAGTGCCTTTGGGAACTCCCCCACCAAGGGGAAATCTAGGCACGAGGCCTTATGTTCCCCCAGGATTTATGACAGGCGGTCAAAATCGAGAACCACTCTATGGCATGCCAACGTCTGACTTGGCTAGCCTAACGAACGTTGCGTCCACTTTTCAGACCCTTTAGTGAGTGCCTCTTCGCCACTCCAAGGTTCTGGAGTAGGTATGGCGAACAGAAATAGGACCCAACTCTTAGGAGGAACGTCCCAAGTAGCACATGGCCTTACAAATGCCTCGACAGCAGTCTTGAGGCAACAAATGGACGAAAGCAACCATGATATGGTGCAAATGTTGGCACAAACTTTAAGTACAGTGCTGAATCCTCTAATACAAAACACCACCCAATCGAATCACCAGATGACAGCGTAAATGACGCGTTTGGCTGATTTCTTTGGAGTACCCCAACCTATTCGACAGCCCCAAAGGGCGCCAATAAGGGGAAACCAAGGTATACTCTTAGAGGAAGAAACCACTATCAACCAAGGCCAGCAGCCTGTCGAAGAAAACCTTAGGGCACGATTGGAGCAGCATGTCGAAGAACCTAGGGTAATAACCCCAGAGGTAAGGTTAGTTAACAGAAACCAAAATGCTGACGAAGTAGTTCAGCATATCCAATACCAAAATATGGGTTTGGAAAATAATCTGGCAGCCATGATCGAAAGAATCATGACGCAAAATGGGATGAACATGGGCTTTCGTAGGCCCAACTTCACATCCCCACTGTCAGAATACGTGTTACAAACAGACTTACCTCCTATATGTAAAGTCCCTAAGTTCACTAAATTCTCTGGGGACACGACAGAATCTACTGTCAAACATGTGGCGAGATACTTGATCGAAGCAGGAGATATTTCAAACAACGAAAACCTGAGGATTAAGTACTTCCCAAGTTCTTTAACAAAGAACGCATTTACTTGGTTTACAACTCTTCCCCCCAATTCGATCCATCATTGGACCCAGTTGGAGAGATTGTTCCATGAGCAATTCTACATGGGACAAACCAAGATAAGCCTGAAAGAATTGGCCAGTGTAAAGAGACGTTCCACTGAACCTATAGACGAATATCTAAATAAGTTTAGATTGCTCAAAGCAAGATGTTTTACACAAGTGCCAGAACATGAGTTAGTCGAAATAGCCGCAGGCGGCTTAGATTATTCCATTAGGAAGAAGTTAGACACTCAATACCTGAGAGATATGGCCCAACTGGCCGATAGAGTTCGACAGGTCGAACGCCTTAAAGCTGAGAAAGCCAAGGCAACGAAAACTCATAAAAGAGAGAGGATAGCGTATGTTGAGATGGATGACGAAGATCCAGAAACCTTCGACGAAACTATAACTATCGAAGAAGGCGAAGTCGATTTAGCGGAACTAAAATAAGGACCACCATATTCTTGCAAACTGTTAGTCCCCTCAAGTGGGAAAAATCCCACTGGTCCAGAAAGGACCAACGATAGGTTCCCCAAAAAGACTTATAGTTTTGATATTACAAAATGTGATGAAATCTTTGACTTGCTTGTAAAAGATGGCCAAATGATAGTACCCCCAGGGGTAAAAGTGCCTCCTCTTGATCAAAGAAAGAAGAGAGGCTTTTGTAAATATCATAATTTTCTGGGCCATAAAACGTCTCAATGTTTTCTTTTCAGGAATCTTGTGCAAGATGCTATCGAAGAAGAGAGGTTGAAGTTTGCTGACAAAACCCCCATGACTGTGGACTCTAACCCATTGCAGGCTGAAGCCCATTATGTTGAACCTTCAGAGGTGAACGTGATCGAGGCATCCAGACGCCAGTCGAAGAGGCCAGGAATCACAATGGTCGAAGTCTCAAAGGACCATGTCAACATGCCAATCTTTGGCAGTTTTTCTGGGAATCTATCCAGAAAGACAATTGAAACGGTTCAGAAGGCGGTCGAAAGCCCAAAGTTGGAGACAGTTGGAGCCCAAAAATCTGGAACAAAACCCAGTTCTCACTTGGCCGCAGTTCAAGGCCAGACAGAGGGCTTGGAGATTCAAATGAAGCAGTTGACTCTTGCCAACAAAGATACCATGAATGTCAACATGGCCGAAGTCTCTGAACCAAAAGCATCAGAGGAGGCCATGAGGCAAGAACAAGCCAACAAAACTGCTTTCCCTCGGGAAAATGAAAATCTGGCAGATTTCCTGCAAAGATGCCAGAAAAAGAAGTCAGAAGTGATGTTGTGTCCCAGATGCAGTTCGATCTTCGACAAAAAAGCTGCTGAACATATTCAAGGTGTGAGAGCAGCAAATAAAAAAAGGGAAAGTGTTGATCTTCGACATGATCCCAGAAGAGCCTCCCAAAGAGGTTCAAACCAAGAGAAGAGGCCACTGACTTTTAGGCCTCCAACTAATGTTCCAGTAGATACATGGTACAAAACATCTGGTCGAAAGAGGCCAAGCGAGGAAAGATGGCACTCCTTCGATGTGCCAAGAGGTTCATCTTTAACACATAAGAAAGAGCCTCAGGTTGCTGCCCCTAAAGTGACACAGCTGTCAAGCAACTACAAAGGGAAAAATCCCATGTCTCGATCCCAATGGAGGAGATACCAGAGGCGACGAAAAGCTGAGAGGGAGGCTGCTAATGAACCAAAGGCGGAAACCAGTTCAAATGTTCCTCAAAGAAAGCAAAGGAAACCTCTGGAAAGAGAACCAGTAACCAATAGGCTAGTTTGGCCTAACCAAGGTGAAGTTGATGACGAAGATGGTTCTGAGTCTGATGACACTTTGGACATCATGGTGAACATAGTCTCAGTGCTGCCCAGAGAGTTCAACCGCCAGGTGGAGGTCGAAACAAGTGATTGGGAAGTGGAGCAAGAAATGGCCAAACATAGGCCAGTGTGCTATTTCGTCATGGATAATGGCACTACTGAGGAGCAGAATGGGTTCTTCGAACCACCTACAGAGGCGATGAAAAATCACCTCAAGCCTTTATTTATAAGGGCTAAACTCGAAGAAACCACAGTAAATAAAATCTTGGTGGATTGTGGGGCAACCATCAACATTATTCCTCACTTTATGCTAAGAAAAATAGGCAAAAGTGACGAGAATATCAAGCCTCACAACATGGTCCTGTCGAATTATGAAGGCGGCATAGGGACCACAATGGGTGTGATCCAACTGGATATCAAGGTGGGGTCTATCCTTCGACCAACTATGTTTATGGTCATATCGGCCAAACCTAACTATAATCTTTTGTTGGGCCGTGAATGGATTCATGGTGTTGGAGCTGTACCATCATCAATGCACCAGAGGTTGCTGCTATGGCGTCCTGATGGGATGGTCGAAAATATTGAAGCAGACCAAAGCTATTACCTGGGCGAAGTGAATCACCTAGGGCTGGCAGACTTCGACAAGAACCTGGCTCACATTGGGCCATGCCCAACACCTGACTTCGACTTGGCGCCAGCGCCAAATACTTTTTGTTCCCTATACCTGCACCCTGAGCATGGTTTTCAATGGGACAGAGAAGACTTGTCCCACATAGACTTCAGTGGGTTAACTGATATCCAACCAACTGGTTGGGGAAGTGAATTCAGTGATAATGACTGAGTCACAATCTTTGAAGCGAATTTCGGCTTACGTAGCCAAAACAAAGATGATAACGGCTCTCGAAGCCGAAGTAAAGTACATGGCCACACAGGCCAATGATCAACAGTTATCTTCTGCAAGTCCTGGAAAGGACTTCGATCCAGAACCTCCTGATATCATGCCAGAAGGGATGCAGGAACAGAGGCTCGACGCCATCTATGACGATGAGCCTTTGGGCTTCGAAAAGGACCCCTTAGCGAATAACATCAAGATGCTAGCGCAAGATCCTTTAGAAGAAATCAACTTGGGCGAAGGGTCAGAGAAAAAGCCAACTTACATCAGCGCAAAAATTGACCCATAACTCAGGTTGGAAGTAATCCATTTGTTGAAAGAGTTCAAGGACTGTTTTGCATGGGATTACGACGAAATGCCTGGTCTCGACAGAGGATTGGTGGAACTTCAGTTGCCAATCAAACCTGGGAAGAAGCCAATCAAGCAAAGTCCAAGACGCTTCGCTCCAGAAATACTATCGAAGATCAAAACGGAAGTCGAAAGACTGCTGAAGTGCAAATTCATACGCGTCACGAGGTACGTCGAATGGATTGCCAACATTGTGCCAGTGATTAAGAAAAATGGTACATTGAGGGTGTGCATAGATTTCAGAGATTTGAATGCTGCTACACCCAAAGATGAATATCCTATGCCTGTGGCGGAAATGCTAGTCGATTCTGTCGCTGGCTATGAATACCTGAGTATGCTCGATGGTTATTCAGGATATAATCAAATATTCATTGTTGAAGAGGATGTGTCGAAAACAGCTTTTTGATGCCCTGGGGCTTTAGGCACTTACGAATGGGTAGTGATGCCTTTTGGCCTAAAGAACGCTGGGGCAACATACCAGCGAGCAATGAATTCTATCTTCCATGATTTTATTAACACCTTTATGCAAGTATATATTGATGACATTGTTATAAAATCTGTTTCCAGGAAGAACCATATAAACCACCTTCGACAATCATTCGAAAGAATGAGAGAACATGGTCTGAAGATGAACCCTTTGAAGTGTGCATTTTGTGTGAAAGCTGGAGATTTCTTGGGCTTCGTTGTCCACAAGAAAGGAATCGAAATCAACCAGAACAAGACGAAGGCAATTCTGGAAGCGAAAGCGCCATCGAATAAAAAGGAACTGCAATCTCTGTTAGGCAAGATAAATTTCTTAAGGAGATTCATATCTAACCTAAGTGGGAAAGCTCAAGCCTTTTCACCCTTACTTCGACTGAACAAAGAGGGATTCGAATGGGGGCAGGAGCAACAAGAAGCCTTTGACAAAATCAAAGGGTACCTCACAAAGCCACCTATTTTGGTGCCTCCTTGTAGCAACAGGAGTATGAGATTGTACATAGCTGCGTCCAACAAAACTTTGGGAAGCATGTTAGCCCAAGAAGATGAAAATGGAGTCGAAAGACCCATTTACTATCTTAGTAGAGTTTTGAACGATGCAGAAACTAGATATAGCGAAGTTGAAAAATTGTGTCTATGTCTGTATTTCTCTTGTACAAAACTCAAGCAATATATAAAGCCAGTTGATGTGTATGTTTCGTCTCATTTTGATGTTTTCAAGTACATGTTGTCAAAACCCATCTTGCACAGTCGAATTGGCAAGTGGGCATTAGCATTAACTGAATACTCCTTGACCTTTATGCCTCTTAAGGCAGTAAAAGGACAAGTGGTTGCAGATTTTATAGTTGACCACTCAATTCAAGTTGAGAGTATTAATTATGTGGAGATAGAACCTTGGAAATTCTACTTCGATGGTTCTAGCCATAAAGATGGAACAGGAGTAAGAGTCTTGATTATTTCTCCAGAAAAAATTCCAACAACATTCAAGTATAAGATATCAGGTTCTTGTTCGAACAATGAGGCTGAGTATGAAGCTCTAATTACTGGCCTTGAGATATTGTTGGAATTGGGGGAAACTCGAGTCGAAATAATGGGAGACTCAGAGTTAGTCATTAAGCAAGTCACAAAAGAATATAAATGCATAAGAGAAAATCTCATTATGTACTTTGTGATAGCAAACCGTTTATTGAAAAAATTTGAAATGGTCAACATTCGACACATACCCAGATTGGAAAATCAAATAGCCAACGATTTGGCACAAATTGCATCTGGGTACAAAATTTCAAAAACGAGATTACAAAGAGCAATTGAAGTTCGAGAAAAGATAAAAGCAACTTGTTTGTCACCAACAGACTTGGAATCGACAAGACTAGGGTATGCTGATCAAACTAACTTCGAAATTTCGTTCATAGACAATTTGTCAGAGCAAGATTGGAGGAAACCCATTGTGGATTATCTTTAAAATCCAGTAGCTTCGACAGAACGAAAAACAAAGTATAGGGCGTTGAGTTACGTACTCATGGGTAATGAGTTATTTAAAAAGACACCTGAAGGGGTATTGCTAAAATGCTTAAGTGAAACTGAAGCATACATAGCCCTTTCGACTACGCACGCTGGAGCATGTGGGGCTCACCAAGTAGGCCATAAGATGAAATGGTTGTTGTTTCGACAAGGACTATACTGGCCCACCATGTTGAAAGATTGTGTCGAGTTCGCCAAGGGTTGTCAAGAATGTCAAGTCCATACAGGCATCCAGCATGTACCAGCGAGCGAACTTCATTCGATAGTGAAACCTTGGCCCTTTAGAGGATGGGCGTTGGACCTTATTAGAGAGATTCGACCAGCATCATAAAAGAGCCAGAAGTATATATTGGTAGGCATTGATTATTTTACTAAGTGGATCAAAGCTATTCCTTTAGTCAATGTAGACCAAGAAAATGTCATTGAATTTATTCAAAAGAACGTTATCTTTAGATTTGGAATCCCTGAGACTATAACTACTGATCAAGGATCAGTTTTCACCGGTCGAAAGATGCAGGAATTCGCTCAAGAAACAGGCTTTAAACTCCTAACATCAACGCCTTATTATGCACAGGCAAACGGTCAAGTCGAAGCAGCGAACAAAGTAGTGATTGGCTTGATAAAAAAGCATGTTGGGAAGAAGCCAAAAAATTGGCATAAGACATTAGACCAGATTTTGTGGGCCTGTCGAACGTCCCCAAAAGAAGCCATAGGTACAACACCATATAGGCTAACTTTTGGTCATGACGCAGTGTTGCCAGCAGAAATTTGTCTTCAATCTGCAAGGGTTTAGAGACACCATGATATTCTCTGAAGTTTATTGGGATATGATGTTAGACGAACTAGTAGATTTAGACGAAGAAAGATTGCGCGCTCTCGACCTACTAAGGCTTCAGAAGAAAAGAGTGGAAGACTCTTACAATAAAAAAGTGAAACCTAAGGCATTCTCGCCTGGAGAATTAGTTTGGAAGGTAATTCTTCCCATGGATCGAAGGGATCGAAGCATGGGAAAATGGTCACCCAAATGGGAAGGACCATTTAGAATCATCCAGACTTTTTCTGGTGGAGCTTATGAAGTCGAGGAGTTAGGTGAAGATAAGAGGCTCTTGAGAGTAAATGGCAAATATTTGAAAAAGTATAGACCTATGCTCCAAGAGATAAAAATAAATATCATGTAATAACTAAATTAACCATAAATAAGCCAAAATGGAAAATTTTATAAATTAGCCAAAATGGCAATATTGTCAAATACATATTACAATATATGTTTAAAGGGCTGAGTCAATCAGAAGGGGATCGAATCTTTGAGTCGAAGGTACTTCGCCTGCTGCAACTCCAGTCTTTTGTTGCACAAGGCATTCGCCTGGGCAAGCTTGGCAATTTGGTCGTCGAAGGCTTGAGCTTTCTCAGCAAATTCTAGGCCTTGTGTGATTTCAGCTTGACTCTCGGTGTCTGGAACAGTCGAGAGAAGTTCCTCCTTACGCTTAGTATTGGCATTCATCTTGGCCTCTAACTCTTCGATTTGCGCCTTTATGGAAGCATTCTCTCGATCTATGGCATCAATTTCTTCCTGCATAGATGCCTTTTGCTTCGACAACTCTGCAATTCGAGAAGTCGTCTCTGCTACAACAGTCCATGCAGAAGAACTTTTGCCATATAACGCTTCAAGTTGGCTGTTGAAGCCCCTTTGTCGCTGATAGTCTGCTGAGACTTGATCAATAATGGAGTGTAACTCCATGATAAAGCTTGAAACCTCCGGAGTCACAGCTAGCAAGTCTACGGCATTCAAAACAGCCCCCAAATACGATGGAGCAGTAGGGTCCCCCTCCAAAGCTTTCATCAAATCTTTCTTGAAGAACTGAGCCTTAACCTTCGTTAAAGCCTCATCGAGAGGAGAAGTTTCAGTGGACTTCCCCGACTGAGTAGAAGCCTCCTGACTAATATCAGACGAACTTCCCTTGCTCTCGATAATGGCATTCAGATAGCCAACTAGATCAGTTTGATTCAAGAGTGCTAAGTCTTCTTTTGACCTATGCTTTGTTGAGGTGGTAACCTTCGCAGCAGCATTGCCTTGGGGTTGAGGCTGTTGAGTAGCATTTGCCTCGACTTGACTTTCTTCGACTTGAAGATCAGCAGTACCAGCATCGGCATGACCTCCTTCGTCATGTTGTTCCTCCGACAGATCAACCACTTGAATCTCTTTTGGTTGTTTCTCTTTTGTTTGTGGATCTTCTGTTTGTTGTTCTTCTGTCTCAGCATTGGCTTCATCTGTTTCAGCATTGGCTTCATCGTTCTCCAAGTCTTTTTCTTGTGGCCTACTGAGCTCAGCAGAATCTAACGTTTCAGAAGTCTTTGGCGCTGAGCTTTCAGTGGTTTCCTGGGAAAAGCGGAAGAAGAATCTTCTAAGTTAGGAAGGGACATAATCGAACGTGGGTATCGACACCTGAGTTAAAAAAGGGTCAAAGAACTACCTGCAGAGGAACTTCAGCCCCAGGGCTGGAATTGTCGCTTTCGACAGGTTTATTGAGAAGAACATTTAGTTCCTCCTCCGTTGGCTCTTCAATAATTACTGGAGGTGGCCTGGGTTTTCTCCCAGCAACCTTTATTTTGATTGTTCGAGTCTCAGGAGAAGGAACATCCTTCTTCAGTTTTCGCCTTTTGAGAGGGGCGGGGGGAGAGTCATCTTCTTCGTCACTCCCAGATTCGACCGTCAGAGCAGGTCGTTTCTTGGGTGAAGGTGCCTAAAAACCAATTGGAGTTCGATTTAGAAGCTACATCGAAAGTCAGAATGTTAAAGCCAGAAGAAAATAATAAAAGTCTGGTTACCGGTGCAGAAGGCTTTTTCGAAGGACCTTCCCCCTGATGGCTTGTTGTAGTCTTCGCCGATGCTATAGTCTTCGCCGATGGTGGAGGTTTTGTCAAGGGACCTCCTCCCTGATGGCCTTCTGCAGCTTTCTTGGCTGCAGGCTTTCGAACAACTGAAAGAAGACAAAATAATTAACAGGCTGCCAATCGAAAGGGAAAGACAAAATAATTTGGAAGAATGAACTTACATTTCTTTATTTTATCCAAGACAAGAACAAAAGACTTCTGAAGTTCGTCCACGAAGTCCTTCTCGTCGAAGAACTCTTCAGCGTAGTAACTTTTCCACCACTCTTCGAAGGATGGTGAGCAGAGAAAGTTAAGCTGATAATCGAACAATGAAAGAACTGTTCGACCAGCATACCTGCCGATATGCTTAGTGGCAGCGTCTTCAGTGTAGTCGTTGCAAAAGTATAACATAGACTTCTCCCTGGGAAAAATAGGAGAAAGAAGTGTTTGAATGATACCAAACTGGCGGGAGACCAAGTTTGGTTGATACGCGATCAGGCTCAAGTGAGTCTTGGAGCTCTTGAATCGCAGGGGCATTATTCTTGGTGTGAGAAATGCTTCCCACACTGTTGTATGTTCTTCGACCTGAGGGCCACTTGACGACTTAGGATGGGGCCTCGTGAACCACTCTGGACCAACCTTTCGTCGAGCAAAGGGAGCCATGGTCGAAACAAATTCTTTCCTTTTTGCAAACATCAAAATGAAGTTTGTAAAAGTTTGTTGAAGCTCCATCCCATCTTCAGTTGGGGTCAGCAGAGCCAATCTGGTGCCTTCGATGCACCTATTTGCTATCTCCGGAGCTTGCTCATTTATTTGAGTCTTCTGAGGCAGGAAAGACTCGAAGGTGGCATTGAGCCACAACTGAAGTAGCCAAAAAGGTCCTGCAAGCAGCAGACTGGCTCTGTTCTCGATGATCTTCAAAAGAGTCGCTCCGCTGCTAATCGACTCGTACAGATTCTCCAAGATCAATTCTGCCAAACAAATATTTTGGCCATGGTGGAGTTGGGTGGCGAGGGTGACCATCTTCTTTGTCACCTGTAAAGACTTTGTGCAAAACACAAAACGTGACAGCCATAAGGCTAGAAACGCGATATGCTCTACATCCGACACAGTGGTCGTCGACTTATCATGGTAATGATTGATATAGGTGGTGTAGGTTGGTTTTGTGGCAGAGAATCCAATCTGATCCTCCGACATTTCCTCTGGTTCGAAATAGTCCCCAGTGGGTCGAAGGCCAGTGATGGCAGCCACGTCGAACAGCGTGGGTGTCAGCATTCCACAGGGAAGGTGGAAGGTGAAATGAGTGTAATCCCAGAAGAGTAAGGAAGCTATCAGCATCTCTGGGGAGTAGTTAAGACCCGTCTTCGACAACATAACTAGGTCGAATATCCCCAGATCCTTCCAGATCGAAACCTGGCTTGTTTCCATTTTTTCCAGCCAAGCACTGTAGTCAGGAGTGAGGCTAGGGCTAGACCTGAAAGCCCTAACACCCCTATTGAAGAAGCGAAGATCAATTTTCTCCTTAGCGGGATCTTCGTTATCCTCTGCATCTTTCTTAGAGCATCCAACAGGTTTGAGTTTTTCAAAGCACTGGAAAGAAGCTTTTGATCTTCATGGCTTCAGCGATGCTTGGGTATAGCGGGCCAGACATGGCGAAGATTTGGTTGGAGTATCCAACCGGAATCATGAGTTGGTGTGAATAAGCGTCACGTTCAGCAATGTCTAGGGGCTCAGAAACCCTTCGTTGGCCTGTAGGAGTAACTACGGGGGCAGTGGAGAAAATCTTGGGTTTAGCATTTCTGGAGGGGATGTTAGAACTAGGAGCGGTGGAAGAATCGGACGCCATTGTTGATGTTAAGGTTGAAGATGAAGTGAAGAACAAGTTGTTTGCAAAGTTTGCAGAGAGTTTGTATTCAATAAGGAAGTTTGAAGGCAAGATAGCGTGAAAAAGTCCCACAATGGGTACTTGGCGCTATTTATAGTAGTGGGGAAATCCCCAAATTCGAGGCCATTTAATGTTGCAGAAGGTAGTGGGACACGTGGCGTCCCCCTGTTGACATAGCCGTTCTGCAGAAATGAAAGGGTGCAGCGTGCACCCTCGTTTTTGGGAATTGTCATGATGACAATTTGTGAAAAGACATTTGGCACGCTGCACGCCGTACTGAGGTGACGTCTTAGGTACAGATGAAATGATGGCTTTTTCTTGGGATTGTCAGTGGTTGGTAGAAGACAAAAAGTGCACAATTTAATTTGTGACTAAGAATGAAAAGACAGGTGTCGAATGGAGTTTCAAAGAATGCCTTTTTCTTTTCAGAGTCGAAATAAGGCATTCTTGGGGGGCAATTTGTTGGCTCCTAAATTCGACACCCTTGTTGTTATTAATATCAGCCATTAAAGCTGAAGGATGGTTTCAACCATCTGGGTCTGTCGAAATGCCCATCAGAAGAGGGCAATGTACTTAGAGAATTTCTTCCAAGGGAGAATTTGGTTGCCTTCGACGTCGAAGGTGTGGCTCATCGAAGATGCCTCTCGACGAAGGTGTTCGATTGCTCAGAGTGGGACGGTTTGAAATTCAAACGTTTGGAGGGAAAACGGTTCCCAGCGGTTACCAAGTGCAACGTGCAAAGATCTGTAGCGTCGAACGCTGAGAACGTGCCAAGTGGAGTCATCTCGAAGCAGTGTAACTGCCCGACGGTTACTTGGGATGTTTTAGTATAAATATTAGTAGTTCACGCAGTTTTTCGCGTGTGTTCACAATTATATACAAGTCACTCATATAGATTCGAGTACCCAGCGTGTGAGAAAGAATTGTTGAGAATGTATGTGTGAAACACCACTTTTATTAATCAAAGTCATTTATTTTCCAGAAACTTTACTTGCTTTCTCCTTTACTTTTCCAGTCGAAAGCCTTTATTTCAAGCCTTCCTTTATTTTATCAAGTTCTCTTCTTCATGCAATTTACATAAAGCTTCTTTATTTCCTTGTCATTTAACCATTATCAAACTTAGTCAAAACCCCAAAATCAACCATGTCTTAGGATCAATCTGATCGATCCTGCGAGTAACCAAATAAGTAACCATTTGGAAGATCAACGGTTGTTTACCAATTCCCACGGTAAACAGATACATGAAACACATTATGAAGATTTGCAAGTGACGGCATTAAATTAATCCGATAGGTTACCTCGCATATCTTCTCAGATATCTGATATGGACCAACGAAATGCGGCGTAAGATTCCTTGATTTCAGAGCTCTACCAACACCTGTTACCGGAGTAACTCTCAAAAACACATATCATCTTTATGAAACTCTAAGGTATCCCTTCTCTTATCATGGTAGATTTTCTAACAACTTTGAGAAGCCTTCATCCTCTTTTGGGTCATCTTAATCTTCTTAGTTGTCTCTCGCATAATCTCAAGTCCGAGTACAATACTTTCACCCGACTCATACCAACACAATAGAGTTCTACACCTCCTACCATATAATGCTTTATACGGTGCCATTCTAATACTTGAATGAAAACTATTATTGTATGTAAATTCAATCAATGGCAAGTGACTATCCCAAGATCCTCCTTGTTCTAACACACAAGCCCTTGCCAAATCCTCCAAAGACTGGATAGTCCTCTCTGTTTGATCGTCCGTCTGCAGATGATATGCGGAACTCAACTTCAACTTGGTACCGAAAGCATTTTGCAAACCTGTCCAGAATTTTGAAGTAAACCTCGGGTCTCTATCTGACACGATACTCAAAGGTATCCCATGCAACTTTACAATCTCTTCAACATACATCTTAGCTAGCTTTTCTATAAAATGATTGATCTTCATCGACAAGAAATTAGTCTACTTAGTCAACCTATCCACTATTACCCAAATTGAATCTTCACCTTTATCAGTCTTCTATTACCCTGACACGAAATCCATAACACTGTCCCATTTCCACTCTGGAATACTGAAAGATTGCATAATACTTGTAGGCTTATGATGTTCAATCTTCACCTTCTGACAAGTCAACCAATCATAGATAAACTTTGAAATTTCTTTCTTCATACCTGGCTGCTAAAACATTTTCTTCAAATCCTGATACATTTTTGTAGCACCTGGATGAATACTCAAATCGCTCTGGTGCCCTTCCTCAATAATGCTCTTCTTAAGTTCTAGAATATCAGGGACACATACCCTATTACCAAGTCTCATCACACCACTTTCGTTCACTCGGAATTCGCCTTTGTTGACTTGGTTAATCAATGTTAGTCGATCCACCAAACTTAAATTAGAATTCTGACCTTCTCGGATCTCTTCAAGAATCCCACTAGTCAGTTTCAACATTCCCATCTTCACATTATTGGATGTCTCTTCACATACCAAGTTCATATCTCTAAATTATTTGATCATCTCTGACTCTCTAACCATAAGCATTGACATATGCAAAAATTTCCTACTCAAAGCATCAACTACTACATTTGCTTTACAAGGATGGTAACTCAAATTAAAATCATAATCCTTTAGCAACTCGAGCCATCTTCTCTGCCTCATGTTGAACTCCCTCTGATCAAACAAGTATTTTAAACTCTTATGATCACTGAACACTTCAAATTTAGAGCCAAAAAGATAATGTCTCCAAATTTTCAACACAAATACCACAACCGCCAATTCTAAGTCGTGCGTAGGATAATTCCTCTCATGAACTTTTAATTGTTTATAAGCATAAGCAATAACTTGTCTGTTTTGCATTAGCATACCACCAAGACCCATCTTAGAAGAATCACAATAAATTACAAAGAATTCCTTCGGATTTGGAAAAATCAACACTGGAGCAGTCGTCAATATCTTTTTCAGCTCTACGAAACTTTCTTCACATGCAACATCCCACACATAAGCTTGAGCCTTTCGAGTCAATTGGGTCAATGGTAATGCCAATTTAGAAAATCCATCAATGAATCTTTGGTAGTAACCTGTTAAACCAAGAAAACTTCGAATCTTAGTTGCAGACTTCAGAGTCTCCCGCTGTAACACTGTATTAACTTTAGAAGGATCTACCGTAATTCCACCACTAGAAATCACATGGACAAGGAAACTCACTTATTTCAACCAAAATTCACACTTTGAAAGTTTCTCATATAATTCCTTCTCTTTCAATATTTGCAACACAGTTCTCAAATGCTCAGCATGCTCTTCTTATGACTTTGAATAAATCAAAATGTCATCGATGAAGACCACCACAAACTTGTCCAAGTACTTATGAAAGATATTGTTCATCTATTCCATGAAAACACCTGGCGCATTTATATCACAATATATTCATAGTGACCATACCTTGTTCTGAAATCTGTCTTCAAAATATCATTTGGCTTGACTCGAATCTGATGATAACCTGACCTCAAATTGATCTTGCTAAAGACACTCACGCACACAAACTAATCCATCAAATCACCAATCCTCGGAAGTGGATACTTATTCTTAATAGTTACTTTATTCAAATGTTTGTAGTCCATGTATAACCTCATACTATTGTCTTTCTTTTTAACCAACAACACCACAGCACCCCACAGAGAGACGCTCGGACGAACAAAATTCTTCTCTAACAATTCTTCTAATTGTTTATTCAATTCATTCAACTCTGAAGTCGACATCCTATAAGGAGCCATCGACACTGGACTTGTACCTGGTATTAAGTCCACAGTAAATTCAACTTCTCGCTCTGGAGGCAATTCACCAATGTTGTTCAGAAATGCTTCTGGAAATTCACAAACAACAGGTAACTTCACACTTGCAATTTCACGATCAACTTTGTAACGACGCGAACATCACAAACATAAAAGCTTCATCTGCCAAAAGCTCACCTACTTGCTTAGCAAACAAAAACATCAACTATCCACTATCACCAAACCCGGGGAATCTTACCGTCTTACTATAATAGTTGCTATGAACATAATTGAATTCCAACCAGTTCATTCCAAGAATAACATCAATTTGGTGTAAGGATAGACACACCAAATCCATCATAAAATTCTTGCCATGGATAGATAAAGGACACTTCAAACAAACTAGAGTAGTAGTAACGCAACCTTTAGCCAGAAGCTCCATTATCATTCCCCTATTCATATCAGACAATTTTAATCCCAACATAGTAACATAGTCAAGCGAAATAATTGAATAAGTAGCATCAGTTTCTATAATAGCAATTAACTCAGTATTGTTAATAAAATAAGTACCTCTAATTAGATTGTCTTTCTTGTCAACCTCAACACCATTCAAAGCAAACATTATGTCACTAGTCGGAGCATCTACATCTTTCTTGGGTTTCTCACATTGGGTACTAATGTGACCCTGGTCACCATAATTGAAACAAGTCGGGTCTTCATTCTTGCACTCGGTATTTGAATGACTAACCTTGCCACACCTGTAACATCTTAGCACTTTATTGGTACAAACATTAGCACGGTGGCTTACTTCACCACACTGGTAGCACTTCATAGAAATGGGAGCTCCTCCCCCACTTGGCTTCTTCTCATCATAAGATCTTTGCTTCCCTTTATCAGCTGGAGCAGCATACAGCTTACCACGATCTTTATTCTTCCCTTTCTTCTCATTATAATTCTTATAATAAGATGCTTTATCCCTACTATCTTGATCAAAAAATCATGCACTTATTCACCAGTTCAGGAAACTAACGAATCTGCAGATACCCAATACCCCGCTTGATCTCTAGATGCAGTCCATACTCAAACTTAATGCACTTCGACACCTCAGTTGTTGGAATGTTATAGTGCAGACAAAATTTCACTAGCTCCTTAAATCTAGCCGCATATTCAGCAACTGTCGAATTTCCTTGCCTCAACTCAAGGAATTTGATTCCCTTCTTACCACGCATATCTTTAATCGCTCGGTGAGGCATCATCGCCCAGCGACACAAGAACCATCGCCCGATGATTCCCTGCGAACAAGGTTTTCCTGTTTGTGATTCTTTACAGTTTCAGGTTACTTTTTCCTGCAATTTAGTCATATAACAGATCCAAAAATGCTATCTAATCATGGGTAATCATCACCTAATAATAACTTGTTATACTACATCGATCATACAACAATTACGGGTCATCAATCATCATAATTCCACCAATTCTTAACCCAACAACATCAGATCACCATTGTCATTACCAAGGGCAAAATCCTACAACTATCTACCACTTAGATCAATCATAAAAATTGAATAAAAACCCCTTACCTTATTGTTTCGAGTGATTGATTTTGTTCTTCGTGCCTCTTTCGGTGAGTCTCCAACCCTCTGTGTCCTAACTTCACTTTTCTCCACAGTGTCAGTTCTCTTTCTCCACTATTCATGATTGATTGTGAGAATACGATTACCGTTTCCTCTGTTATCACAAGGACCCCTAACTTTTTCTTCAATTTCCCTCACTTAATCAACCTCTATTTACCATCACGTCCTCACTCTTCCTACTACCAACATACCACTCTAACTAAAATAACTCTATTTAAATAATTATTCCTATTATTCTATTCTAGATAATAATCTAAATAATTACTAAATAATCATCTAATTATTCCAATGCATCTAATACATTTACTACATCACATATTCCATATCATAAGCAACCACATGCCAACACATCACACATATGATCATATAAAACATCAATTATTCGTAAATACTCCTAATAATTCATTAAATAAATAACTTCTAAAAGTTGGGGTGTTACAGTTGTCATCGTTTTCACTGTTTATGTGAGTCTATAACTTTCATACACTACAAGTTTTTGTGTGTTAGGCTGTGTGTGTTTGTCTGATTTAGAATACCCATTAATTGTTTGATGAAATACATATCTTTTGTTTGAATAAATGTTGCATGATGATGATGATAAATTGTTTGAGTGTTGGAACTTTTTTTTGTAAGCAGTTTCATGTTTAAGTGGTTGTCTAGTTTATGTTTACCACAAAACCAGTGAGTCAAAATTTGTTTTTTAGTTTTTGGGTTCGTTCAATTTCGCATGCTTATTTTCAATAGATTTTGATTAAATTTATAGAGACTAGAAGTCACTATAATTTGTGTTATTATTACATGCATATTGAGCATTGTATGCATATAGTGAATTTGTTGTGCCATTATGCTGTTAAACCTATTCTTGTATTCGATTGAGGTTTTCTACCAATGAAGGTTGAACAAGAAAATAAGCGCATGAGGTACACACTCATGTGTGATTTCTGATTTATTAGTGTAGCGATAGAAATGTTTAAGACTAAGCCATGGGATTGACTAGACTTGTACAAATCAAAATAAAATCGCCATCGCGCTTTATTGTTTCCAAAGGAATGAGAAAATGGCGAGTAACCCAAAAAGAGGGAGAAAGATTCAAGGTAAAGGGGTTGGTTATGCAAAGGAGGGTATTAACACCCTAAACATCTACAGTACTCCGTAGGAACCTCTTTGTAAAAATCTGTATATTTTGACTATGAAATGTTTTGTGAAAAATTGATGGTGGAGGTGAGAAAAGAAATATATTTTTATGGTTTTTACACCCGCCGCGGTTGTGAACCTTTAGTGCCTACGTACCACCTTTTCGTGCAACAGGGGATCAGGGTACACGTAGTTCCTCTTTAAAAATTTTAAAAATGTAAGTGTGTTGGTTAATTTTTATGAGATAATACATCATTCCTATTATAAAATCGACAATGCCTCACTCAACACCCAAGTGGAAAATATCTCTCTTCACTACATATTGTAGAAGTATAGTTGTTTGCATCACTACAAGAATTGACAAGTGTCTAATCTTTTGAGAAAGGTTTTAAAATAAGAAAGCCAAAGTGGCAAAAATGATTTGAAATGAGATTGATTTACTTTTAGTCTTCTCACAAAAAAAAAGATGTCAAAATATTATTAAGTTGATTGAAGTTTATTCATGAAATTGTTTTTGAAAATGCATGGACCTAAGTCCAAGTTTATTATGAAAGTGGTTCAAGTTTCAAAGCAAGAGGAGTTTTTAAAAGGAGGAAGAAGATTTTTGAAATTAAAGAAGATGGGAGTAGAAGAAGAGACTATCCTAAAACATAAGGTAAAAGCTAGGGATAGGAACCATCTAACCCACAAGAAGCCAACAATTGACATTATGAGTCAAGATAGAATTATCATTCTTTGGATTGAAACCAAGAAAGCAAAGATACTAGACCTCTTGAGAGAACCAAACATCAAGTGTATTAAGTCTTCACAAAAATTGGGCAGAGTAACGAATGTATACGGGTGAATTCCAGATTACAAACAAAGAATATAATCACAATAACCTGCACACAAAACAAACAAACAACCCAATGTCTTAAGGTAAACCTCAAGAACTCCATATAGAATATCAATTAAGGTCACAAGGTCTCCAACATGGGCCAAGGTTTCTAATCCTAAGTCCAAGAAGTCCAATACTCCATAATGCCAAGGATAGTAACCAAATAGTCCAAGTATCATTAAAGGGTTTTTTATGGTTCATGTTGATTATTAGGTGTCTTAGAAGAGAAAATAAAAAGCTTAATTGAGCAAAATAAAAATGACAAGAAAGTAAATTCTCAAGTGAGCAAAATAAAAATGGCATGAAATGTAATGCTTAAAGTAAATGGCACATAAAGCATAAAAAATAAGAGCATAAAGTAAAAACAATTTAATAGTTAGTGGTTAGTTGGATGACCATCTTGAAACTTGCATTTGGAACTCATTAGAGGATTGATATAACCAAAGCCTCCACACAATAAGTTGCATTTGTTTTTTGTCCAGTATATCATCCATTTGGAATCCTCAAAAGCACCATTTAATGATCAACGATGTTTAAGTGATCCGTGTTGACCAAAAGTGTTATAGATCCATTAAAGGATTGGTCGAACCAAAACCTCCACACAATGAATCTAAAGGTTATTGGATCAAAGAGATAAAATTAACATACTTGGGTTTGCAAACATAAGTTTGGGCCACAAATGATTATTTATTCGAATCAGGACAAAATTTAGCACTATGTTAAGCAATCGTAAGTGGACTTATATAAAAGTCGCACCTATTTTGAGGTCGGTCAATAGCAATCTATACACCATTTGTTTTGAGACATGATATAGAGATCATGCTTCAATAACACTTAGTGCAATAAGAAAGGGATGGGATGAAGAGGGGTGGGAGAGAATATACAAACCACTTTTGAATTAAATTTAATTAAACTATTATTAAAATCATTCATCCATTTTTGTGGAGTTAGACTCAACACCATGGATCCAATGATGTTAATAAAGTTCATGATCAAAAATTTAACCCAAGATCAGCCAGCAAATAGTCACAAAATAATGTTACATTTAATATATGCAAAAAAGTTTTAAAATAAAAATAAAAGAGAAAAATATTAACTATGTTCAAATTAATCAAGAAATAAAAAGTAAGACTATAGAAAAATCAGAAAAGGACTCAAATGATTTTATAAATTTTTTGGTAATTTTTAAAAGTCAGAAACTATTTTTTAAAATTAAAAGAAATGAGTAAAATAAACCAAAAACAATAAAATATAACAAAGTCAGAAACAAAAATAAAATAAGGTCACCGATATTTGCCATAATATCATTGGATCATTCCATAATTTTTTCAGAATTTAAAAATGCATAAAAGTATTTTTTTAACATTTAAAACAATTCAAATAAAGTGAAAATTTATAAAAAAATACCAAATCACAAAATTAAATTGTGAAAAAATAAAAATCAGAAAGAGAATAATCAAAAAAAAATTTCATAATTTTTTCAGATTTTTGGACTTAAAATGAATTTTCTATGATTTTTTGAAGTTTAAAACAATTAAATATAAAAATCAGAAAATAAAATAAAAGTAAAAAATATGTGGACCATTGGATGAGAGTCAAAATGCGTTAGTAATCAAATCCAAGGGATCTGGAGCACTGTGCATAACATGGTCATTAGTGAATAAAGCACTAAATCAAATGTAAATCAGAAATTCAAAAAAATCCAAATGGCGCTGCTTCATTGGTTGAGGGATGATACATTGGTCATCTTTAACCTCTAGCCCGTACCAAAACTAGGTTGCTCAATCTATAAAATTAGAGCAGAAGACCTATATCATTCATTTCGTCTCTTCAAGACAAAGATAACCACACCCTCGCGACAAATTTATATAAACTATAGCTCAAGCAATTTGGAAGGGAAGTTTTGAAAAGGGATTTGAAATTTCATGGTCAAAACGTGTTTCCAGTAAAAAGCCAGTGTTGCGACTAGAACCAGGGCAATGAGAGCATCACAATGATATCAAAGTTTTGAAGAATTGATGAAGGAATCTACATATTGAAGTTGAGTTGCAGAGCTTGGAAACTGGACTTCTATGGAGCAATATAGGGCACGATTCTTGAATGTAATTATATGGTTAGCTTCAGGGAAGATCAAGGAAGGTGAATTGATGGAAAAATTGGATTGAAAAAAGCTTGAGAATAGATTTTGAAGTTGCTGAATTTTGAGTTATGGAACAAGTTTGGCAGGGTGATTCTAGTTATCCAAGCTTAATGAAATGAATGGGGGATGACCCTCTATTTATAGGGAATCAAATGGAATGTCCAAGCGTGTGAAATGACGAAGTTTGGAGGGAAATCGTGTAAAGTTGCAAACAAGAAAAGTGTGACTTCTAATTTGATCAAAACTCATCCAAAACGCGTGTTTTGTTGTGCTAATCCATTATGGAAGTTCACTAAACATGTTTAGAGGCAAAAACGTGTGGAAAACTTGTGATTAGAAGCCAAAACAAAGATTTCAAAATCTGACTTGTGATGAAACTTCAGTTCCAAGTTACCAACTTCAAAATCATTGCATTCTCAGCTCAAGGGGTCTTAGGGCATGATTCTTGATGCTTTAGAAAGATGAGGTTACAAGCTTTGCAATGGAAAAAGAATGGAATCAAATGGACGCTTGAGCTGAAAGTTGTGTTGAGTCAAAGTTGGAGAAAAAGGGTTGACTTTCCATACTTAGAAATATTTCAATTTTTTCTTCAAAAATGACCTATAATTTCTTGCATCCAAACATGGCCTTCCACTTGGATTTTTCTCTTGACCAAAAAAGATGGCATGAAATAGACCTCTTGAATGACATTTTGAGACTTAAACCATTCAAAATATCCAAAAATTGATAGAGTTATGAATTGTTTAAGTTGGCAAAAAATCATGATAGAAATTGATAGACCTCTTGACCTATAATCTTTTGTATCCTTAAGGAAACTTCCATCCATTTTCTCACTTTTCACATAAAAGAAGGTATAAAGTTAACATTCTCAAGATAACTATGGAAAAAGAATAGGTTCAAGGTGATAAAAATTGACCAAGTTATGATCATTCGAAGTCACACATGGAAAATTGGGGATTCATATGGAGGACTTGTAATCTTTCTTCTTCATCAAGTTTCTTCCACATGAAAACTCCTTGGAACTTTTGAAGTGATTTATTGATAACCCTTTGAATAGAAGGATGTATTTGGAATCACTACAAAATACCAAAATATGAGCAAGATATGCTTCTTTGAAGTTCAAAACCCTAGCTCCTAGATCAAGAAAAATGCCTTGAGGAACTTTGACAATTTTGAACAAACTTCTTGTACCAAAACAAATGCTTTGTAAATATAAGTTGTTGAGGATGATATGAGAACTCATAGAAACCACAACCACTTCCATATCTTGAGAATTGAGAGAAATATGCATTTGTGACCAATGGGAACAAAGCCTTGTCCAAGCATGACAACTTCTCCAATCAATCCCTTGTGCTTTTGAACCAAATTTGATAATCTTGAAATATGCTGAACCAAAATAACCTTGCCATGCCATTTCCTCTAAAAAAATACAATGGTGAGGTTTAAACTTCTCAAGCTTTATTGACTAGGGCATGGAAATAAACTCATGAACCCATGGAGCAACTTGCTGAATCTTATTGCCTTTACCTACATGAGTAACAAGCAAGACAAAACAACATTGCATTTTATTAATTAAGAGAAGAAATCAAGACAAAAATATTCATGATAACAAAAGAACACAAATCAAGGTGCTTGGTGATTCCTCAAAGAGCAAAGCTAAATACAGGGAGGGGAACCAAGAATCCTAATGTGATCTTGTTGTGATGGAATCAACATGGTATGATGAAGGGATCTTAGGGGCAAAAATTGGGGTACAACAGCTGCCCTTATTTAAGTTTCTTCTATTCGGAGATGCGAAGGTTAAAAATCTTCGTGCCGACGCGATCGAAGATACTTAAATATAAAACAAACCTTATTTTTTGCCCTAAGATGCCATGCAATGCTTATGAGCATGGATGCATATGAACAAGACCAAAGAAACGCAAAACACCATTGGGGGTGTAACAAAAAATAAAGAAACAAGAGATTAACCCAACCAGGAAAATAAATCACTGGTGGATCAAAAAGACCTGAATCAGAGAGGATGGTAAAATGGTCAAAGGATACACCAACTTCCAATGAAGGCGAAGCTACCAACGTTTACTGAAGCCAGAGAGAAAGAATCATCGACGTTCACTGCCGATGACCTACCAACTTTCACTGAAGGTAGGAAGAGAAAATATATCATAGCACCGTCGTTCACTGACGATGAACTACCAACATTCACTTAAGGTAGCAAAAAGATAACAATCATCGACGTTCACTGCCGATGACCTACCAACTTTCACTGAAGGTAGAGAGAAAATATATCATAGCACCGTCGTTCACTGACGATGGACTACCAACATTCACTGAAGGTAGCAAAAAGATAACAATCACCAACTTTCACTGATGGTGATCTACCAAATTTCACTGAAGGTGGAGATAAAATATATCATAGCACTGCCGTTCACTGACGATGAACTACCAACGTTCACTGAAGGTAGCAAAAAGATAACAATCACCAACTTTCATTGATGGTGATCTACCAAATTTCACTGAAGGTAGAGAGAAAATATATCATGGCACTGCCGTTCACTGACGATGAACTACCAACGTTCACTGAAGGTAGCAAAAAGATAACAATCATCAATGTTCACTGTCGATGACCTACCAACTTTCACTGAAGGTAGGAAGAAAATATATCATAGCACCACCATTCACTAACGATGAACTACCAACGTTCACTGAAGGTAGCAAAAAGATAATAATCACCAACTCTCACTGAAGGTAGAGAGAAAATATATCATAGAACCACCATTCACTGACGATGAACTACCAACGTTCACTGAAGGTAGCAAAAAGATAACAATCACCAACTTTCACTGATGGTGATCTACCAACTTTCACTGAAGGTAGAGATAAAATATATCATAGCACCGCCGTTCACTGACGATGAACTACCAACATTCACTGAAGGTAGAAAAAAGATAACAATCATTGATGTTCACTGCCGATGACCTACCAACTTTCATTGGAGGTAGGAAGAAAATATATCATAGCACCGTCGTTCACTGAAGATGAACTACCAACGTTCACCGAAGGTAGCAAAAAGATAACAAGTTTCCCTAAAATTCTGGCATTTCTCCTAGAACGGGTCTCAACTTTTTCTTTAATCGATGCACTTTGCCTGGAAAGGGTAAACTATCTCAAATAAAGAGACTTCCACTTGCAAAGATTTCACAACAAACTGTCTCTGCGAATTTGAAAGTCTTGCCATCCATTGGCGTAAACTGATGATGGACTACAAACTATCCACTCATAGAGGAGATAGCAACAAAAAAAGTTACGTCAACTTTTACAGGGAAGCACAAGTTGCTCAAATAAAGAGACCTGCTACTTGTTGTCATGGAGGATTGTAAAAAGAAATGACTTTCTGGGGAGAGAAATATGGCTTCCTGGAGAATGAAATATGACTTCTTGGGGAAATGCAACGATATTCCTGCTGAGGAGATAAAGTCTTCTTGTGCAAAATAAATGCACAAACCAAAACTCGAAGCTTTCAGAAATCCAAAGTAAATAATATTATTGTGAAACAAAGATTCAAATCAGAAATAAACTGGAATAAAACAGTTAACCAAATACATCCTTTGAGAAATAAACTCAAGAGGGAAAACCAAATCCATCCAAACAAGGAGCTGTACAGGAAGGCTAAAGCAAAAATCTTCCATGACGGATAACTCAGTAGGGAAATTGAAAGAATATATGCTTTCTGCTTAAGGCCAACACTCTATTAAAGAGAGGACAACGTAACTCTGCAAAACAGGGTGATATGTCAACAAAAATATTAACAAATGTTAATGAATAATGATTTGCCAATTTTAGCTAATCATGATGTATGTATGAATGTATGAGTGTTATCATGCGTATGCTGATAAAACAGATATACAACACTGGGAGTAACCAGGAAAAACCACCTCGGGCACAAACAACCCTTGGCTAAATCACATCCAAGATGATCATTCCAAAAAAAAAGTAAATGCCAACTGAGGAAACAAAACCTACTGCCTGCTTTAGCTTTACTAGGGAGAAACATAATCTGGAAGTAAACAAAAAAAAGTGACAAAATATACAGATACAGGAATAAAACATCCTTCTTCAGGCTTCACTAGGGAAACAAATGTTTTCAAAAGTAACACTTCTACTGGGGATTGCAAAACCAATCTCAAGTAAAGCAGATGGACACCAAATCATCAAAACATTCACTGGGGACTTCAGGCCCACTTCATTGGGGAGGTTAAGACCACATCCTCAAAGGGAAAACCACAATATGTTCTTCACTAGAGAAACCAGGGACCTGCGTTCTTCAAGAGTGATTATGGTACCAACTTCTCTAGAAAAAGAACTTCCATTAGACCGAACGAAAACTTCACTGGAGAAATCTCGGATTGAAACTACACATCATGAAAACTCAGAAAAGAGGATAAATGAATCTAAGCTTGACCGAGGATACTGGAGTCATGAACCCAATACAGCGAATCATCCTGAGTAAACCTTCCCGAAGGGAACAAAAACTTCTTAAAACAACTGGAGTTTGTCCATTCCTGGGATCACCATTTTTGTTGTTATTGTTTTTTTTCGCATCACAAATTCTAAAGTAAAAGAAAATTGTAAATTCTTTTTGAAAAATCAACTTTGTTATTTAATCTTTTTGCTTTGAAAGTTATTATCAATAATAAATGGAGTCTTTGCAAGCTGAGTAAAATAAGAAACACAAAGAATTGGGTAACAACTCAAACTTTATTAATAGAATGGTAGTCTGCAAATAGCGAGACTCCATAGATAATTACAAAGTTCAGAAAATGGTAATATATAATGGAAAAGATACATTGAGAGCCAATGCCCACTATCCCCTCTAATAATTTTTTGAAATCCTGAGCAGCAGCTTCTGTTGAAGTATGGTGAGGATTCGAGAAGATTGTTACTTCAATGATCAGATCTTGCATGACGCAGTTACTTGCCAAGAAAGTCCTTAACTTTTGCCCAAGCTGCCCTTGCGGGTTTTCAACTTAGCGGGAAATTTATTTTGTTTATGTCTCTAGCTTTTGCCTGGACCGCCCTTTCGGGTTCTCGACCTACCGAGACCCTCTATTTTTTCTAAGCCTTCCTTTTGAGTTTTCAACTTAGCGAGTTGTTCTTTTATTTCTTTAGGCGGGGTATTTCTTGACTACATCAACATTCATGGGACGTGGGAACTCCTCGCCATCCATAGTTTCAAGAATTAATGCACTACCAGAGAAGGCTTTCTTGACAACATACGAGCCTTCAAAATTGGGAGTCCACTTGCCCCTAGAATCAGTGTTGAAAGACATGACCTTCCTGAGCACGAGGTCACCTATAAATTCACGAGGGTTGACCTTTTTATAGAAAGATTTCTTTATTTTCTGATATAGCTGTCCATGATACACAGTTGTCATCCTCTTCTCTTCGATCAGATTCAATTGGTCAAACCGATTTTGGATCCATTCAGCCTCTGTCAACTTGGTTTCCATTATCACACGCAAAGAGGGGATCTTAACCTCGACTGGGAGTACAAATTCCATTTTATACACAAGGGCAAACAAGGTTGCTCCTGTTGAGGTGCAGACAAATGTTCGATATCCATGCAAAGCAAAAGGGAGCATTTCATGTCAATCCTTATAAGTAACAAACATCTTCTGGATGATCTTCTTGATATTCTTATTAGCAGCTTCAACAACCCCATTCATCTTTGGCCTGTACGGAGATGAATTATGATGGATAATCTTGAATTCTTCGCACAGTTCTGTCATCATTTTATTGTTCAGATTCGAGCCATTATCGGTGATAATTCTGCTCGGCACACCATACTGACATATAATATTATTCTTGTTGAAGCGCACAACCACTTGCTTAGTGACATTAGCATACAGAGCAGCCTCCACCCACTTGGTGAAGTAATCAATTGCTACCAAGATGAAACAGTGTCCATTCGAAGCTTTGGGTTCTATCATCCCAATCATGTCAATACCCCACATGGAGAAAGGCCATGGGGAGGAAGTCACATTGAGAAGTTTCGGAGGCACATTGACCTTATCTGCATAAATCTGGAATTTATGACACTTCTTTGCAAACTTATAACAATTATATTCCATTGTCAGCCAATAGTAACCTGTCCTTAGCATCTTTTTAGCCATCGAATATCCATTGGCATGAGTGCCAAATGAACCTTCATGAGTCTCATGCATCAGTGTGTCTGCTTCGTGTCTATCCACACATCTGAGCAAGACCATGTCATAATTTCTTTTATACAACACATTTTCACTGAGGAAGAAACTACCTTCCAATCTTCTCAATGTCTTTCTATCTTTATTTGATGAACTAATCGGGTATTCCTGGGTCTGGAGAAAATGCCTGATATCATAATACCAAGGCTTCTCATCTGCTACCTCCTCTATTGTAAACACATGAGCGGGCCTATCCAGTCGCCAAACCATAATTCGAGGTATATCATTCCAAGTATTTACTTGATACATAGAAGCCAGAGTTGCCAGAGCATCCGCCATTTGATTTTCATCTCTTGGAATATGATGGAATTCAACTTTATTAAAGAAGGGTAACAACCTTCTAGCATAATCTTTGTAAGGGATCAAGTCGGGGTGACGAGTATCCCATTCTCCTTTAATCTGGTTTATTACCAAAGTCGAATCACCATACACATCAAGAATCTTAATTCTGAGATCAATAGCTTCCTCGAGACCCATGATGCAAGCCTTATATTCTGCCATATTATTAGTACAATCAAATGTCAACCTTGCAGTAAAAGGAATGTGTGGTCCATGTGGAGTGACAATCAGAGCACCAATTCCTTTACCATAAGCATTCACAACTCCATCAAATATCAAACTCCAACGAGATTCAGGATCAGGACCTTCCTCAGACAATGGTTCATCCCAATCTTTTACTTTCAGGAACATCACATCCTCATCAGGAAAATCATACTCCACAGACTGATAATCCTCAACCGGTTAGTGAGCAAGATAATCTGCCAACACGCTGCTTTTAATAGCTTTTTGAGTGCGGTATTCAATGTCATATTCAGATAACAACATCTTCCAGCAGGAAATTCTCCTAGTAAGAGCAGGCTTTTCAAAAATGTACTTGATTGGATCCATTTTGGAGATCAACCAAGTAGTGTGATTCAACATATACTGCCGTAAACGCTTTGCCGCCCAGGCTAGAGCATAACATGTCTTTTCCAACATGGAATACCACGACTCACAATCAGTAAACTTCTTACTGAGATAATAAATGGCAAACTCTTTCTTCCCTGTTTCATTCTGTTGTCCCAGAATACAACCCATGGAATTATCTAACACTGTCAAATACATAATCAGCAGTCTTCCTTCGACAGGAGGGAGCAAGATAGGAGGTTCAAGCAGATATTCTTTAATACTTTTAAATTCCTTTTGGCAGTCACCCATCCACACACATCCTTGATCTTTCTTTAATAACTTAAAGATCGGTTCACATGTTGCAGTCGTATGGGAAATGAATTCGGAAATATAATTCAAACGCTCGAGGAACCCTTTGACTTGCTTTTCAGTTCTTTGTGCTGGCATCTATTGAATTGCTTTGACTTTATCAGGGTTAACTTCAATTCCTTTCTGGATAACAATGAAACCCAACAATTTTCCTGATCGAACACCGAAGGTGCATTTATTTGGATTCAAGCGGAGACAATACTTCCTCAAATGCTGAAACAACTTCAAAAAATCTTCTACATGCCCTTCTTCAGTCTGGGATTTAGCAATCATATCATCAACATATACCTCGATTTCCTTGTGCATCAGATCATGGAATATGGTTGTCATAGCCCTCTGGTACGTTGCACTAGTGTTCTTCAACCCGAAGGGCATCACTCTATAACAGAATGTTCCCCAGGGTGTGATAAACGTTGTTTTTTCCATGTCCTCCGGAACCATTCTTAGTTGATTATAACCGGAAAATCCATCCATGAACAAGAAAACTTTGAATTTTGCTGTGCTATCCACTAACATGTCAATGTGTGGCAATGGAAAATCATATTTTTGACTAGCTTTATTTAGATCTCTGTAATTTATGCACATGCAGACTTTTCCGTCTTTTTTTGGTACTGGGACAATATTGGTAATCCATTGAGGATACACTGACGTCACAAGAAACCTAACATTAATCTGCTTTAGAACCTCCTCTTTGATCTTTACTGCCATATCTAGGTGAGTTCTTCTCAACTTCTATTTGATTGGTGGACACTCTGGTTTCAACGGTAAATGGTGCTCCACAATATTTGTATCTAGACCAGGCATATCTTGGTAAGACCAAACAAAAATATCCACATACTCTTTCAACAACTCAATCAACCTGCTCTTCACATCAGGATGCAGTGATGCTCTCATCTTGACTTCTTTCGGATCTTCTTTTGAACCCAAATTGATCACTTCTAAAGGCTCTTTATATGGCTGAATGGTATTTTCCTCGTGCTCAAGCAACCGTGAGACCTCTTTTGGAATCTCATCATAATCTTCTTCTTTGGCCCCATACACATGACATTCAAAGTTGTGAGAGGGTTCAGGGTCATTGTATTCAACAAGTTTTTAAATTAATCTACACATATGATTTATGATTTCTTTTAGAAACTGACACATATAACAAGTGATCATGCAAATTGAATTTCAGTTATTATTTATTTTGAAGGGTTTTTTCTGATTACCATTTTCCAAGAAAAGCAGAAAATAAAGACACAATTTGGGAAACAAAGACAACTTTTATTGTTGATTTTAAAAGTCATAGCAAACAGATAAGCCCTACAACATTAATACTTCCACCTTGGGCAGAGTGAAAGCTTTTCAAAAGATTAACAAAACAAGTTACTTTGAAACATGTATGCAAGAGAGGACATCAATGGTGACCCAGTTCTGAACCCTAACTACGGGCGTCACACAATTCGGCATTTCCTGCTCTGCTTCATCAGCTGATCAGTTTATCGATTGTGTGGCCAATTTAACTGCTGATAATGGTTTGGGTTTCTCCGACGCTGATCTGACTGCTAAAGGGAAGAACCATAATGATGCCCTGCATGTCTCCATTGAATGCAGAGGCACTACTCTTTCACATGTGTTGGTTGACACTGGTTCATCATTGAACGTCTTGCCCAAGAAAGCTCTAGACAGGTTGGATTGCGAAGGGTTGGAGCTAAAGCCAAGTAACATTGTTGTCCGGGCCTTTGATGGGTCTAAGAGGATGGTGCATGGTGAAGTGGATATTCCAATCAAAGTTGGTTCTCAGGTCTTCAATTCTACATTCTATGTGATGGACATTCGGCCATCCTATTCTTGTTTGCTGGGTCGTCCATGGATCCACAAAGCTGGAGCTGTGACCTCAACACTCCATCAGAAGCTGAAGTACCCAGTCAGAGGGAAGATTGTGACAGTACAAGGGGAGGAGGAGTACATGGTCAGCCACCTCAACTCGTTCCGGTACATAGAGATGGATGGGGAGTTCATTGAGACCCCATTTCAACACTTTGAAGAGGTTCCTCAGACACTGGCATCAGCTGAGACTATGGTTGAAGATTCCCCTATGAAGATGGCTTCCTTAAAGGATGCCCGGGCTGTTATTGAGAAGAGTGAGTGTGCAAACTGGGGCCGACTTCCTGATTTCACTCAGAAGACTAACAAGTGTGGTTTGGGTTTCACTGCAGAAGCTCAAAGGGCTGTTCGTAGTGCAAGGATTGGAAGACCTCCTGTGTTCATCAGCAACCCGGGAGTAAATGCCATCGAAGATGACGTGGAGGAGTCTGAATTTGACAGTTGGATCTACCCTACGACCAACGGTGGACCAAGCAACTGGACATCGAAGGACTTCATCCCTATCACTTTTGTTACTTAGTAATGAACTCTTTGTTTTGAATTTGTAACAGATAATATTGTGAAACTTTATGGCCCGGTGTCTTACCCGGGGCACCGTGGCTTCATTTGTGAGGGCTTTTGTGTGCCATTTTCATATATCATTAATAAAAGCATTGGACATTTTGTATTTCAAATCTTGCGCTCCTTGTCTTTCTTTATTATATATTGCAAAACAGCTATTTTACACACACTCACATATATAGGCCTCAATCCACTCTGGATCTCACTGGTAACGACTCTGCTACCGCCAGTTATGACTTCAAAAATCCGATCAACTTAGCCAAAGACGAAGGTGAAGATGATTGCGAAGTTCCTGGTGAACTTGCAAGACTGCTACTCCAGGAAGAGAGGGCCATTCAGCCACATGAAGAGCTAGTGGAAACAGTGAATCTGGGTACTGAGACAGACAAAAAGGAAGTCAAGATCGATGCAAATCTGGAGCATAGTATGAAACTGCGGTTGACCTAGATGTTGCATGACTACGTGGAAATCTTTGCCTGGTCTTACAAAGATATGCCTGGGTTGGATACCGACATTGTGGTTCATCGCCTGCCTACCAAGGAAGACTGACCTCCGGTAAAACAGAAGGTTCGCCGTATGCGCCCAGAGATGTCCGAGAAAATCAAAGCTGAGGTTATGAAACAATTTGACGCCGGTTTTCTAGCTGTAACTTCTTACCCTCAGTGGGTCGCCAATGTGGTTCCAGTGCTGAAGAAAGATGGTAAGGTCAGAATGTGCGTCGACTACAGGGATTTGAACAGGGCAAGCCCTAAGGATGACTTCCCTCTGCCTCACATCGACGTTCTAGTTGACAATACTGCCCAACACAAGGTCTTCTCCTTTATGGACGGTTTCTCCGGTTATAATCAGATCAAGATGGCTCCTGAAGACATGGAGAAGACCACTTTTGTTACCCAGTGGGGCACCTTTTATTACAAGGTCATGCCTTTTGGGTTGAAAAATGTTGGGGCAACATATCAGCGTGCCATGGTTGCTTTGTTTCATGATATGATCCATCATGAGATTGAAGTATACGTCGACGATATGATTGCGAGGTCCCAAACGGAGGAGGAACACCTTGACCATCTACAGAAGTTGTTTGACCGTTTGAAGTTGTACAAATTGAGGTTGAACCCGAACAAGTGCACCTTCGGGGTGAGGTCCGGTAAATTGCTAGGTTTCGTCGTGAGTGACAAAGGTATTCAAGTGGACCATGCCAAGGTGAAAGCTATACAAGAGATGCCAGCTCCCAAGACAGAGAAAGAGGTCAGAGGCTTTCTAGGACGTCTGAACTACATTGCCCGATTCATCTCACATCTAACTGCTACTTGTGAGCCAATCTTCAAGCTACTAAAGAAAGATCAAGTGGTACGTTGGAACGATGAATGCCAGGCCGCTTTCGAAAGAATCAAAGAGTATCTCCAGGAGCCACCTATTCTATTCCCCCAGTTGAAGGGAGACCGTTGATCTTATACTTAACAGTACTTGACAACTCAATGGGGTGTGTACTGGGGCAGCATGACGAGTCTGGCCGAAAAGAGCATGCTATTTATTACCTTAGCAAAAAGTTTACCGACTGTGAGACCCGATACTCACTGCTCGAGAAAACTTGCTGCGCTTTGGCATGGGCTGCTCGCCGACTGAGACAGTATATGCTGACTCACACTACTCTACTTATTTCAAAGATGGATCCAATCAAGTATATCTTCGAAAAGCCTGCCTTGTCCGGAAGAATAGCAAGATGGCAGATGATCTTGACTGAGTATGACATCTAGTACATAACTCAAAAAGCAATCAAGGGAAGTGTATTGGCAGACCATTTGGCGCATCAGGCAGTGGATGATTACCAGTCTATGAACTTTGAATTCCCGGACGAGGGTATCATGTTGATAACTGATTGTGAACCACCTAGACCAGATAAAGGACCCGAGGAAGGATCCCGATGGTCTATGCATTTTGATGGAGCTTCAAACGCTTTGGGTAACGACATTGGCGCTGTGATCATATCTCCTAAAGGCTCACATACTCCACTTACCGCCCGACTATGTTTCAACTACACCAACAATATGGCGGAGTATGAAGCATGCATCATGGGTCTTCGAGCTGCAATTGACCTAAGGATTAAGTTTCTAAGTGTCTTCGGGGATTCCGCTCTCGTGATCAGTCAGATTAAAGGCGAGTGGGATATGAAACACCCAAATCTTATTCCTTACAAGGAGTATGTGTTGACGTTGCTTCCCCACTTCGAGGAGATAACCTTTGAACACTTCCCAAGAGAGGAAAATCAGTTGGCGGACGCGTTAGCTACGATGTCTTTTATGTTCAAAGTCAAGTGGGACAACGAGGCCCCCCGGATCATTATTTGGAAATTGGATGAACCTGCACATTGCTGTGATCTTGAGACCGAAGAGGTAACAGAAAAGCCTTGGTATCATGAAGTGAAGAGGTACCTTAAAGATCAAGAATACCCCGAGGGTGCATCTGTTAATGACAAGAAGTTTCTGAGAAGGTTCGCAGCAAAGTTCTTCATCAGCAATGGCATTCTCTACAAACGTAACCATGATTCAACCTTACTGCGTTGTGTGGATAAGACTGAAGCAGAAAGGATCATGGCAGAGCTGCATGAAGGCACCTTCGGAACTCATTCTAGTGGACATACCATGAAAAAGAAAATCCTTCGGACAGGATATTACTGGTCCACAATGGAAGCCGACTGTTATCAGCATTCTCGGACCTGTCACAAGTGCCAGGTCTATGCTGATAAGGTGCACATTCCTCCAGTTCCTCTGAATGTCTTGACAGCACCTTGGCCTTTTGCGATGTGGGGCATTTATATGATCGGCGAGATCAGACCTAGGATATCTAACGGGCATCGTTTCATCCTGGTAGCGATTGATTACTTTACGAAGTGGGTTGAAGCAACTTCCTTTGCTACAGTAACCAAGAGCGTCGTAGCACGGTTCATTCGACACAACTTGATCTGTCGATACGGCGTACCAGAGAGGATCATTACGAATAATGGTACTAATCTTAACAACAAGATGATCATTGGGCTCTGCGAGCAATTCAAGATACAACACCACAACTCTTCTCCCTACCGGCCGAAGATGAATGGGGTTGTCGAAGCGGCAAATAAGAACATTAAGAAGATTGTGCAGAAGATGACAGTGACCTACAAAGACTGGCACGAGATGTTACCATTTGCTCTTCATGGGTATCGTACCTCAGCACGGACGTCAACAGGGGAAACACCATATTCCTTGGTTTATAGCATGGAAGCAGTTTTGCCTATTGAAGTTCAGATACCCTCTCTTCGGATCATGAAGGATGCAGGTTTGAGCGAAGATGACTGGATTCAGACCCGGCTTGATCAACTGAACCTAATCGACAAAAAGAGACTTACCGCTATTTGTCATGGTCATACGTGCCAAAAACGAATGATCAATGCATTTAACAAGAAAGTCAGACGAAAAGAGTATCAAGTCGAGAACCTGGTAATCAAGTGCATTATCTTACCTCAAGGTGATCCCAGGGGAAAATGGACCCCTACTTACGAAGGGCCATTTATGGTTAAAAACATCTTCTCAGGAGGAGCGATGATTCTAACCACCATGGATGGCGACGACCTTCCTCACCCCCTCAATGCAGACATAGTAAAAAGATACTACGCATAATCAAAGACCCGCTAGGTTGACTGGCCTAGGCAAAAATAAGGGCTTCCCGACGAACCAAAAGGGTTCGGGCAAAAATAAGGGATAAAAAAAAAAATCTGTACACCCGGCAAGTCGAAAACCTGAAAAGGCGGCTTGAGCAAAAATGGGTATCTCGGTGGACTGAAAACCCGAAAGGGTGGTCCAGGCAAAAGTTAGGGATAAGCGTAACACTATGTCTCATTGGATCACCCTGCATCCAGACTTCGGCATCAACTATCAGGCTCGGACGACACCAGTCAATCAGATTCATCTTCAACTAAGCAGCAAAATGATGAGATGCTTGAAGATATAAAGGCAATAGCAGAGTTGGAACCCAGTGGGACTATTCACATAACTGTTTTGTTTTCTTTTTACAAATTGTATAAATCCTATTTGCTCGGCGGCGTTCTCTTACTAGGACGTCAGCCTCTTGTACAAAAACGCCTATTTCTAGGCAAACTTCAAAATCAATACAAATTCATTTTCAGACAAATTTCAAAACTGTTTCCCCTTTTATCTGTTTTATTTTGCAAAGAACGTCCAATGTTCATTTTTGATATATGCATTTGACATTAATTGCTGCTCATAAATATTTACATGTGAAACAAATGACTAATTACTGGTGACATCAGAAGTAGGGGCAATAAGAATTGTCCAAGCTATATAGTTGCTCTGTCCACCAAGGGACCAAGGTAAGTTCAGTTGAAGAATGTGACCAAGATACCTTCACTCCCCGCAAAGTAAGACAATAATGGTAGCTCTCCCCCACTGAGACTTGCAATCATGAACGAATCAGCCATACTCTCCCCCGAGCATAGTTGGTATACCCTCAGCCTTAAAAGATTGGGTATCCCCAGAAGGCCTTAATATCCCCCAGCGGAGTATAAGGATATTCCCCAGCAAGCATAAGAGTATCCATGGCAGTCTTAATATTCCTCAATGGAATATAAGAATGTTCCCTGGCATAATGCAAGATACCCCCAGTGGAGCCATTTTTCCAGCGCAGTCTAAAAAAGGTTTCCCCAATGGAGCTGAATCATCTTCCCCAGTAGGATCTGAAAGCTTGTCCCCTGCAGAATACAAATGTATCTCCCCAGCCAAATTCAGGGGTTATCCTTACAAGAGTCTAACCGGGTTATCCTCAGGAAGTTGCAACTGAAAGATCATCCCCAGCGAAATTCTTTCTATCCCCAGTGGAGTTCATCATTAAAATCCCCAACAGGGCTTATCAACGGAATCCCCAGCAGAGTTTATCATTAAAATCGCAGCGAAGTATCTTTTCCCCACAGAGTAATTCCCCGCAGAGTAATCTCTTCACCAGGTTTATTCCCCAACAGAGTCATCTTCTCCTACAAGTTTATTCTTGCAACCATCTTCGTGCATCATCCCTAGTGGAAACGAAGAATTCAACCATACTCTTCAACATCAGCCCAGGATTTAATAAACTCCCCGACATTTGTCAAGGATTTATTTTCCCAGAAGAAAATACATTCATAAACATTTCACATTTCATACCTCCTATTTACATACATGATAAAGTGAATACGACACGATCTCATTTATTTTGAGAACATCATGCATTTCATACATCATGACATTGCATACAACTAATGTTTTGCCTTTTTCAGGAAAAGGTCAATCAAAAGATGATTACCATCAACCTTTGCAGTTCCAGATCAATACCTGTAACAAGCCAGGAAAATATCTGTGGACGACTGATTATAGATCAATACCTATAACAAGCCAGGAAAGTTATCTACATGAAGAGATTGAAGATCAATACCTGTAGCAAGCCAAGAAGGCTATCTTTCTTTCTCAAGTCAGAGATTAATACCTGAAACCAGCCAGGACAACTATCTCCTCGACCAACCTTTTTTAAGTTCCAGATTAATACCTGTAACAAGCCAGGAAAATATCTGTGGACGACTGATTGTAGATCAATACCTGTAACAAGCTAGGAAAGTTATCTACATGAAGAGATTGAAGATCAATACCTGTAACAAGCCAGGAAGACCATATTTCTTTCTCGGGTCAGAGATTAATACCTGAAACCAGCCAGGACAACTATCTCCTCGACCAACCTTTTTTAAGTTCCAGATGAATACCTGTAACAAGCCAGGAAAATATCTGTGGACGACTGATACCTGTAACAAGCCAGGAAAACCATTTACACAAAGAGATTGAAGATTAACACCTGTAACAAGCCAGGAAGACCATCTTTCTTTCTCAGGTATGCAAGTTCTCTCTAAGGAATCTCTTATGCGATCGACACTCTTGCAGATGGCATCTACAAGCCCATCCTCCTACCAACAACCTCCAAATGGCATCTGTAAGCCCATTCCCGATGTCACAATGCTTATAACACCATGCGAGTGCAAATTTTTGGGCACTCTAGTGTTCAATTATCTTCCACCTTCGGATCATGAAAGGCTCGAAAGCCAATCTATATCCTCACGTTTAAGAAAATTGAACAGGGGCAACTGTTGTACCCCAAAATTTGCCCTCTCATGTTTCCAAAGGTCTTCCCTTACATAGTTAGTCACAAACACTTGCCTAACAAAAATAAAGTTTTGAAGATATACAAAGTGTCTTTCGATCGGCATCTGGGAAAAGGCTTCGATTAAGCGTTCAGAACCTTTCGATCAGGTTTGGTTCACCAGGCTTCGATTAAGCGTTCAGAACCTTTCGATCAGGTTTGGTTCACCAGGCTTCGATTAAGCGTTTGGAACTCTTCGATCAAGCTTTGGTCTGCAGGTCTTCGATTGAGCGCTGGACCCTCCTTCGATCAAGTCAATATCATAATGCTTCGACTATGCACTAGATACTTCAGGCTTACCTTTGACTCACCAGGCAAGAAGCTCATTCGAAGAATATGTAAATGACTCATTCGAAGAAGCACTCAGAAGGCCCATTCGAAAGGTACATAAGAAGTCCATTCGAAGGAGGTAACACAAGACCCTTCGATTAGCATGAACAAGACCTTTCGATTGGCCTGTTAACAGTGTCTTTCGATTGAAGTTTCAATTAGTACCCTTTGAATGGTATATGGACAAATGCCCTTCGAATGGCATTTCAGTGCAGAATTTCCCTGAATAAGAACATCAGAACGAAATGATTTTCGAACGGCATTTCAGTGCATAGTTTCTCTTAATCTAAGATGCTCTGATGAAGGAAGTTCTGAACACTTCGAATCAGAACTTAGACTCATCACAAGGCCAAGGGCTGGTCGAGGTTGTCTAATAAAGAATAGATTCGAATTGGGACTCTGAAGCAATCGAAACTGGCAAAGAAGGCAAAATCGAAGGGGTAAGTCAGTTTTTGATTTCCATCTAGTTGGAGGCCCAAACAACTAAGAGCAAGCTGGCAGAAACGCATGATTGAATCAAATTTGGCAAGTTTTCATGAAGATCAAATCAAATCTCTCCACCATAATGGACCAAGATTTGATACACATTTGTTGACCTAATTTCTTTGCCTATATAAACCTGATGCTCATAAACAAATCACACACGAAAAACCCTTGCAGAAAGACACGTGAAAAACACCTACACAAACTCTACAGAAACGGCGCCCCAACCTTGAAAAGAAAAGCTTGAAAAGTGGTGATCAGGTTTTGGTTTGGAGGCAGATTCCGACCCAATGAGAGACGCAAATCTCTTGCCATCAACCTCCTGAAGCGAGGCCAATCAAAAACCAAGCTTTTCATCATCTAAATCGCACTGTAAGTGTTCTAGAAAACGCCTCTGAACATGAAAATGCAACTCATCATTCTTGCATCTTTTCTTTAAAATATTGACATATTTGTGATTGTTATTTGATTTAGAATGTTTTGGCATTGTCTAATCTAATTTGCATGGCCTCTAACCTCATATATAGAACCTAGGGTTCCTGTTCTTGTTTTTAGGCGTTTCTTGTGCAGGGTAAATTGAGACAAACAATGGCCATGGGAATGATGAGGAGGTAGAGATGAACACATCTGTGTTATTGAATAGCGTTTTCATGGCCTAGGAGAAACATTCGAACCACCCCACGAAACTTCCTGCAGAACAAAATCTGCAGGTAAGCGAACCAGGCTATTGTGAGGAAGATGATAACGTGGCTGGGCGTGATTGGTTCGTTTGAACCAATTGCGCGTCTTTTTATTTTTTTAGGCCAGGCATAATTATTGTTTGATATAATATTTATGTTCTATTTAACTAACGAATGAAGCAGATTGGACGAGTTGGCAAACACGCTATGGCAAAACCCCTTTGGACCTGGGTTCGAATCCCAGGTCCCCCCAAAACATTGTTACATTTTTCTACAGGTGCTCAGATGCAGCGCTCTAGGCAGGGAGCATCATACACCTCCAGATCTCACGCGCCAGGTGGTTCCAGATCCAGATCTTGTGGTCCAGGATGAGGTTCACCATGAACCTTGGCCAACGAGTGCCCAGGCAATCTGAAAGTCCAACAGGCTGGACGTTTGGGCTTAGAAACTGCAATTCATACTCCCTTTTCGAGCCCAGCACCCCTGAGTTTGTTTTCTTTTCTTTTTTTTCTTTTCACTATTTTTTATTTTATCACCATAATTAATTAATTAACTCTTTTTCATAAAAAAATCAGAAACAACAAAAATACTTTTATCTTAATTTTATTACTTATTTTTGTGAATAAATTGTGACCAATTAATTTAGTTTTAATTAGGTTTAATTTTAACATTTTTGCAATAAATAAAAATTGACTTAGAATTAGGTTTTTTTTAAATATTTTTAATTTTATTTCCTTAATTAAAATAAAGCTCAAAAACACCTTTTCTTTAAATCCATTATTAATTTAGACTTGATTCTTAATTCAAAAAAGACCAAAAAACATGCTTTCTTCAAAAAGGATCAAAACCCTAAAGGACAATCTGATTCAACTTTTCTCGCGCGTATTATTTTGATCCATATATTGTAATTGCTCCGAGGATGTAATAGTTTTAACTTAGGATTTTTTATTTACCGCTTTTATTTACTTTCCGCATTTACTTTTAAGGGTTTGTCTTTGGCGATGTAAATACCCGACGCCTTGTAATAGCTTAGTTTTATTTTCCGCAACCACTAACTGCTAGAGGTATGCTAACTAGGCTATGCATGACAAGATATATCTTAAATTAAAATCAACCGTAGCTCACCATGACATGTAAAGATAACATAACTGAAAATTGACACACTTGCACATGCCACTCTTAAGGTACACCTCACTTGGTTACCTCGAACGTGAACATTGAGTATAGGATGTTTTAGGGGTCGCCCTCCTGTCTAGAGATCAAAGTTGCCTCGAAACGGTTGCCTCGGATAAAAATGATCTAAGACATTAGGGTTACCACTAAGGTGTCCTTACGTTGCTTTAGTGACCACACGCCCCTAAAATCGAATTGACCCGAAAACTCCAATGACGATGCTACCTACTCCTTCATAGTGGGATAGCATTGTCTAAAGGGACATTTACACAGTTTAATTCCTTTTGAGTAGGTAGAGGTTCTTAGGTACTCTCTCTTTCAAAACAAAACAAATTTTTCGCACTTACACTTTTCAAACAAAGTTTTCAACAACACTTCATACACTCTTGAGGACAGAAACAAGAGTTAAATCGAAGTTTTCAAACAAAACTCTTTTCAAAACCCACAAACACAAGAAAAGCAAAACTTTTTGAAAACACTTTGAGCAAGTACCTAAGAGCCCGTGGATAACCACGGATAGAAAGGGTGCTAACACCTTCCCTTTCTATAATCTACCTCCCGAACCCGAGAAACATCTCGAAAAGGAATTTTTCTGTGCTTTTGTCCTTTCCTTGTTGGATAAAATAAAAGACGGTGGCGACTCTTGCTTACCGCGACATTTTGCGAAACGCAAACGCGAACCAGCATTCCAAAACAGTCAGTTCTCATTCCCACCGATCACAAACACGAAACTCAATAAAAATACAGAAATTCAAGGAGAGAAAACTTAACATTTTGAAGCCCCATCAGAGAGGACTCCGATAGGTATTTTTTTCTTCCTCCCTTTTTACTTCTGCATAACTTCCTCATTCATATGTTTGAATCTTCTATTTGCACCTTTTCCTTTATGCCATGAATGTTTGATTTATCATAATCCTTGAGGTATTCTGGAATTACTATGTTCTGTTGATTTGTTTAACCTGTTAAAAATTAGAATATTAATTCTTAGGATTATGTTACAACCTGTTAACATAACTAGAAAACTAAGATGCAGAACCTGCTAACAAATTTTCTCTAAAAAATTACTCAACTCTGTCAAACCCGAACCTGTTAGATGCAGAATAAAACCTCAGAAACCAAACCTCAGAATCAAACCTCAGAACCAAACTCAGAATCAAACCTTAGAACCAAACTCAGAATCAAACCTCAGAACCAAACTCTGAACCAAACTCTATACCAAACTCTGAACCAAACTCAGAACCAAACTCAGAACCAAACTCAGAACCAAACTCAGAACCAAACTCAGAACCAAACTCTGAACCAAACTCAGAACCAAACTCAACCAAACTCTGAACCCAAACTCAGAACCAAACTCAGAGCCAAACTCTGAACCAAACTCTGAACCAAACTCTGAATCAAATCTCAGAACCAAAAGACTCAGAATAAAACCTTAGAATCAAACCTCAGAGCAAAAAAAAAAAACAGAAATAAAAACCCAGAAACAAAAACTCAGAGCTTGTTAAACTCAGAAACAAAAAACCAAAAACAAAAACCCAGAAACAAAAAACCAGAAACAAAAACCCAGAAACAAAAGCTCAGAGCTTGTTAAACTCAGAACAAAAACTCTTACAGACCAACAACCAATCAGTCACTTCTGTTATCCGCGAGCTTCCATCTTGTACACGCTACACCAGCCACACCTCAACCACTGTGAACAACTTCACTCCCCCACTTCAACAAAATAACAACCACGCTCCCTTTGTATCTCCACTCCCTCCGACTTTGCATAATAACCCTTATCTCTTTTTCGTTTTTTCATTTTTCGATTTCTGAAATGAGGTTTGTAGATCTGATATTGTTGGTATGTTTGAGAAACTGAGAGAGAAGTTGTGAACTTTTGAAATAAAAATGAGTTTTGAGGAAGATGACGGTGGTAATTCAGTTTAGCAGAGAGAGAGAGAGGATCGCCCTTTTTTTTTGTTCCATTTTTTTTAATTGTCTCGTTATTGAAAACAATAATAATATAAGTTAAGATATTCCTTTCCCAAGACAACAACTCCCGCGGCGCCTCTTTGTTTTAGGGTTCCAGAAGACCCTTTCCTTGTTTTCTCCTAAACCGGGTCAGCCCCATTGGGCCGCTGGCCCAATCCACTCATTTTCCCCTTTTGTATAAAACATAAAAATTGCATCTCTTATAACTAATTTTTATTTAATTTTTGTTAACTTGTTTATCTTAATTATTCAAAAATACATTTTTCATAATTTAGTCTTTGATTAATTTCGTTATTTGTTTAATTATTAATACATGTTTTGTAATTTAGTTTTTATTTAATGCTGGTTATTTATTTAACCATTTAAAATGCATGCTTGTAAATTAATCTCTTATTGAATTATGTTATTATTCAATTGCCGCTCTATTTAACTTTATTCTCGATCGTTTAAATCTTTCGTCCCTCTCAAATCCAAGGGAAATGTTTTAACTTTGTTGACTTCACGTCATCAAACACATCGTGCGAATACCCTCATTCATCTTTTGTTTGTTTATTATTTTGATAAACCTAAGATATTTTTTCTAAAAGACCCCACATTTAAAATCACACCTTTTAAGTCAAAACTTTGACATTAGGTCGTCGTATCTTCAAAATCTCGTCCACACCCATTTTAGCCAAACAAACCATTTTAATCAAATAATTTTTTTTTAATAAATAGATATTTTAAAAGATTCCTATAGGATACTATAGATGCATTGAGTGTTAATACCTCCCCATTGCATAACCAACCCCAAACTCTAGATCTCTTTTAAAAAATGCATTGTATTTTCATTACTTTAAATATTATTTTACATTGCATATTTTAGGGTTTTATTTCGCTCTTTCCCTTTTCCCTTGGAAATAATAAAGTGCGGTGGCGACTCTTGCTTTTGTGAGACGAGTTAATTAATAGCTCGATCTCCGATTTACCCTGCTACATTTTTTATCGCTACAGAATTGGCGACTCTGCTGGGAAAAGATTGACCTCTTGCTGGTCCATCCCTAAGTGGGTTAAGACTAGTTTGTCTTATCTGTTTTATCATTATTTGATTATTTGATTATATGTTTATATTGTGGTTATTTGGGTGTTAATGATATTTACAAAGGACATGTCCTATACCCGGATTAAGTTACACTCAAGAATAGGACGGGCGGTATAGTCATGTTAACTTTGAGGGAGTAATCCCGAAGAAGGAGGCATGAAATCCACCACTCAGTGGAAAGCCCCTTTGAACATAGTATTTGTTTACCGAGTAATCGGGAAGACATTATTGCTTTCGACCTGGAAGCCAGAGAAGCTGAGAACCGTAGAATCCTAACCCATCTTGGCCTTTTAGGTGTAGTACAGAGACTATAACGGAGTAATCCGGAAGTAGTTGTCATGTGATGCTACGCTCAGATGAGTTTCCCTTGAGAATATTGCTAATTATTGAGTAATCAAGATGTTGGTAATATCCGAAAGAGGAATGTAGACTCTGGGAACTCTTAGAACCTTGTCTTGCAGGTGTGATTAAACCTTTAGTACCTACCATGGGGGTAGGCTTTACCTTTGACTTCATGCTCGAAGCGTTGAACCTTTGAACCCCATGTTTGTGAACTTATGTGTAGCTGTTGCATTATCATTCATCCATACATCCATAAACATTTTTTTTTGTAAAAAATGTTTTTCAAGGAACTTAAGAATGATTTTTGCAGACATCGCAGGTACTGTTATTATGGATTTTAGAAAAAGAAACACTCGAAGTTATAGTTTTAAGGAGCCTGAGATTGAAGAGTTGAAGAGTTTGATTCCTAAGATTGAGAACCCAACGGAGTTTCAAAATAAATATGGATCCATTATACCTCTCATGAAGCACAAGATGAAGGAAGGCATCCTTAGTGCGTTGGTCCAATTTTATGATCCATTATATTGATGCTTCACCTTTCCTGATTACCAGTTGATGCCCACTGTTGTAACCCAAAATTTTCCCTCCCATATTTCTCAAAATATGTCAAGAAAGATCCTCAAGTTGCTCAAAGTAGCCCAAGGGTTGGCCAAACAAGCTCTCTCCTAAGGCAGTCTACTTTAAATTAGGGTTTTATGTTGCATCAAGATATTTAGGTCCAAGTGATCCCAAGTGCTCACCAATGTCCTAATATGTTCTCAAGATCATCCATGTCAAGTTTCAAGCCTTGCAGAGGAATTTTGCTCAGTCAATTGCTCAAAAGGCCTGAAAATCTACTGAGATAGGGCAAAAGTCAATTGTGGCCCACATACAGTCAAACTTCAAGATTTTTGGTCAACATCCTCATTTTGAAGTATTATTCATCATTTGATTAAGGGTTGATCATGATTCATCAAGGATTGCTCATAATTCATCAAGACTCAAAAGTTGCTAAATTAGGGTTTTGTAGGAAAAGTCAACTCAACTTTGACCAAGCATAACTTTATCATACTTTATGAGAAATGACCCATCCAAATCTCATTTTGAAGAGGATACAATTCCCTATAATCTATCTTCATCTCCCAAGATCAAAATATGCACTCACAAGAAGTTATGAATTTGGACATTATAGGCCATTTTGAAAAGTCAACAAAAACACCTTTTTTTGTCAAAGCTTCATACTTGAGCATGGAATATCAAATTGAGATGAGACTAAAAGGGTTGATTATAGGACATATCAAGCTTTATAAAAAGTCCAAGAACACCTCCAAAGAGTCAAAATTGAGGAAGTTATGCATTAGTGAAGTTGACCTTTTTTGCAAAATTGCCAAAAGTCAACTATGCCCAAAACTTCAAATTTTGCCAAATGGGCCCAATCTTTTTCACTTGTTTTGAGTTGGCAACATAGCCCACGTGCTCTATCCTTTGCCACTTGCCCATATCTTATTTTTATTATTTATTTTGATTTTTATTTGAATTAATTGGATTTAAATCAAATAAAATCCAAAAGCATTGATAACAAGGATTTTGTGATCATTTCAGGTCTTAAATCACAGCTAGCCATCATTCAAATTCGCATCAAAGCTTGTGTGCACAAAAAGATTAAAAATAAGCCATGTTTGGAAATATCTTCAAAGTGTATCAAATTAAATCCAAAATCATTGAAAGAAGAAGAATTGGACCAGTTTTGCAACCCTAATCCCTTCACTAATACATAAGGAGTGCGTGCAGATCAAAGAAAAAGTTAGAAGCAGGCGTGAGAGCAAGAACAGAATTGGAAAAATCAAGAGAAAAGTGTGAGATTGAAATCCCACTTAGAGGCATCCTCAAGGTTTGCTATTGATTCCAATCGTTTCCTGGCACTCTCAGGAACCTAAAGCTATCAAGAACAACCCCGTTTCGGTCCCTAATCGCACTGTAAGTCGTTCATAACCTCGCCCTGTTCTTGAATTCGCATCTTGGAATTTAAGAATTGTTAACCTGAATTAATGGCATATTCTTAACCTATGAAGCATTTGCAAACTTTTGGCATTACTCAATTTCATTTATATGGCCTGTGCTGTAAATCACCATTGCTCGGTTTTCGAGCTTGGTTTTAGGGTTTTTATTTTCAGGGACAATTGGCCTTGGTAATGGGTACCACTGTGTTCAGAAGAAGGATACGGTTCTAACCATGGCCTTGGGGGTCGTTTATATTACCTGTAGAAGATTTTGGAATGAGCAAGGCCTGTAGCGACGGACGTTCGTCCGTAGGTATAGGTAAACGAGTTTTTAGCCACGGAGAGAGGAAGGGGACGACTGCGTGTCACTCCCCCATAGGTCAATTCAAATTCCAACACACTTTTTATTTTATTTTCCACTATATTTCGTTTTCTTATATTATTATTATTTTGCAATATGATAACAATAAGAACAACATAGCCCAGTGGTTGCCACGTGAGTGTTAAGGCATTTAGAGGCTGGAGGTCAGGGGTTCGATCCCTACCTCCAACATTTGCTATTTTGCATTATTATTTCAGGAGATTCAGTGCAAGCGAAGCTAGGATGTCCATCATACTCCCTCATCATCCAATTTGCCAAATGGCCAGATGGCCAGATCTGGTGGCCATCATTGAGGGTGCACCACAAGCCAGTCAAACGCAACGCATAGGATCAAAAATGTCAATATGGATCAGCACAATTGGGCCCAGATTCTTGCTTTTCACACCCCCTTTAATCAGGCCCAATCTCTATCTTTCTTTATATTTTCTCTTTTTTCATTTATTTATCTTATTTAATTTAATTTAATTACTAACCAAAAATTAATTTTATTTTTATCAAAAAAATCACCAAAAATATTTTGTGTCCAATTAAATTTTAGAATTTTATTTTTCATCAATAAATTAATTAATTTAATTAGGTTTGGTTAATTAAACAATTTTAATTTCCTTTTGTAAATAATTAAAATCAATAGGTTTTTAACATTAACTTAATTATTTTATTTCTTTCCTAAAATAATAAAAATCCAAAAATAGGTCTTGTAATTATTTTTCATTAAATAATTTAATAACTAATTAATTCAGCATTTAGTTTTAGGATTTAATTTCTTTTCTTAAAAAATATTAAAAACAACAAAAACATTTTCTTTTAATTAGGAGGGTCAAAACCCTAGTTTTCGCATTCGATCTAATTTGCCCGCGCGCTTTATTCAATTATTGTATCTGCTCCCGGTTTGTAATATTTAAATTAGGACATTTATTTATTTCTATTGCTTTTTAATTTCAAAGGATTGTTTTTGGCTATGTAAATACCTGAAGCCTAAACATGTTACATCACCCTAAACATGTGCAAAGATAAATAATCTGAAATCAACACACTCGCACATGCGCACTCCTAGGGTACACCCCACTTGGTTTCCTTCGGTAACAGTCATTGAGTATAGGTTATTTTAGAGGTCGCCCTCTTGTCTAAAAGATCATAAGTTGCCTCGAAAAGGTTGCCTCGGATATCGTTGCCTCGAACAAATGATCTAAGACATTAGGGTTACTACTAAGACGTCCTAACATTGCTTTAGTGACTGTACGTCCCTTTCGAATTGACCCTTAGAACTCCAACGACGGTGCTACCTACTCACTAATAGTGGGATAGCGTTGTCTAAAGGAAACAAACATAGAACGATTCCTTTTTCGAGTAGGTAGATTAGTTCTTAGATACTTGCTCATCCAAAACAAACTTTTTTCACACTTACACTCCTTTACAAACAAAATTTTCAAAAAAACACTTCATTACACTCTTGAAGACAGAAACAAGAGTTAAATCGAAGTTAAAACGAAAACTTTTCAAAACCCACAAACACAAAGAAAGCAATTTTGAAAATGATGAGCAAGTACCTAAGAGCCCGTGGATAACTATGGATAGAAAGGGTGCTAATACCTTCCCTTTCTATAATCTACCCCCCCCCCCCCCCCCCCCGTACTCAGAAATATCTCGAAAAAGGAATTTTTCTGTGCTTTTTTCCTTTCCTTGTTGGATAAAATAAAAGTTAGTGGAGACTCTTTCTTACCGCGACATTTTGCGAAAACAAATGCAAAACGCAAACCATCATTTCAAAACAGTCAGTTCTTCCACCGTATCACACCCGCTTTAGAAGAGTATTCCTATATACTTAGTTTGTCGATCACCGACTGTGTTCCTTTCTCTGGTTTAGAAGAGGAACCCAAATCTCACGAGATAGCAACCATCACCCACCTGAGGAAGTCAGAGATAGAAGAGAACATGACTACCAAGGGGGGAATCCGAGGCTTATATGCGTAATTTTTGTTGAAGAAAGCTCGTCACTTCACTGAGATAATAGATATTGTTGCCTTTGAAGATGTATTTGCTTTACTTGCTAATGGATTGTTCTTATTCCCTAACATCGATAAGTTCATGGATATCAACTCCATTAGAATCGTCTTGATTGGAAATCTGGTACCTACGCTACTAGGAGATACCTTATACTCCATCCATCTTTGAAACTCCTATTAAGGAGGGATGATTATCTGTTGTGCATTGTTGCTATACCAGTGGTATGTTTCTCATCTACCTAGGTCTGATGTTTTCTGGGATCTCGAGAAGGAGCCACGATGGGCGCCAAAGATTATGGCTCTAACTCATTTTGACATAGATTGGTATAATCGAGTTTACTACGACGTGAAGATCATCGATAGTTGTGGTGCTTTTCCCAATGTGCCTCTTCTTGGTACAAAGGGAGGAATTAATTATAATCCTGTTCTCGCGCGCCGCCAGTTTGGATACCCGATTAGGGACAAGCCGAACAACATTCATGTGAGTGGTTTCTTTCTACAAGAAGGAAAAGATCACCAAGCAGCTAAGGAGGAGATTGAAAGGGCTTGGTGTCACATCCATAGAAAGGGGAGAGACATGTTAGGGCATAGAGGTTCTGTTTCTTTGGAGCCTTACCTTCAATGGGTTCGTTCTAGGGCTTGTGCTCTCAAGATGCCTTATAATTCTGAGAAACCTTTATTCCCTGTTGTTGCATCATCATCTATTGATATCCCTATCAAGAACATGAGAGAGTACCAAGAAAATCTGGCTAGGATGAAGTCCAAAAGAGATGCTTGGAAGGAAAAGTATAATATGTATGAATACGAAAATAGGGTCCTGACTCGACAGCTGAAGGAGAAGGAGGATATGCTATTTATTCAAGACGGTTGGTTTATTGATCATGATGAGAAGCTTCGTCAAAAGGATGCATTACTCAAGAAATATGCTAATGAAAGGAAGAGGAAGAAGGAAGATTTGGTAGGCGCTGCTCCTGTTCCTAATCCACGGAAGGAAATCATTGATCAACTGGTAGCTGAGAAGAAAGAGATGGAAGACTTCTATGAAGAGAAGATTAGGAAGCTCCAGTTACAATTGGCATTTGGTCCTTCATCTGATGATTTTGAGTGACTTTTAGTTCCTAGTTTTTTTTATTACTTATGTCATTTTATAAAACTCTGTAAAAGGGATTCATGTTCCAAAGTTGTAATTTACTGTTTTTATTAATGGGTTTTGTTATCCCAAAGTTGTAATTTATTGTTTTTTATTAATGGGTTTTATTGTAATTTACCGCTTTGATTAATGAATTGAGTTTTTGTTATTCCAAATTACTTTACCATTGATGTGTGCAAAGTTATCAAAGTTCTAAAGCTCCTTGAAAAAAACGATCAAAATAAATGATCATTTGCATCGCATATCATGCATCATCCAACATTTAACTTCACATGTTTTCTAGAGTCTTATTCTTATTTCTCTTTTCACTCCGATAGATTGTCAAGCTGTCTCACCGGTACGATACCCGAGCCAATCGTCAAAAGAGGATGAAGGATCTGGAGCAGGAAAATCACGAGCTTCGTGAAGAGGTTACTACTCTTCGTGTTGGAATGGAAAAGTTAACCGCGCTAGTGGAAAGCTTGATGGCTGCTCAGAATCAGCCATCAATTTCAGCTGCTAAAATTCAAACTTCAACTATTGTGGTTTCCGAGATCGCCATTGCTCTAACATTTGTGACTCAAGTCAACTCTCCGCTCCAACATTAAATTCCGAAAGGTTTTCCGTGGGGTATGCCTTACAACTTCATGCCAGAAGGGTACCAGCCTACTGTACAACCCATGATTCAACCTGTTGTGTCCTTTCCTCAATCTGAGACAACTACTGTGCAACCTGTAATCCAGCCTATGGTATCTTTCCCTCAGCCTGTGATGACTATTGCCGCTCCTGTGGTTCACACTATTCCATACACAAATGAACCCATTTATCATGCTGAACCTGCTGAAAGTTTGGGCCTCTTCGATAGGATGGAGGAGTTCCAAGACCAATTTCAAGAAATGCAGAGGAAAATTAGAGCGCTTAAAGGGAAAGACTTGTTTGGGAAAAATGCTCATGACTTGTGTTTGGTCCCAAACGTGAAAATTCCAGCTAAGTTTAAAGTGTCGGACTTTGAAAGATACAAAGGTGACTCGTGTCCGCAAAGTCACTTGACCATGTATGTGAGAAAGATGTCCACCTATTCTGATGATCATAATTTATTAATTCACTACTTCCAAGATAATTTGACTGGTGCCGCTCTGAAATGGTACATGAGTTTGGATAACATTCGAATCCGTAACTTGAATGACCTTAGTGAAGCTTTTGTTCATCAATACAAGTACAATGTTGATATGACCCCGGACCGAGATCAACTCCGGGCTATGTCCCAGAAAGATAGAGAGTCCTTTAAAGAATATGCCCAGAGGTGGCGCGAGATTGCCGCTCAAATATATCCTCCCCTTGAAGAGAAAGAAATGATAAAGATTTTCCTGAAAACTTTAGGTTCTTTCTATTATGAGAGAATGATTGCGAGTGCACCTAGCGACTTCACTGAGATGGTGAATATGGTCATGCGGCTTGAAGAAGGAATTCGTGAAGGGCGTTTGGTCAAGGAAGGAGGTACATCTAGTGGTGTCAAGAAGTTTGGAAGTGTATTCCCCAAGAGGAAGGAACAAGATGTCAGTGCAATTTTTCCTGGGAGGCCGAGGAGAGGGTATTCACATGTTGTGGCAGTCACTCATACTATCTGCCCAACAATGGTGACCCCAACTTATCAAACCCCTCCAATTCAACAACGAAAATTTCAGCAACAGCCTCGACAACAGGCTCATCAATTCAACAATCAGAATCGTTCGCCGAGGAAACCACAATTTGATGCCATCCCAATGACTTACACTGAGTTTCTCCCTGCTCTGATCCGAAAAAATCTCATAACAATGAAGCCTCCTCCTATTGCACCGAATAATACTTCTCCTTGGTATACGGTGGATCAATTCTATGCATATCACCAAGGTTCGCTGGGGCATAATATTGAAAATTGCTTTGCTTGGAAGGCAGATGTTCAGAGGTTAATCAAGAACGGTATTTTGTCTTTCAAAGATATTAACCTGAATGTTCGAGATAATCCTTTGCCTCGACATGGGGCAGCATCGGTGAATATGGTGGAAGGATGTCCTGGAAAGTTTTTAGTTTATCAAGTTGAGCACATAAGGGACTCGTTGATCAGGTTACATCAAAGCTTAAGTAGACTCGCCTTCTTTAAACATCGACATGATTATGACGTTTGTGAATTTTGTTCAATAAAAGATGATTGCCCTATTGTGAAAGAGGATATTCAGAAGTTGTTGGATCAAAGGGTTATCACCATTGCATATGACAAAGATCCAGATGATGAAGTGAATGTTATAGTGCCACAGTTTAACATGCCTGAGCCAATGGAGATTGTTTATGATAGTCAGACTTCACCAGCTGCTCCTTTGATTAGTTGTCCACCTGGTCCCGTGCCTTACAACTCGGACCAAGCTATACCATACAAATCTAATGCCACAATGATTGAGAATGGGGTAGAATTTCCTATACCGCCAATGCAATATTTTGTTAATATTGCTGATGTGAGTAGAGTCACAAGGAGCGGACGTATCTTTGCAGCAGTACCATCGAAAAGACCTGAAGTTCAAGTTAGAAGGCCTCTACCAGCAGAATTCCGATGAGGAATGTTGAACCAAGAGTTGAGGTAGGCCGATCCAATGAACCTAGCCCACATCCTGATGATGATGAGATTTTGAAACTCATTAAGAGAAGTAAATACAAGATTGTGGACCAACTATTGCAAACTCCTTCCAAAATTCCTGTGCTTGCTTTACTAAGAGATTTTGGTGCCCATAGGGAAGCTTTGATGAAGGTCTTGGACCAGACATTCGTAGATCATGATGTGACGGTTGACTAATTTGATGGAATTGTGGGAAATATTACTTCGTGTAACAATCTTAGTTTCACTGATGAAGAGATTTCGGAGGAGGGAAGGAACCATAATATGGCTTTGCATATCTCAATAAGTTGTGGAAATGATACTTTATCAAGTGTGCTAGTAGATACAGGTTCATCATTAAATGTACTGCCCAAAACTACATTATCTTGACTTTCACATCAAGGTGCTCCCATGAGACCTAGTGGGCTAATTGTCAAAGCGTTTGATGGTTCTAGGAAAACTGTCATCGGTGAAGTGGATCTTCCTATAACAATTGGTCCTCATACATTTCAGATCACTTTTCAAGTAATGGATATTCGTGCTGCCTATAGTTGCCTATTGGGTCACCCATGGATCCATGATGCAAGGGCAGTCACTTCCACGCTCCATCAAAGATTGAAGTTTGTAAGGAATGGAAAGCTGGTAATAATTGGTGGAGAACAAGCTATGGTGGTAAGCCACTTGTCATCTTTCTCTTTTATTGATGCTGATGAGGATGTTGGAACCCAATTCCAGGTTTTATCTGTTGCTAGTAATGAAGTGAAGAAGCAAGGGACATCTATTTCTTCTTTTGAAGATGCACGACGAGTGGTTGAGAGTGGCTCGGCTGAAGGTTGGGGCCAGGTGTTGACTTTGCCTAAGAACAAGTTTGGAGAGGGTCTTGGCTTTCATCCCGTGTCTGCAAGAGTTAAGCAAGATACAGTTACCCGTCTGATACAAGAAGTTTTCTAAAGCGCAGGTTTTATCCATCTAACACCGCCCGAAGTTGATGCTATAATAGGAGACGATTCTGAAGAGGATTTACCCGACTTTGTAGCACATGGAGTGGTTTGCCAGAACTCGACTACTGTTGATATTCCTGTTGTGATGCACATTTCTGAGTAATGCTTTGTTTTATTTTGAAAAACCTTTCGCTCTGCCCAAGGAGAAAGAGTATCTGTGTCGGGCTATGTTGAAAATAAATTCTTTTGCTCTGCCTAAGGCAAAAGAGAAGATGTCTGGGATCTTTTGTTTCAAGTATTTCCAATCATGAATAAAAATTTTATTTTGTCCCATATTGTTTTTATTTTTCACTTTTTCTGGAAAATGGTAATGGAAATTAAATAGTAATAATAGGAAAATATAATAATCTTTTTATATCTGTACAACATTCACATTAATCGATTTCTAAAATAAGGCATAATCATAATTGCAGATTAATCCATGGCTTAACCATTGAAAACAATGACCCTATGCCCCTCCCAACTTTGAATTCCCTGTGTTCAGAGCCGAGGAAGAGGATAGTGAAGAGATTCCTGATGAGATTTCCCGTTTACTTGAGCATGATGAAAAGACTATTCAGTCGTTTGAAGAGCCCGTGGAGATGATCAATTTGGGTAATGAAAAAGACAAAAAGGAAGTCAAGGTTTAGCGTTGCTTATCCCAGAGGTCAAAGAAAGAATGTTGGAGTTTTTCAGGGAGTATGTATATGTGTTTGATTGGTCCTACCAGGACATGCCAGGTTTGGATAATAATATTGTGGATCATCGTTTGCCTTTGAGACCTGAATGTCCGCCGATTAAGCAGAAGTTGAGAAGGACTCGTCCCGATATGGCTACCAATATCAAAGAAGAAGTTAGAAAACAAATTAATGCAGGTTTCCTCGTTACATCAGTCTATCCTCAATGGTTAGCCAATATAGTGCCTGTTGCTAAGAAGGATGGCAAAGTTCGAATATGTGTGGACTACAGAGATATGAATAGAGCTAGCCCAAAGGATGATTTTCCATTACCACACATTGACGTATTAGTCGACAACACCGCAAAGTTCAATGCCTTTTCTTTCATGGATGGTTTCTCTGGTTACAATCAAATCAAGATGGCACCTGAAGATATGGAGAAGACAACTTTCATTACACCTTGGGGAACATTTTGTTATCGAGTAATGCCGTTTGGTTTGAAGAATGCTGGTGCAACGTACCAAAGAGCCATGACTGCTTTATTCCATGATATGATGCATAAAGAGATAGAAGTTTATGTAGATGACATGATTTCCAAATCACAAACTGAAGAAGATCATTTGGAGCATTTATTGAAATTATTCCAACGTTTTAGAAAGTATAAACTCCGTCTGAATCCTAACAAGTGCACTTTTGGTGTTCGTTCTGGAAGACTTCTGGGTTTCATTGTCAGCCATCAAGGTATTGAGGTAGATCCTAATAAAGTAAAAGCTATTCGTGAGATTCCCGCACCCAAGACGGAAAAACAAGTAAGAGGATTCCTTGGAAGGCTGAACTATATTTTTAGATTTATATCTCATATGACAGCTACCTGTGGGCCTATTTTCAAGCTTCTTCGAAAGAACCAAGGATGTGTGTGGACAAAGGATTGTCAGAGAGCTTTTGATAGAATCAAAGAATATTTACTTGAGCCTCCCATATTGATTCCTCCAGTAGAAGGAAGACCTTTGATTATGTACCTGACCATATTGGAAGATTCCATGGGATGTATGCTCGGTCAACAAGATGAGACTGGAAGAAAGGAACATGCCATATATTATCTGAGTAAGAAATTCACAAACTGTGAGTCTCGATACTCAATGCTTTAGAAAATGTGTTGTGCTTTAGCTTGGGCTGCTCGCCGTCTGCGCCAATATATGATTAACCACACCACTTGGTTGATCTCCAAAATGGATCCGATCAAGTATATTTTCGAGAAGCCCGCCTTATCTGGAAGAATAGCCCTTTGGCAGATGTTGTTATCTGAATATGACATTGAGTATCACACTCAGAAAGCAATCAAATGGAGTATTTTAGCCGATCATTTGGCTCACCAACCAATTGACGATTATCAATCCATCAAGTTTGACTTCTCAGATGAAGATGTTATGTACTTGAAAGCTAAAGATTGTGAAGATCCATTACCTGGAGAAAGACCTGACCCCGAATCCCGTTGGGGTTTGATATTTGACGGAGCTGTAAATGCTTATGGAAATGGAATTGGGGCAATCAACATCACCCCCGAGGTGCTCATATCCCGTTCACAGCGAGGTTGAAGTTTGACTGTACGAACAACATGGCTGAATATGAAGCATGCATTATGGGTCTCGAAGAAGCAATGGATCTAAGGATCAAGATTCTTGATATATACCGAGACTCAGCATTGGTAATTAATCAAATCAAAGGAGAATGGGAGACTCGTCATCCTGGTTTGATCCCTTACATAGATTATGCTAGAAGATTGTTAACTTTCTTCAACGAAGTGGAATTACATCATATCCCTGGAGATGAAAACCAAATGGCTGATGCTTTAGCTACTTTGTCTTCTATGTTCCAAGTGAATGATTGGAACGACGTGCCTTCAATAAGAGTTATACGCCTCGACAGACCTGCTCATGTGTTCTCAGCAGAGGAAGTCACCGATGACAAACCGTGGTTCTATGATATTAAACGTGTTCTTCAAACTCAAGAGTACCCGTCTGGGGCATCCAATAAAGATAGGAAGACGTTGAGGATATTGGCAAGTAGTTTCTTCCTTAATGAAGAAGTATTATATAAGAGGAATTATGACATGGTCTTTCTCAGATGCGTAGATAGACATGAAGCAGACATGTTGATGCAAGAAGTACACAAAGGATCCTTTGGTACTCATGCCAATGGACATGCAATGGCTAAAAAGATGTTGATGGATGGTTACTATTGGATGACGATGGAATCTAATTGTTGCAAATATGTGAAGAAATGTCATAAATGCCAAATTTTATGCGGACAAGATACATGTACCACCGACCCTCCTCAATGTTATCTCTTCACCTTGGCCTTTCTCTATGTGGGGCATTGATATGATTAGAATGATTGAACCTAAAGCTTCAAATGGTCATCGTTTCATCTTGGTGGCCATCGACTACTTTACTAAATGGGTGGAAGCAGCATCATATGCTAATGTAACCAGACAGGTGGTAGTCAGATTTATCAAGAATCTGATCATTTGTCGATACGACATCCCGAGCAAGATCATTACTGATAATGGTTCGAATTTGAATAACAAAATGATGAGAGAGCTTTGTGAAGAGTTCAAGATCGAGCATCATAATTCTTCTCCCTACAGGCCAAATATGAATGGGGTTGTTGAAGCTGCGAATAAGAACATCAAAAAGATTATCCAGAAGATGGTGGTAACTTATAAAGATTGGCATGAAATGCTTCCGTTCACTCTACATGGGTACCGTACTTCAGTTCGAACTTCAACAGGCACAACCCCATTTTCCCTAGTATATGGCATGGAAGCAGTACTCCCCGTGGAGGTTGAGATCCCGTCTATGAGAGTTTTGATGGAAGCTAAACTTTCTGAGGCTGAATGGTGTCAAAGTAGATATGATCAATTGAATTTAATTAAAGAAAAGAGATTGACAGCGTTGTGTCATGGTCAACTATATCAGTAAAGAATGAAGAAGGCATTTGATAAGAAGGTTCAACCACACGAATTCGGAGAAGGTGACCTCGTGCTCAAGAATATATTATCTTTCCAACCTGATTCTAGGGGCAAATGGGCTCCGAATTATGAAGGACCGTTTGTTGTTAAGAAGGTTTTCTCTGGAGGCGCCATGATTCTCACAAATATGGATGGTGAAGAACTCCCGCGCTCCGTGAATGCTGATGCAGTCAAGAAGTATTTCTCCTAAGTTTGAGTTGACAGTTCGCTAAGTTGAAAACCCGGAGGGGCGGCTTAGGCAGGCTTTTGGTCAAACCAATCATGGCATTTGAGCACATCTCGAAATTCGAAGTTGTTAGGGAGAATTGTGATCATTGTTTTTGTGTAACCTTTTTCTTTCATGTACTACTTTCCAAACTTTTGTAAACCGTTGGAGTCGTGTTGTTAGCAAACTACCATCTTATTAATGAAATTTGAGCATTTATCTTTTTGCAGGCAAAATTTTAGTTTTTATGGAAATATTTGAAATAAAGTTAATTAAAGTATTCCTATTTTGAAATGTGTCATGAATACTGAAAGGAATAATAACAGTTGCTCCGAGGATGTTTAAGCCATGAGATGCAAAACAATACAGTAATTCATCCTTGCATGATGAACATGTTTTCTTTCAAAATCGTCATGAGGTGTTGGTTGTGTAATCTTGTGTTTCTAGTAGAGTACTAAATTTTGTGACTCCTCAGTAATCCTGGTTAAGCCTTGATTCGGTTACCTCTAATTGAGAAAAATTTCGAAGTGTAGTACATTTTGTTGACATGTCAGTGGTCTATCGGTGATCGGAAGATTGGATATGAATACCTTTCTCCCCAGAAAGACTTGAGCCTTGTAGTATGATACGCTATGACGTTGCCTTTTGTTCCAGTTCCAGTTATTTTCCGTCTTTTTGAGATTGGCCGAGTATCTAATTATTTTGTGATATCTTATCATCTTCAATTTATTTTCTCTATCTGTTTTGTCAGCATACGCATGACATTCATTTACTCATTCACACTTATTTCATGCATGCACATTCACACATGTTGGTGATTTTGGGTTTATATGCCTTGTTTATGCCTGTTCACGCAGCATATCCGCTCTTTCCAAATAGAATGTCAACTTAGGCAGAAAATGTGCTTCCTTTCTAATTCCCCAGCTGAGCTAATCCTCGTGGATGAATTTTTGATTTAGCCTTCCTTGTCCATCTCTCGATAGGGTGAATCCCCAATTGGGTTATTTTCTCATTGGGTGGAGTCTTGTTTGACTATCTTCTCTCTGGTTTATTCCTGGATTGAGTTTTGTCTCTTGCATAGGCTATCTCGTGGTTTTCTCCAGGCTGGGCAACCTAGATGAATGGTGCATTTATTTTGCGCATTTAAGTATCTGATCTCCTCAGGAAGGATCTATTCATGGTTCCCTTTGAAGAAGAATTTTATTCCCTGGCAGTGTTATCACAACATTCTTCTGGAACATCTTTGGAAAATGACAAGTGGCAGTCTCTTCATGAGCAACTTGTGCGTTATTGACATCTTTGGAAAACGACAAGCGGCAGTCTCTTTATGAGCAACTTGTGCGTTATTGACATCAGTGGAAAATGACAAGCGGCTGTCTCTTCATGAGCAACTTATGCGTTATTGACATCTTTGGAAAACGACAAGCGGCGGTCTCTTCATGAGCAACTTATGCGTTATTGACATCTTTGGAAAACGACAAGCAGCAGTCTCTTCATGAGCAACTTGTGCATTATTGACATCTTTGGAAAACGACAAGCGGCGGTCTCTTCATGAGCAACTTATGCGTTATTGACATCTTTGGAAAATGACAAGCGGTGGTCTCTTTATGAGCAACTTGTGTGTTATTGACATCTTTGGAAGACAGCAAGTGGCGACTTCTTTATTTGAGCAACTTGTATGTTATTGATATCCTTTAAAGACAGCAAGTGGCAGCTTCTTTATTTGAGCAGCTTGTATGTTATTGGTATCTGTGGTACGGTGGGAGAAATGACTAATGTTTTGCGTTTGTATTCGCACTTGTTCGGTTGAGCAAGAGTCACCACCATCCTTTCTCTTCCCCTTAATGATCAATCAGCGATGTTCACACAGGTACTAACTTTGTTCATTTTTTGTTTGACGGTCTTTTATGTTTTTTCAATTTTTATTGGTTTCTAATCTTTGCATGTTCCGATTCCTTGTGATTTGTGAGGTACCTTAAAGAAAAGGAAGTGTTTTTATACCTTTGGAGGAGACGGAGGAGAAAGGAATCCGGAGGTGCTCTAGGCGGCTTTGACGGCGAGGAGAACGTGATGTGAACTCGCTTTTTGGTAACCCTGGTACTTTTGTATTGCTTTCTGTTGCCTAGCTTGATATGAACATTTGCCCAATGATGAAGTGTTCTGAGGGCTTTGAGTACTGATACGCTTCTTTTTCTCTTCTCTCTTTGTGCCTTGTTGCCTTGGTTATTCTGAGTATGCTTATAAGATATGTTGCCTGTGATGATGTTGTGTGATTTTGTGAATGCTAGCCCAAGGATGAAAATTTTCTGAGGGTTTAGGTTGGTTCTGACGTTTTGAGTTTGATATGCTGAGATATTTTTATGTTGGTTATGGCCTTGTGTGGAAAAACTTCTGGTTTTATTTTTTGAGGTTTGGACAGTTCAAGTTTTGATGTTATTTGGTGGTTAAGGCTTAGAGTTGGACAGGTTGAGCTTTGGTTCAAGGTTTGAACATTTTTGGCGTTAGCTTGCTGTTGCAGTTTTTTGGAATGGTAGGCACAAGTTTGCAAGATGTTGAAAACTGTTTTTTGGCTATGGCTTTGAGGCTCACGCTTCTGTTTGTATTTTTGGCTTTTTCTGTTTTAATGGAATGGTAAGGCTTTTGGTTGAGGCTTGAACGGGTATTGTTTGACAGGTTGATGGTTTGTTGTGTTGAACTGGTTTTAGGCTTCAGGCAGCTTATGTTTCAGTTTTGTTTTGGCTTGTGATATCTATCTTGAACACAGATTTTTTGCTTTGGGTTTGAAACTCGTTCCCCTTTTTTTCTTTTACTGTGTTCTTTTCATATATGCTTAGGCCTTTTGTTTTGGCGCCCATGATGTCTTTGAACTATGCAGTTTTGATATCTTTTCCTTTGGTCAAGCTAATGGGCAGGTTTGCAGGGTTCTAAAAAGGAAAGATAATTCTGTTACACTTTGTGGGCAGTTTTGTTTGCATGCTAATTCCTTCATACTTCTGCCTTCTGCTTTACTGTTTTATTGCAGTTTCTGTGTTTATAATTTTTTTATGCCTAAAGCCAAAAACCAGTAAGCCTACACTTCTCCTCTCTTCTTCTCTCTCTCCAATATTTAAGCATATTATATTGCTTAACATATGTTAATTCTGAAAAAGCATAATGGCCTGGAAACAATGAACTGAATTTGCTTGCAATAGTAGCCTAACTCTGCATATTTTGTCTTCTTCTTTCCATGCTTTGTGCTTTTTGACAGCATTGATGATACTTTTGTGTTTTGACATCTTTTGGACAGCTTTGACATTGGAACTGAGTTTTGAAATTTAAGCATGCTTTAGGACATTCAGTTTGGTAACTTGGACTTTGTTATTTGCCTATGCTGTCTTTGAACTATGCAGTTTTGACAAACTTTGAATTGTGCAATTTTTTAACTTGTGCATTCATTTTTAATTTGTAACTATTTTTCATCCCTCTTTGTGAACCGGGAGAAATCTCGTGATTTGCAGAGAGGGTTATCTGATCCCGGCCATTTGCTTTTAATGATGAACCCAAAACTTTAATTGTCTGCTTTTAATTGTTTATCTGCTTCTAACTTTTCTTCTTTTCTTTTGCAGATAAAAAATTGAATGGAGAGGCTTTAGCAACAGATGAAGAATGAAGAATTGAATATTTAGAAAAAATTAGGATAGTCTTATTTTAAATTTAATTATTGTAACTATTATTATTATAAATACCGTGTAAATGAATACTTGTATTTACATAATAATTTGTAACAAATATTTAAAGATGAAATAAAAATTCTTTTTATCCAATTAATTCTTTTTATCCTTTTCAATTATTTATTTTATTATTTATAATTCTAAAATTATAATAAATGGAAATAAATTCCAATTATTTAAACTCAGAATAATAAACAATTAAATAAACAATGTTTAAGCATCGATCAACTAATAAACTTGGCACTTCCAACATCCAAAGCAAGGCAACAGTCAATCACAGCAATTGTCCACATTGCAAATCCAATTCAACTGCCTCTTTTCACTGATTAAATCCAACAAACGCAAATTCAAACCCAAGGTCTCCTTTCACTAATTTAGTCAAACCCTGCAAATTCAATCCAAAGGTACCCTTTCACTGATTCAATCACACAATGCAAACTCAATCCAAATGTTTCAATCCACATCCCAGCATAACTTGAAAAGCACTGTAGAATTAAATCTTTCTGAGGAACCACGCCTAAAAACCCTAATTCCTGACCAAATATCAAAGAAACGTTCGCCTGATCAAAGTTGAGCCAAAATCAACCAAAACCCTAAGCAAACTGTATGAACTGTTCTAGAGCCATGAAAAACCAATGAAAACCCTAATTCTGTCTGACTGACGAGAAACGTCTGTTTGACTGATTCTTGAGCCAGTTTGAAAAATCAGGAAAAGCCTGAAGTTGTGATTTCTTGAGAAAAAATGCGAGGGCAAATTTTGGGGTACAACAGTATCATTTGAAGACAGCAAGTGGCGGCTTCTTTATTTGAGCAGCTTGTATGTTATTAATATCCTTTGAAGACAGCAAGTGGCGATTTCTTTATTTGAGCAAGTTGTGCGTTTATTGATATCCTTTGAAGACAGCAAGCGGCGACCTCTTTATTTGAGCAGCTTATGTATCTACAACCATATGTTGTTTCAGCATCAAATGGTATCTCTCTGAAAAGTCCCATAGAGAAGTTTTTAAATCTCTACCTTCAGAAGTCAGTAGTTCATCTCTCAGCAAAAGTTGATACATTTTTTTGTCTATCTTTGACCTTAAGTTGTGAACTCACCATCATCTCGGGTCAATAATCATCTTTTTTCGTGAGCTATGTAAGGCGTCTTCTTTGCTAGGGTCAGAAGTTGTTTTCTCTCAATTTTATTCTCCGTTAAGAGTCTATCATTCAAAGTCGATGGCTCATTTCCCCAGTAGTGTATAATCTCTGTTCCTATGGGTTATTTGTGCTTGGTTTCTCCAGCATTATTTTGTCTCATATAGTATCATTATCCATAAAGTTGCAAATACTACATTCATATCATAAACATAATAGCGATATCTTAGGGCAAAAATTGCGTATTATGTATTTAAGTACCTTCAATCTCGTCGAGAGGAAGATTTCAATCTTCATATCTCCAGATAGAAGAAACTTAAATAGGGGCAACTGTCATACCCCAATTTTTGACCTAAGATCCCTGCTTCATTTGCATTGTTTTATATATACATCAAGGTCACAGAATATGGTAGGTTTCGAACGTTTCGCCTTCGAGCTTTGACTGTGTAGAGATTATCGAGTGTTGTGAGCGTTTTATCTTATGAATGACTAACCATTAATCAAGCACGAAGTGTATGTTTTGTTCTTTTTGATTCCATGTGCAGGAAATAGGTCTGAAAGAAGAGCATCAGACGTCACACATCAATTAGGGTTTCAAGTCTCGGGACAGAAATGCGGTCGGTCGTTGATCTCAAAGGCTGATTCATTAAAAGAATTTCAAAGAATTGTGTGTATATTTCCGCACTCTGTCCAACAGATGGTCTCCAGTGTCTCTGGAATTTTTTCGGAAAGAACAGTCGAAGTTTTACTGCCTTTGGTTCATGTGTGTTTCACATTGCTTTAAAATACAAGAAAACCAAGCTATGCCAGTCATTTTCGATCATTTCGACCAAAAGTCATCTGCAAATTTTCTCATGACGCGGGTTGAATTTCGTCAAAATGGGATGATTAAATTCAATACCGTTCTAGAAGAATTTATTCGGAACACTTGGAATTTTCTTTATTTTAATTCAAGTGATAATTAAAGAGGAGTTACCAAGAGATCTCATTAAAGAATAATTATTTATCGCATGAAATATTTATTCAAGATTATTTTGTGTGATTATTTTGGTGGATTTACATTATGGTTATTTGAACACACATGAAGCACTTATTCAAGAGGATATTGGGAAAAGAAATTCGATCCAATTAATCGTTCATCACAAGAATAAATACATGATGGTTACTATTTTATTATAAGATCAATTCATGGGATTTATTTGATTTCTATTACAAAATGCAAGATTAAAGTCTAAGACTTGCATTATTACTTATTCATCATTCAACAAATTCATCCAAGTATTATTCAATTATTTCCCAAATTCAAATGGAAGGTCTTGAATTTTTATCAAGACATATGAAGATTCAAAGTTATTTACAATTACAAGGGAATTGAGATTTATATTGAAGAATAAATACCCATTCATGTCACAATTTATTTGGATTATTATTACAAAGTTACAAAAGAAATTAAAGTTTGTACATGAAATCAAGCTATTATGTCTTGCTCCAATAGCAGCCCCATTGCTTCCCATTTTTTCCAGCACTGTTTAAATATAGTAACAGTCTAATTCTTGGGTGTTTTGCTGTCCAAAACAGTATTAGGAAACAGCCCCAAATGCTGCCAAAATCTGCTGTAAACTGCTATACAGTCTGCTCCAACCTGCATCAAAGTAGCCACATATTGAATCAAAATGGTTAAAATAAATTGTGTGAATAAATCATGAAAACAGCTTGCCAAAACAGTTCAAATCTCTATTGTTTCCCCCCTAAAACCCCATATATCTCACTATAAATAAGGCCTCTATCAACAGAGAAGAGGAGGGATTTTTTTTTCAAGAATCACCACAAAAATTCTGCAAGAAGAAAAACGGAAAGAGAAAAATTTGTCCAAGAATCACAAAAATCAGAAGAGGAACATCAAGTGAGAGAGAAAAACTCAGAGGGAACCACACATAGAAAAGTTAACACGAAACTCAACAAAAATACAGAAATTCAAGGAGAGAAAACTTAACGTTTTGAAGCCCCATCGGAGAGGCTCCGATAAGTATTTTTTTCCTCCCTTTTTACTTCTGCATAACTTCCTCATTCATATGTTTGAATCTTCTCTTTGCACCTTTTCCTTTATGCCATGAATGTTTGATTTATCATAATCCTTGAGGTATTCTGGAATTACTATGTTCTGTTGATTTGTTTAACCTGTTAAAAATAAGAATATTAATTCTTAGGATTATGTTACAACCTGTTAACATAACTAGAAAACTTAGATGCAGAACCTGCTAACAAATTTTCTCTAAAAAATTACTCAACTCTGTCAAACCCGAACCTGTTAGCTGCATAACAAAACCTCATAAACCAAACCTCAGAATCAAACCTTAGAACCAAACTCAGAATCAAACCTCAGAAACCAAACCTCAGAATCAAACCTCAAAACCAAACTCAGAATCAAACCTCAAAACCAAACTCAGAATCAAATCTCAGAACCAAACTCTGAACCAAACTCTGGACCAAACTCAGAACCAAACTCAGAACCAAACTCTGAACTAAACTCAGAACCAAACTCTGAACCAAACTCTGGACCAAACTTTGAACCAAACTCAGAACCAAACTCAGAACCAAACTCTGAACTCTAACTCAGAACCAAAATCTGAACCAAACTCTGAACCAAACTCTGAATCAAATCTCAGAACCAAAAGACTCGGAATAAAACCTCAGAATCAAACCTCAGAACCAAAAAAAACCAGAAACAAAAACCCAGAAACAAAAACTCAGAGCTTGTTAAACTCCAAAACAAAAAACTAGAAACAAAAACCCAGAAACAAAAAACAAGAAACAAAAACCCAAAAATAAAAGCTCAGAGCTTGTTAAACTCAGAACAAAAACTCTTACAGAACAACAACCAATCGGTCACTTATGTTGTCCGCGAGCTTCCATCTTGTACACGCTACACCAGCCACACCTCAACCGTTGTGAACAACTTCACTCCCCCACTTCAACAAAATAACAACCATGCTCCCTTTGTATCTCCACTCCCTCCAACTTCGCACAACAACCCTTATCTCTTTTCCGTTTTTTCATTTTTCGATTTCTGAAATGAGGTTTGTAGATCTGATATTGTTGGTATGTTTGAGAAACTGAAAGAGAAGTGATGAACTTTTGAAATAAAAATGAGTTTTAAGGAAGATGACGGTGGTAATTCAGTTTAGCAGAGAGAGAGGATCGCCCTTTTTTTTCTTCCATTTTTTTAATTGTCTCGTTATTGAAAACAATAATAATATAAGTTAAGCTATTCCTTTCCCAAGACAACAACTCCCGCGGCGCCTCTTTATTTTAGGGTTCCATAAGACCCTTTCCTTGTTTTTTCCTAAACCGGGTCAGCCCCATTGGGCCGCTGGCCTAATCCACTCATTTTTTCCCTTTTGTATAAAACATAAAAACTGCATCTCTTATAACTAATTTTTATTTAATTTTTGTTAACTTGTTTATCTTAATTATTCAAAAATATATATTTCATAATTTAGTCTTTGATTAATTTTGTTATTTGTTTAACTATTAATACATGTTTGTAATTTAGTTTTTATTTAATTCTGGTTATTTATTTAACCATTTAAAATGCATGCTTGTAAATTAATCTCTTATTGAATTCTGTTATTATTCAATTATCGCTCTATTTAACTTTATTCTCGATCGTTTAAATCTTTCGTCCCTCTCAAATCCAAGGGAAATGTTTTAACTTTGTTGACTTCACGTCATCAAACACATCGTGCGAATACCCTCATTCATCTTTTGTTTGTTTATTATTATGCTAAACCTAAGATAATTTTCCTAAAAGACCCCACTTTTAAAATCACACCTTTTAAGTCAAAACTTCGACATTAGGTCGTCGTATCTTCAAAATCTAGTCCACACCCATTTTAGCCAAACAAACCATTTTAATCAAATAATTTTTTTTAATAAACATATATTTCAAAAAGTTCCTATAGGATACTATAGATGCATTGGGTGCTAATACCTTCTCATTGCATAACCAACCCCCGAACTCTAGATCTCTTTTCAAAAATGCATTGTATTTTCATTACTTTAAATATTATTTTACATTGCATATTTTAGGGTTTTATTTCGCTCTTTTCCTTTTCCCTTGGAAATAATAAAGTGCGGTGGCGACTCTTGCTTTTGTGAGACGAGTTAATTAATAGCTCGATCTCCGATTTACCCCACTACATTTTTTATCGCTACACCTTGCTATAATATTCAACTTCAAGATGAGTGGGCGTCCCAAAACAAGGTACAATGACATTTACCCCTTCTTCAACACAATCAATCATTATTGAGTCATTTCTGGAAAACAAATCCTCATCCGAGGAGAAATACTCATCTGCAGAGGCATACTCTTCATCCGACTCTTCTTCAGTCAAGCAAACCTCAATCAAATCAACTTCATGGTAATCATCCCTTTGACCTGTAACCTTAATAGTTCCATTGTCCAACAATAACTGAACACATTTCTTAACAATTGAACATCCTCGAGAGTCCCGGCAGCAAATTCGGCAAGATCCATACTGATATTCTTCCTGACCAGTCATGTGGCAGAAAGTAGCATGCAATTACACAAGGTCCTCATTCATATACTCTACATCAAAAATTCTGAATTCTCCAGGACATCCAGAAACCATATTCACCTTCTCTTCATACTCTGCCCTAGGCCTGATTATATGGATGAGGCCCTCATCCATCATCTCCTGTAAATCAACCTTTATCTTATCGCAACCCTGTATGTTTGTACTACAAATAGCACAACAAGAATGGTTATGTGTATAGTAGCTAAATTCACAGAAGTCTGCATGCATTTTCACCAAATCTCCTCTAACTAGATTAATATAAAAAATCTGGAAGTCTCCTGGACAACCGGCCACCATATTCACAGCATTTACTCCTTCATGCTTGGGTATGGGATTGTCTTTCACATTAGGGCCCACATCCTTGAAAGATAGAATACCATACTTCACCAATTTCCGCACCTCGGTCTTCAAAGGATAACAATTTTCAACATTATGCCCTGGTGCTCCCTGATGAAAAGCTCATGTTTGGTCTGCCTTGTAATACCAAGGCAATGGTGATGGTACAACGGGAGGTGGTCGGGTCTGAACCAACTTCTTCTGAATCAAAGTCGGTAGTAACTCTGTATAACTCATAGGAATAGGGTCATAACTCTCCCTTCTTTGATTATACCCTTGATTCCCCTGTTGGGATGGTCTCTGATGAGCAACGGTAGTTGGAGCTGCACCCACAACTGGAGTAACTGAGGCGACTTGCTGATGACGCTAATAATTCCTTCTAGGAGTATTAACCCCACTCTCTTACATAACAACATTTGCATCTCCTTCCTTCTTCTTGGTAAACCTATAAGTTGGCTTTTTCACACCTCCAGATCCTTCACTTCTAGTTAAACGACCCTCTCTTACAGCCTCTTCTAAGCGGATACCCATTCCTACCATTTCAGTAAAGTCACTTGGCACACTTGCTACCATCACCTCGTAGTAGAAAGCACCCAGAGTTTTCAAGAAAATCTTAGTCATCTCCTTCTCTTCCATGGGAGGAATTACTTGAGCGGCTACCTCACGCCATCTCTGTGTATATTCTTTGAATGATTCCCAGTCTTTCTGAACCATGGCCCAGAGTTAATCATGGTCAGGCGTCATGTCCACATTGTACTTGTATTGTTTGATGAACGCTTCTCCCAAATCATTGAAAGTATGGATGTTAACACTGTCCAAACTCATATACCACTTCAGCGCAACACCGGTCAAACTATCTAGAAAAAAGTGAATCAGCAGACGCTGATCATCAGTATGGGTAGACATTCTCCTTACATACATCACCAAATGAGTACGAGGGCAAGTGTCGTCCTTGTACTTATCAAACTCTGGGACCTTAAACTTAGCAGGTATCTTAACATTCTGGACCAAGCATAATTCATTCACATTCTGCCTGAATAACTCTTTTCCCCTGAGGGCCTTCATCTTCCTCTGCATCTTGTCAAACTGCTCTTGAAAATCATCCATTCTAGCATAAAGACCCAGGTCTTCACTTGGTGGAGGGAAAGGAAGACACACATCATCGTTACCAAATGAAACCATATTCACCGAAGGAGGTGCAGTAGGAGCAGCATGCACCACAGGAGGTGAGGGAGTAACAATAGTCTTAACAATTGGAGTATCTCGAGGACCAATATTGAAACCTTCAGGTGCAAAATTCTCTGGCGTTCCCCATGGATAACCCTAAGGCATGCGATTCTGAACAACAACTGGAGTAGCAAATACAGGAACAGTCGAGGCTTCAGCAGTAACCCTTATTAGTTAAGGTTGAACACTCGGTGGCTGATTCTGAGCAACCACCAGAGATTCCATCAGAGTAGTAAGATTGGCCATGCCGGCCTTCAAAGCAAAAACCTCCTCGTGCAGCTTGCGATTCTCTTGTTCTAAGTTGTCCATCTTCCTTCTAAAATTAGCCTGAGTGTTGTAGGGATGAGTCAGCTTGCTGAATGAAGTAAAGAAGCTTGGTAAGACACCTGGATATGCATAACAAATGCAATAAATATGTGCAATATGATGCATGATATGCAATGCACATGACTTTATTTTATTATTTAATATTTCAAGGGATTTAAAATTTATGGACATATTGCAAATATCAAAGTAATAACGCATTTAAAATACTGAAATTTTTTATTATAACAACTCCAAAATGGTTTACAAGTTTCAATGATCCCAAGTACAAGATGAAAATAAAATCTAAAACCCTGAGAAGTAAAGCTGATGGAGATCACTCTATACGTTGGCGCTTCCTTGTGAGTCTGGCAATCTGAGCCTTCAACCTCTGGTTTTCTTCCGCATATCTAGTGGCAACCTCTTTCCAATCACCTGAATCAGGGAGTGAGCAAATGGCATCTGACTGAGGCTTAGGAGAAAATAAATCCCCTTGCCTTTCCATGGTCTCTACAGCCCGTCTCTCAAGAATCTCAATCAAGTCGTCTTTCTCCTTCAAATCTGCTCTATAAGAAATCTCTAAAGTTTGGCACTTGTTATTCCAAGGATCCTTTTCCTGTTGCATCCTGACTAAAGCAAATTGTAGCTCTTCTAGATCATCTAATAAGGGAGGAGTGGTCTTCACAAATAAATCAAGCATAGGTGTTTCCCAGGAATACGACCTCTTCAACTGAATAGCTCTCGTTTGGACCCACTGAAGATATGGCTCCAAAGAAACAACACCCCTAGGTCCCAAATCCTTCATACTCTTATTATGAATGTGACACCAGGCCTTCACAATCTGCTCTCTAGCTTCCCTATGGTCTTCTCCCTCCTTCAGAAAGAAACTACTCAAATGAATACTATTTGGTTTATCCCTCATCGGATAATCGAGTTGTCGTCGTGCAAGAACAAGGTTATAGTTAATTCCTCCCTTTGTACCAAAAAGAGGTACATTGGGGAAACTACCACGACTGTCAATAATCTCTATATCTTGGTAAGCTCGACGATACCAATCAATATCTGAGTGAGTAAGTGCCATGATCTTAGGAGCCCAACGAGGTTCCTTCTTGACATCCCAAAAAGCATCAGACTGAGGCATATGAGAGATAAACCACCGGTACAACAGAGACGTGCAACATATAATCATCCCCCCATGGTAAGAATTCTGAAGATGAATAGAGTAATAAGCATCACCGAACAAGGTAGGAACTGGGTTTCCAATCATGAATATCCTGATAGCATTAATGTCAACAAACTTGTTCACATTAGGAAATAAGAATAACCCATAAGCAAGTAGAGCAAAGATGGCCTCAAAAGCGACTGTACTCTTCATCCTGGCAAAGTAGTGAGCTTTCTCTAATAAGAACTGAGCTGGTAATCCTCTAATCCCTCCTTTAGTAGTCATATGGGCTTCAACCTCAGACTTCCCCAGATAGATCAAAGCAACAATCTCATGTGATTTTGGCTCATCCTCCAAGCCAGTAAAAGGAACACGACCGATAACAGGTAAATCCAATAAATAAGAATACTCCTCTAGTGTAGGAATCAACTGATAGTCGGGAAAAGTAAATTAATGATACATTGGATCATAGAACTGGACCAAGGTCGAGAGAATACCCTCCTCCATCTTCAGCTTCATGAGATAAATGATGGATCCATACTTCTTCCAAAAATCAGCGGAACACTCAATCTCAGGGATTAGACTGATCAACTCATCTATCTTGGGATCCTTGAAACTGTACTTCCCGGTCTTTCTTTTCCCAGAGTCCATGTTTAAAAGTACCTGAGATATTCACAAATGGTCAACTTTTAAATCCCTTGAAATAAGATCTCTTCAAAAGATGCTTATGAGTGCGTGGATGCATAATGCAACAATCACACACAAGATCACACATATAGGGTTCATAGGTTTAACGTCACGAGCATGAGGTCGAAGGTACTACCCACAAGGTATGGTCTAAAATTTATCACCTGCCGAACAAGGTTCTAGAGGTTCCCAGAGTCTACATCCTTCCTTCGCATATTACCAACTTCCAGATTAACTCGGTAGTTAGTAATATTCTCAAGAAAAACTCGTCCGAGCATAGTATCGCGTAACAACTATTTCTGGATTACTCTATCATAGCTTCCGCACTACATCTAAAAGGTCAATATGGGTTAGGTATTCTACGGTCCTCAGCTTCAGCAGGATCCCAGGTCAAAAGCAGTATATCTTCCTGATTACTCGGTAAACGACACTACAGTCAAAGGGGCCTCCATTGAGTAGGGGATCTCATGCCTCCTTTTTTGGGATTACTCCCTCAAAGTTAACATGACTATACCGCCCGTCCTATCTTAAATTTTGCCTAAGTCCGGGTATAGGACTTATAAGTAATCACCAAGCACCCAGAAAACCAGGAAAATCCAGATAAACATATATACAACATATAACACATAAACAACAATAACATATATACATATATAAACAAAGATAGGCTCAACCCACTTAGGGATGGACCAGCAAGAGGTCAATCTTTCCCCAGTGAAGTCGTCATTTTTTTGTAGCGGTAGAAATGTTTAAGACTAAGCCATGGGATTGACTAGACTTGTACAAATCAAAATAAAATCGCCACTGCGCTTTATTGTTTCCAAAGGAATGGGAAAAGGGCGAGTAACCCAAAAAGAGGGGGAAAGATTCAAGGTAAGGGGGTCGGTTATGCAAAGGGAAGGTATTAGGACCCTAAACATCTACGATACTCCACAGGAACCTCTTTGTAAAAATCTGTATATTTTGGTTATGAAATGTTGTGTAAAAAATGGATGATGAAGGTGAGAAAAGAAATATATTTTATGGTTTTTGCACCCGCCGCGGTTGCGAACCTTTAGTGCCTACGTACCACCTTTTCGTGCAATAGGGGATCAGGGTACACGTAATTCCTCTTTAAAAATTTTAAAAATGTAAGTGTGTTGGTTAATTTTTATGAGATAAAACATCATCGTCATTGTCCGTGTGGAAAACATACCTACTACCCACAATCATGAGAAAGGAGAATTTACATCATATCAAAGTGGAGGATATGGATTGGATTTTAAAATCAATAATGCCTCACTCAACACCCAAGTGGAAAATATCTCTCTTCACTACATATTGTAGAAGTATAGTTGTTTGCATCACTACAAGAATTGACAAGAGTCTAATCTTTTGAGAAAGGTTTTAAAATAAGAAAGCCAAAGTGGTAAAAATGATTTGAAATGAGATTGATTGACTTTTAGTATTCTCACAAAAAAATGATGTCAAAATATTATTAAGTTGATTGAAGTTTATTCATGAAATTGTTTTTGAAAATGCATGGACTTAAGTCCAAGTTTATTATGAAAGTGGTTCAAGTTTCAAAACAAGAGGAGTTTTCAAAAGGCGGAAGAAGATTTTTGAAATTAAAGAAGATAAGAGGAGAAGAAGAGACTATCCTAAAGCATAAGGTAAAATCTAGGGATAGGAACCATCTAACCCACAAGAAGCCAACAATTGACATTATGAGTCAAGATATAATTCTCATTCTTTGGATTGAAACCAAGCAAACAAAGATACTAGACCTCCTGAGAGAACCAAACTTCAAGTGTATTAAGTCTTCACAAAAATTGGACAGAGTAACGGCTGTATACGGGTGAATTCCAAATTACAAACAAAGAATATAATCACAATAACCTACACACAAAACAAACAAACAACCCAATGTCTTGGGGTAAACCTTAAGAACTCCAGACATAATATCAATTAAGGTCACAAGGTCTCCAACATAGGCCAAGGTTTCTAATCCTAGGTCCAAGAAGTCCAATACTCCATAATGCCAAGGATAGTAACCAAATAGTCCAAGTATCATTAAAGGGTTTTTTATGTTTCATGTTGATTATTAGGTGTCTTAGAAGAGAAAAGAAAAAGCTCAAGTGAGTAAAATAAAAATGACAAGAAAGTAAATGCTCAAGTGAGCAAAATAAAAATGGCATGAAATGTAATGCTTAAAGTAAATGGTACATAAAGCATAAAAAATAAGAGTATAAAGTAAAAACAATTTAATAGTTAGTGGTTAGTTGGATGACCATCTTGAAACTTGTATTTGGAACTCATTAGAGGATTGGTAGAACCAAAGTCTCTACACAGCAAGTTACATTTGCTTTTTGTCAAGTATATCATCCATTTGGAATCCTCAAAAGTACCATTTAATGATCAACAATGTTTAAGTGATTCGTATTGACCAAAAGTGTTGTAGATCTATTAGAGGATTGATGGAACAAAAGCCTCCACACAATGAATCTAAAGGTTATTGGATCAGAGAGATCAAATTAACATACTTTGGCTTGCAAACATAAGTTTGGGCCACGAATGATCATTTATTCGAATCGGGATAAAATTTAATGCTATGTTAAGCAACCGTAAGTGGAGTTATATAGAAGTCACACCTATTTTGAGGCCGGTCAATAGCAATCTATGCACCATTTGTTTTGAGACATGATATAGAGATCATACTCCAATAACACTTAGTACAATAAGAAAGAGATGAGATGAAGAGGGGTGGGAGAGAATATACAAACCACTTTTGAATTAAATTTAATCAAACTATTATTAAAATCATTCATCCATTTTTGTGGAGTTAGACTCAACACCATGGATCCAATGATGTTAATAAAGTTCATGATCAAAAATTTAACCCAAGATCAGCCAGCAAATAGTCACAAAATAATATTACATTTAATATATACAAAAAAAGTTTAAAAAAATGTTTTAAAATAGAAATAAAAGAAAAAAATATCAACTATGTTCAAATTAATCAAGAAATAAAAAGTAAGACCGTAGAAAAATCAAAAAAGGACTCAAATAATTTTATAAATTTTTTGGTAATTTTTTAAAGTCAGAAAATATTTTTTAAAATTAAAAGAAATGAGTAAAATAAACCAAAAATAATAAAAAATAACAAAGTCAGAAACAAAAATAAAATAAGGTCACCAATATTTACCACAATATCATTGAATCATTCCATAATTTTTTAGAATTTAAAAATACATAAAAGTATTTTTAAACATTTAAAATAATTCAAATAAAGTGAAAATTTATAAAAAGTACAAAAACACAAAATTAAATTGTGAACAAATAAAAATCGGAAAGAGAATGATCAAAAATATTTTTCATAATTGCTTAAGATTTTTTGGACTTAAAATGAATTTTCTATGATTTTTTGAAGTTTAAAATAATTAAATATAAAAATCATAAAAGATAATAAAAGTAAAAAATATATGGACCATTGGATGAGAGTCAAAACGCGTTAGTAATCAAATCCAACGGATCTGGCGTGCTGTGCATATCATGGTCATTAGTGAATAAAGCACTGAATAAAATGTAAATCAGAAATTCAAAAAATCCAAATGGCGCTGCTTCATTGGTTGAAGGATGACACGTTGGTCATCTTCAACCTCCAGCCAGTCCTAAAAGCAGGTTGCTCAATCTGTAGAATTAGAGCACAAGACCTATGCCATTCGTTTCGTCTCTTCAAGACGAAGACAACCACACTCCCGCGACAAATATATTTATAAACCATAGCTCAATCAATTTGGAAGGAAAGTTTTGAAAAGAGATTTGAAATTTCATGGTCAAAACATGTTTCCAATAAAAAGCAAGTGTTGCGACTAGAACCAGGGCAATGAGAGCATCACAATGATATTAAAGTTTTGAAGAATTGATGAAGGAATCTACCTATTGAAGTTGAGTTGCAGAGCTCTGAAACTGGACTTCTATGGAGTAATATAGGGCACGATTCTTGAATGTAATTATATGGTTAGCTTCAGGGAAGATCAAGGAAGGTGAATTGATGGAAAAATTGGATTGAAAAAGGCTTGAGAATAGATTTCGAAGTTGTTGAATTTTGAGTTATGGAACAAGTTTGGCAGGGTGATTCTGGCTATCCAAGCTTGAGGAAATGAATGGGGGATGACCCTCTATTTATAGGGAATCAAATGAAATGTCCAAACGTGTGAAATGACGAAGTTTGGAGGGAAATCGTGTGAAGTTGCAAACAAGAAAAGTGTGACTTCTAATTTGATTAAAACTCATCCAAAACACGCATTTTGTTGTGCTAATCTATTCTGGAAGTTCACTAAACATGTTTAGAGGCAAAAACGCGTGGAAAACTTGTGATTAGAAGCAAAAACAAAGATTTTAAAATCTGACTTATGATGAAACTTCAGTTCTAAGTTACCAACTTCAAAATCATGGCATTCTCAGCTCAAGGGGTCTTAGGGCATGATTCTTGATGCTTTAGAAAGATGAGGTTACAAGCTTTGCAATGGAAAAAGAATGGAATCAAATGGATGCTTGAGCTGAAAGTTGTGTTGAGTCAAAGTTGGAGAAAAAGGGTTGACTTTCCATACTTAGAAATATTTCAAATTTTCTTCAAAAGTGACTTATAATGTCTTGCATCCAAACATGGCTTTCCACTTGGATTTTGCTCTTGACCAAAAAAGATGGTATGAAATAGATCTCTTGAATGACATTTTGGGACTTGAACCACTCAAAATCTCCAAAAATTGAGAGAGTTATGAATTGTTGAAGTTGGAAAAAAAATCATGAAATAACCTATAATCTTTTGTATCCTTAAGGCAACTTCCATACATTTTCTAACTTTGCACATAAAAGAAGGCATAAAGTTCACATCATCAAGATCATTATGGAAAAAGAATTGGCTCAAGGTGATAAAAATTGACCAAGTTATGATCATTTGAAGTCACACATGGAAAATTGGGGATTCATCTGGAGGACTTGTAATCTTTCTTCTTCATCAAGTTTCTTCCACATGAAAACTCCTTGGAAATTTTGAAATGATTTGTTGATAACCCTTTTAAGAGAAAGATGTCTTTGGAATCACTCCAAAATACCAAAAGATGAGCAAGATATGCTTCTTTGAAGTTCAAAACCCTAGCTCCTAGATCAAGAAAAATGCCTTGAGGAACTTTGATAATTTTGAACAAACTTCTTGTACCAACACAAATGCTTTATAAATATAAGTTGTTGAGGATTATAATGAGAACTCATAGAAACCACAACCACTTCCATATCTTGAGAATTGAGAGAAATATGCATTTGTGACCAATAGGAACAAAGCCTTGTCCAAGCATGACAACTTCTCCAATCAATCCCTTGTGCTTTTGAACCAAGTTTGATAATATTGAAATGTGGTGAATCAAAATAACCTTGCCATGCCATTTCCTCCAAAAAAAATCCAATGGTGAGGTTTGAACTTCTCAAGCTTTATTGACTAGGGCATGGAAATAAACTCATGAACCCATGGAGCAACTTGTTGAATCTTATTGCCTTTACCTACACGAGTAACAAGCAAGGCAAACCAACATTGCATTTTATTAATTAAGAGAAAAAATCAAGACAAAAATATTCACGATCATAAAAGAACACAAGTCAAGGTGCTTGGTGATTCCTCAAAGAGAAAATCTAAATATAGGGAGGGGAACCAAGAATCCTAATGTGATCTTGTTGTGATGGAATCAACATGGTATGATGAAGAGATCTTAGGGGCAAAAATTGGGGTACAACAATTAGCTAGTTTTTAAGCTATATGGTTAAATTATCCTGGTTGTTGTTGTTGCCTTTTTTCTTATGAAACAAGTATTTTCTATGTTATAAGTGTAGGGCTAGAAAGGATAATTTTGAACTTGCAGTTGAACATGATTCAAATGGAAATTCTACAGCTACCTATGAGTGTTACCAGAAAGTTATTGATATTTCTCCTGTGGTTGCGTGATAACTAATTCAGGTACAAAGGAATGCAGCTTATCTGAGCTAGACGGGGTGTTGTGAAGGATGGCGGGTTTTTGGCTTTCAGCCATGATCAGTCATCCACCTTAACATTTATGTACTCTCCTTTATAAGTTGTGACAAATTTTGTTAAGATGAAATTTATTATTGTAACCCATATCTTATGTCTTAGTTGTCAAATAATGAGAAGTATTTTACATATAACTAAACATATTTAATGGAAGAGTAAATGTGGATCAGATTTAACTCCCACTTTGGCTACTTCGTCCATGTTATGTGACATACTACTAACTCCTCTCTGCTGTAATTAGAAATAAGTGACTTGATTCTCTCTGAACCTATATGTGTTGGTGAATTTAACAGGATTTTTAATTTTGTAATTCATAATAGAACTTCACCCCGCGTGATTATGTCTGAGTTTATTTGTACTTTGTTTGTAGGGCATATTTGAGAGATACGACAAAGATAGGAGTGGGAAAATTGATTCGTTAGAGCTAAGAGATGCTTTGTATGGTATTAGTTATGTAGTACCTGCCTCGGTTCTACAGGTTTTACTTTCAAAGTACAGTGATGGAAGTAGTAGGAGGGTTGGACTCGGGTTTGACAGTTTTATCAAGTAAGACATTTTATCTGGATCTCCCAAATACTTATTTTATTACTTTAATTTTATTTGAAAAATGTAAATTTCAATTTTATCTTGAAATAATTTTTTAGCTCTAATTTGGCCCTGGAAAGTTTTTATACCAATGCACGATGTCGATGATAAATTGTTTGAGTGTTGGAACTAATATTCATGTTTGAGTGAAATGCTCAATCAGTAAGGAACACATAGAAATGGTTCTAATCAATTTTGAAGTTTGTATACTCCAAATGTATATTTTCTCTTATGAAATCTTTAATATATTTGCACAATGGTAATACCCACGTCTTTTAACTTGTCACTTGAATGAAAAGTAGTATGTTGAAATATAGTGTATGTCATTTGAAGAGACATTGTTATTGAGTGTATGACTTTTATTTACAGAACTGTGTGCAAGATTGTGTGTCCTCTCTTGATTGTATGTCATTTTGATGGACTTTTCACATAATAACATATCATTGTCATTATATAGATATATAGATTGCATAAGCTGAGAATGTATAACACTCATTATAACGCTCATTTGATTGTGATGTATTGAACATTCATTATCTATGGTTTGTCACATAAATATTATTTATTTCATATCATGTTTTGATTTCTTAGAATTTGATGAATAAGATATACATTATATCATCCGTCAATCAAACTATAATATGTCATATAAGAAAGTTGGAAATGTCTTACAATATTCATTTAATTATTAACAGGACATAGATTTACTTTGAGAGAAGGAAGATGGACAAATTTAATTTCAATACAAGTTTACTCATTTCTTATATGTTAAAAGATCACTTGGCTTTGCAATAGTATGATGACAATAATAGTTTTGAGGCAGACAGGTGTATGTGTTGTTTATTCTGTTATCCAAATATTTTATAAACGATACTTGAACAAGTGACGTTTTATATAGATTAAAAAAGTATTTTGATTCAAATATTTTAATAAACTATGTTGTTTTTATAAATGGAAAAAATATATACTATTCATTCAAATATTTTTATAAACGAAAAAAATATATTACTGATACAAATATTTTTATAAACGAAAAAAAATATAATATTAATAGAAATATGTGTACCACACCAGTACCCGTGCGAACGCACATGTATCCCACTAGTTATATTTAAAGATATATCTATAAATGATTATGACGTGTTCTTTAAAGATATATTATAATTATATATAAAAAATTATTTTAGTTTTTGGAGAGAAAAACAATGAATTTCAACTAAATTTTAAAAGAAATCGAAAACAATGAATTAGAATAATTTGATTTTTACTTTATTTACTTTTTCTTTTACTAAGAAATAGAATATAGTTATAGTAAAAAAATTAAAAATTTGATTTTATACATATAATAAGTAAAATTAAAATCATTATTTCTTTGCAATAAATTGAATATAATCAATTATTATAAATAAATAAAAAATATATTTTGTAAAAAATAAAATATATTTCAGACCTAAAATATATTTAAGTAAAATAAAATTAAATAATTTCAATTAAATAGTATATTAAAATACAATTTTGGTCTCTTTTCATGACATACTCACAAAACTTATCCCCCATTTATTTTTAAATAGTAGTTTTGAATATTCATTATATTAAACTAGAACTAATTAAAAATTAAATGACAATGAAATAAGCATAAATATTAATCAAACTAAAAGAACTTAAAATCCTAACTTTCAAACTTAAAAATATGAACAACGAAGGAAGAAAAACAAAGTAAGAATGACGAGGAAGGAGAATGAATCTTTCATTCGAAACTCAATTATAAGTTCTAAATTGAAGAACAAATGTTTCATTTAAAGCTCAAACTTAAGTTACAATCGTTTTCACTAATTGTGTTTATTCTTTGCAGTCGTTATAGTTATATCGCGTTCCAATTCATCAATTGTGTACACTCATGGTACTTTATCGTCTTGGACAAAGAAGGGTCCTAAATTTTTCAAGGTATGTCGTTTTATACTTGTTATTGTTTTGGTAGAAAAATCTCTTTCTTGTAATATGTTTATAACTGGTTCATGTTTACCATATGTTTCTTGAAATGGTATATAGAGTTTCTCCAAGTATCGAACAAGAGCAAATGAATGCATGAGGTGAAAAAGATGAATATTTTATTCATAAATGTTTCTCTAAATTTAGAAATGTTAAAAATAATATTAGAACGTTTGTCATTATCAAATATCTAAGAGTTAAAAGTTGAATAAAAATATGATCTAATCCTTAAATCAAGAGATGGGAGTGTTTATGAACTTTAAGAAAAATAAAAAATAAAGGGAAGAAATTTTAGAAAAATTAAATGAATTAGTTCAATTACTTAAATAAGAAGGTATAGCTAAAATCCTAAAGAATCCTCAACAACTTTATCAAACTCCTACAAGACAACTCGTGTGATTTCCTTTGAAAGAACACGCTTAGTAATTGAACAATCATCAGGGAATTCAACATCAAATGAAGGAACTTCATCTAGAGGATGTGAAGAACAATAAGTCTCATCCAGTGAAATCTTCAAAAGAAGAATAAAAACTCTACAAATAATGAAGGATCAAACTCAAGGAGAATCTTCTTCTAAAATGTCCAAGAACTTGAAGAGATCATTTTTGAGCTAGGAGGTTCAAAGACTTGAAGTTGGCATGATTAATTTGAATTATAGGTCATTTTGATGATGAACACATAATCCAATCTTCATGCTATGCTGCATAGTCTTACTTTACAGGCCTTCTAACTTGCAAATCTCACCATAATTAAATGTTTACACAAACTTTTGAGCTATGATCCAAGTGGTTAAGGCATTATCTAATCCATTTTGCCACTTTTGAAAGAAATGCACCATTGTCATTCACATAAAGCAAGCTTTATACACAATGTCAACTTTTTGAACCTCTCACTTTCTCCCTCTGCACACACTCAACATTTATTCTCAGAAGCAACATGTCTACAGCTCCTAACCATCCTATGAGCCTTTGTACCATTGCATTGGAACCATGTCTTGGCAAGTTGCTTCAAAACCAAGTCTCAAAACTATAACATGCTATCTTGATTTTCTGATTACTTCAAGCCCTCAAACCTTTTCTCTATAAATAGAGAAGTTAATTGCAAGCTAATGCATGAATTCATATCCTTCAAAACACCCTCATACTCCCTCAAACCATAATTTGCATAAAAACTCCATTTTTGTGGCAACTTCTGACCTTGAACACCAAACTCATAATCTACTCGTGCGTTTTCCATTCAATCATTCAAACATAATATATACACCATATAGAAGTGATCCAAACACTTGAATCACTTATGTAATCCCTCAATCACCATCCACCATTTTCAAAACTCATCTCTACAACTTGACTTCTTTAGAAGAATCCAGGCACTTTCAATCCAAAGTAAGCATTACAATAACTTCTTGGGAGTTCAGTGAAGCTATCCAGATCATCATAACATCTCCAGGAGTGCTCCAACTTCAAACACGATTCTCACTTTTGAGGTAAGTTTTTTAAACTTTGAACTTTCTGTACAAACATTATTAATGTTTATTTTCTGAATAAAAAATGTAGACATCATTTCCCTGAAGCTAACCATGTTCTTACATTTCATTTATCTTTCCCGAGTAATGAGAATTTTGAATTTGAAGTTTCTGAAAAATTAGGTTTCAGTTTGGTACTAAACAAAATTCATCTTAGTCTTTGATCTTTAGCTTTTAAAAGTTATATGGTTGAATTCATGGTGAAAAATCAAGCAACTTCCATGTTTACATTTTAAAAATGGTTGAGAAATGAAGGAGTTACAGAATTAAAATGGAGTTGTTGTTCTTGGAGCGTGCGAGGAAGAAGAAGATGACTTGTTCAAATATTTAGAAATGAGTTTGTAATATATTGATTGGTTTGTGCTTTAACTATCAGACGTATCACCACCCTAGTGGTTAAAGCGCGCGCCTGTGACTATAGGGACCTGGGTTCGAGCCTCAGTGATACCCTTTTATTTGTTTCACATTTATTTGTTTAAGATTTAATGCACACAAGTCTAAGGCGCGCACGCTGCACCCCTCACCATCACCATCTGATCTCCCCACGGCCAGATCACACGCTTCAGGAAGCCGTTCCTGTGCTGCACCCTCAAGGAACCATCCTCACTGGATCCACCCAGCACTTAGACTCTCTATGATGGGCCTGAGACTTTTTCTATTTCTCACCCCCATTTTTACTTATTCAAATGCAGACACATCCTAACTTTTATTTTATTTCTGATTCATAAAAAAAAGTATTTTGGGCCAAACAAAATGGTTTTCTCATACCCTCTTTTTACTTCTGACTCATGGCCCAATCTTTTTCTTTATTTCTCTTTATATTTTCTTTTTTCCCACGTTTATTTATTTATTTTATTTAATAAAATATATTAAATCATAAAAATCATAAAAATTAGGTTTTGGTTTTAATGAATTATTTTTAATTTTTCTAAATAAAACTAATTACTTTATTTTATTTTAAACTTGTAAAAAATGATTAGAATTAGGTTTTTATTATTTATTTTACATCACACAATATTTTTCTAAACAAAACCTCTAAAATATTTTCTAACAATTAATTTCCCTTTTAAATTAACTTAGACCTATGTTTTCATATATTTAAATTATTTTTCCTTTTAGTTAATGAAACTAATTTTTTATCTTAACTTAACTTATTTGAGTTTACTAATTTCTTTTAAATACAAAGTCAATCAATTAGGTTAAAAATATTAAACCTTTACCTCTACTAAAAACACTTGCTTTTTCTTTCCTCTATTTTACAACTTTGTGCATTTTATTATTTCGCATTATTATCTATGTAAATGGTCTGTAATAGATAATTAGGGTTTTACTTGCTTTCCATCCCCGTTTATAAATTTGTATCCCCATTCCTAAAGTATTGTAATAGCGTTGGACATTTAAATTCCGCAATTTACCGCTTTCCTTATTATTGTTAGTAATTAGGGTTTGTATGACAATAATAAAAACAAACATAGCAAAACCCTAATTCAAGACAAATAATTGAACCAAACACACTTTGCACGCATACACCTCTAGGGTAAACCTCACTTGTTGCCTTAGATATAAACAGTCACGTCCCTCGAACGTGAGATGCTTTAGCAAAGACCCTCGGTTGAAAGATCGTAGTCCCTCGATGACCCTTCGTTGTTGCATCCGGTAAACGATCTTAGTCCCTTACGACAAATTGCTAAAGCGTCTTATAAGTTGTCTTCTATGAATGTACGATGACCCACGCTTGTCCCTCACATCTAATGATGGAGCTTCCTACTAACTAATGGTAGGATAGTACTATCTAAAGGAGGAGGAAAAGAACAAAGACTTTTTGAGTAGGTAGATCGCTCATAATTTCTTGCTCACAAACTAAAACTATTTCCACACTTCACACTTTCAAGACAACTATTTTCAAAACACTTTTCAAAACAAACATTTTGTATACATTCTCAACGATACAAGAATCATTACACAATTTCCTTACATCGGAATTTTCAAACACTCCCTTTTCAACAAATATTTTCAAAATAAACATTTTATATACATTCTCAACGATACGAGAATCATTACAAAATTTCTGCACTTAGGCACTTTCAAAATATTTGCAAACATATACAAACACAAGGCATTTTCAAAGTGAGTTAGCAATTAAGAGCCCATAGATAATTACAGATGAAAATGGTGCTAACACCTTCCCTTTTCATAACCTACCCCCCAAAATCAAGAAAAATTCTCACAGGTCTTTCCTGTTCTTTATACCCTTTCCTTTATTGGATAAAAGAAAAGTCGGGGGTGACTCTTTCTATCCGTAACATTTGCAATAAAACGCAAAACACCAAGTCAGTTCTCCCATCGTATTATAGAACTGGAGACTCTGTTTGGGACAAAAGTAAACTAAAAGTGGGGTTACCTTAATAGCTAAATCACCTTTATTTGCTTTACTTGTTTGCCTTGTTTGCTTTATATTTTGGGTTGTGCTTGGGTTTATTTCTTGTATAGATCCTATACTCGAATCTGGGGCATTTTAGGTAAGTAGAAATAGATCGTGGAGACTGTACGGTGTAGACCGATATGGTTGAAGCGATGGCTATGTTAGTGTGACACATTTGTTGGTACCGATATCCCTTGAGTCGAACCAAGGAGAATACGAGGCTGCTGTGTGGTGTCATAAAGCACTAACTGACCATAGAACCTTAGTTGAACAATTTGGCCATTAGAAAGTAGTGAGATAGCTGGCTTTGGTGCAGACTAAAGTTAGTTAATACTCGATACTACACTCATTGAGACCAGAATTTTAGGATATTTCGGTCGCAGTTCCGATGCTTGTGCTGAAATAATGTTCGATGAAGAAAGATTAATGATATTTAGATTCCTAGAACCCAGTTACTTCTTTTAGGACAAGTTAAGCCAACTAAAACTTCAAGAGGGTACTTACCTATAAACCCCATTCAAGCTTAAACCTAAGGCCTTGTGTGCTTTGTTTGCATATGATTAATTGTTCGAACATAACATCATCATTTTCACTAACCATTTCAAGGACATAGGGATTTATCTTTATTCTGTTTGTAGGTTATAGATTCCGCTCACAGAAACACTATCCGAATCGGCTTTGTGAAGATACCTTCTCTACTTAAGGAGTTAGTCTATAGAGTCCCCTAAAGTTCTCCTTTCATCAAAAGGAATGGTCGACTACTCAGTTTAGTTATTTTGGGTTTTGAAGAAGATATGATGAGTGTTCTCTTCCAATTCTTTGAACCTTTACATTACTACTTAACCTTTCCCGATTAGCAGTTAGTACCCACAATGGAGGAGTTTTCTCAATCACTGGAAGTACCTGTTCTCAATCAAACACCTTTCATTGGTTTAGATAAAGATCCATGACCTAAAGAAATCGCATCATCCTTGCGTTTGAAGCGGTCAAACATTGTAGCTAATTGGGAAACAAGGAGTGGAGTCAAGGGTTTTCTGGCTAAATTTCTGTTAGAGAAGGCTCGACTATTTTTGGAGGCTTTTAATTTTCAAGTTTTGAAGAAGTCTTGTCTCTTCTAATCTATGGGTTAGTACTGTTCCCTAATCCAGACCAACTCATAGATGTGAATGCTGTTAAAATCTTCCTTTCTCGTAACCCCGTGCCTACTTTGCTTGGAGATATTCTGCATTCTCTTCACACTTGTGCTATGAGGAAGAAAGGGGCTCTTTTGTTTGCATACCATTACTATCTATGTGGTTTATTTTGCACCTTCCTTGATCCGTATTGAAGAATGAACAAGGTTTGAGGTGGTCGTAAAGGATGATGTTGCTCTCTCATTCGGATATTCATTGGTGTTCCCGATCTCCGGAAGATTTTACTATCATTAATCACTATGTGGAATTCCCTAATGTTCCACTCCATGTAATTATGGGATGTATTACTTATAACCCTTCTCTTGCTCTACGTCAATTTGGTTATGCTCGAAGAGATGGTCCTCATGACGCACTTATCCAGGGTATTGTGTTCGACTATGAGAATGATGTTCAAGGTTATCATTAAAGGTTTGTACGAGCTTAGGGCATGGTAAGAAAGATTGATAGCAAGACTTTGGGACATAAGAACTCCATTCATTTGGAGCCTTATCTCAAATGGGTACGAGACCACGCTCAAAGTCTCGTGATGCCATATCCAACTATCCTACCAGTGATTATGAAGCCCGTTGCCGAGGGGGATATTCCTTATACCATTCTCCATCCTGACATGCCTACTGACCTCGAAGAATTGCAGAAATCTTGGATTGAACTCAAAGGAGAATGAGACACCTTTGAAGCTCAATTCTATGCAAGCGAGAAGAAAGTGTTGGAGCTCACAAAGCGACTTCACGAGGAGCAAAGCCTTAACGTATACATCGACACGAAGAGGAATCGTCTGTGGGAGACTTGAGTCTTAGGCCTTATTAGTTTTTGTTTTGTTATCTCTTTGAGACCCTTTTTTATTTTTCATTATAAGCCCAAAAAGCACTTGTAATTTTTGAACTTATTAATGAAATCTTTGTTTCTGTTTCCTTTTTGGCTAGCAAATTTAAATCTTTTAAGGTCCTTGAAAACATTGCATCCACATATCATGCATTATTTCATAAGCAGGTTTTCCGATACATGTTTCCTCATCTATTTACTGTTTATTTCAATATAAGATGTCTCTCAAGAAAACCGTCAAAGATCTGCAGACTCAACACACACAGTTCTAAGAGACTCTCTTGAACCTAGCTAAAAGACAACAAGAAATGATGGCGCTCCTCGTCACAAAAAAGAAGACTAAGAAATGGGTTGTTATCCTCAACATGGGAAGAAGGTTCAAAGGTCCTGCCCGACTTGCTCAAGTAGAAGATGTTTCCTCTGAGGAGGACGACATTCAAGAAGAGGATGTAAAAAGCACCCGGGCCGGGGTTGGAAATAACCAGATTTCTGAGAATGAAGACTACTCCGACGAGCAGTACCCACTGGCGGATGACAAATACAAACAATTAGAAGGTCGGCTCAAGGCTGTGGAAATCCAAAAAGTTCCTGGTTTGGACTTTGGAGATTTAGGTTTGGTCCATGGGGTAGTCATCCCTCACAAATTCAAGGTCCCTGTCTTTTCCAAATATGATGGGGTCTCTTGTCCGAAACTCCATTTAAGGTCATATGTCTGCAAGATTCAACCATACACTACCGATAGGAAGCTATGGGTTCATTTCTTCCAAGAGAGCCTATTTGGAACACAATTGGAATGGTTCTATCAACTTGAAGGAACTAATATCCACACATGGGAGGACCTGGCTGCTGCCTTCTATAAACAATACCAATATAATGCTGACCTTGCACCAACTCGCGTGCAATTACAGAGTATGACTATGGGTTCGAACAAATGCTTTAAGGAGTATGCCCAGAAATGGAGGGACCTGGTTGGAAGGGCGCAACCCCCTTCGACTGACCGAGAATTGGTGGACATGTTCATGGGCACTCTGACGGGTCCATTCTTTAATTTGCTAATTGGGAGTTCCTCGTCAGGGTTTACTGAGCTGATTTTGACTGGAGAGCAAGTTGAAAGTGGAATCAAAAGCGGGAAGATTCAGATGGGTGCATCCTCTAGTAATGTGAAGAAACCATTTGTTGGTGAGAAAGAAACCAATGCTGTCTATGGCCAGAGGAGCCGTAGTAAGAATGATCGTCATCAGACGGTAGGAGCAGTATTGATTTCTAACCCAACCCCAGTTCAACGACCACAACAATAAAACAATCAACATAAGCCAGTCTGATACGGTGGGAGAACTGACTTGGGTGTTTGTGTTTTGATTGCAATTGTGCGGATAGCAAGAGTTACCACCGACTTTTCTTTTATCCAAAAGGAAAGGTAAAAAAGCACAGGAAAGACCTTTCGAGATTATTTCTCGGGTTCGAGGGGTAGATTATGAAAAGGGAAGGTGTTAGCACCCTTTTCATTCGTAGTTATCTACGGGCTCTTAGTTACTCGCTAGATCACTTACTTTTACTTTGACAATGTGCTTGTGATGTGGGCTTTGAAAGCATTTTGAAAATATCTTTGTAATGGTTCTCGTTTCTACAAGAACGCGTACACAGTTTTTTTTTAAAAATAGTTCAAAGATGTGTTTGTGGAATGTGTTTTTTGAAAGTGGTTTTGAAAAGATGTTTTGCAATGGTTCTCGTCTTTATAAGAACGTATACAAAATGTTTTGTCTTTTTGAAAATGCTTTGAGATGAAAGTGTCAGTGTAAAAAAGGTTTTTGTCATGAGCAAGCGAGTAACTAGGAGCGAATCTACCTACTCGAAAGGTCATAAATGTTATTTTCTTCCTCCTTTAGATGTTGCTATCTTACCATTAATTTGGTAAGAAGCCCCATCGTTGGATGTGAAGGGACAGTCGCGGGTCAATTTTACAGTCATCGAAAGCAACTTATGAGACGCTTTAGCAATTTTTCGTAAGGGACTAGATCGTTTTACCTGAGGCAACATCGAGGGTCCTCGAGGGACTACGATCTTTTTTTATCGAAGGGTCATTGCTAAAATGTCCCATATTCGAGGGACATGATTGTGTTTCTGAGGCAACAGGCGAGGTTACCCTAGAGGTGCACGTGTGAAACAATGTGTTTGATTCAAGTTATTTTTGTTGAAATTAGGTTATCTAGCGATTGTTTTTATGTCTTGCCATACACGCCTAATTACTATACAGTATAAAGAAAACAATAAATTGCAGGAATGGAAATTCTACGCTATTATAGAGTTTTCGGGAATGGGGGTACAATTTTTTACAAATGGGGATGAGTCAAATGCGATTAAAAAGTCCAAATAGCAAACAATACAACCAAATCGAATTTGAGCGATTAATTAAAGTTATAACAGTCTAGAAAATAAAAATTAATTAACAAAGTATGGAAGTAAAATTCTTGTTATTTGTTTATGAAAGTAATGGAAGAAAAGATAAAATTCTATTCTATTTAGAGAAAATAATTGAGTAAAGAAATTAAATCATTTGTATATACATTTTTAATATTTTTTAGTATTTTTTATGAAGGATTTAAACATACAATTTAAGATTAAATATAAAGTTACTTAGCAAAATTATTTACATTCCTTAACTAATTTCAAAACTAAACTAATTAAGAAAGTTATCTAATTAAAATTTTTATTATTAAATTAGCAACAAAACAAATAAGAAAAAACAAACTAAGATATTAAAACAACACAAGGTAGAAAGGTGGTGCTAAACTGAAAATAAGGGGTGATGCAGATTGGGCTTTAAAGAACAAAGGCATAAGGCCCCACAATTTTTTTGTTTAAAAAAGAAATTAAAAAAAGAAGATAAAATTCTTGGGCCGTTTACTGGGTCGGGTTAGAGGCCCAAGGGAAGAAGCTGTAAGGGTTTGGAACAACTGAACCCTAATCATTTTAGGAATGGCTGCGACTGGCTTCATCTTTTTCTCAGTTTGATATCGCTCTCTCTCTATGAACCTCTTCATTCTTTCTTCAATGCCTTTCTCAATGATTCAACAATTACTTTCCAATCTTTCATTTTTCTCAACAAGAGTATCAATGTTCATCGCATTCTCTTCAAACAGAGGCTAGACAAACTGTTGCAATGGAAGTAGAAATGGAAGATTAGGGCTTCTGGAGGCATGGCGGGCTACTACTCAGCATGGAGGGACAAGGATGAAGGTAAACGAGAAGTGATGTATGAAGTTAATGGAAGAAATTGTTAGAGATGGAGGTGGGTTGACACAGTAGTGATTTGGAATTTGGTTTCTGTGATGAATGATTGTTGCTCATTGAAGACATAAAAGGGGGATTAATGGCGGATATTGTTGCAGATTTAAAGGTAGGGGAAGAAGATTGAGGTAAACAACAACACCCCCTTCAATAATTTGAATTCCTGTAACTTTTAAATTGCTAATTATCTATGTTTTATTTGTTCAGCTAAACAGTGCTTATAAAGATGATGCAAACACAACACCTCAACTTTAGGGAATACTAAATCAATATTGGTCTCCCTTTGAGCTTTTAATTGGTGTTATAATCAGAAAAAAATGGATTCTTAAAGCACATAACAAATAGTGATATGTGTCAGGTAAAATAGGTCCTTATACTTTCATCTTATAGTAAAAAAAGAACCTTATCCTACTGAAAAAATCTACTGATGAACTGGTATAGAATACATGCTACGTTGAAGTTCAAAGCTAGATATTTAAAAATGGTGGAGTTATATTACCTGAAAGAGATCCCAACTGCTTGATTTGAGTAAATTCACTTCTTGTTCTTTATGCTTCCTTGATCATTTGTTGTGATGCTCTTTTTTGATGTCTTCTTATTTGTTGGCTATCCTGCTGTGTTCTTTTTTTTCTAGTTTTTGCTGTTTGTTGGTGGCTTGTTGGTTTACAGTGAGGTTTTGTCTTTTGGAGAGTTTTGTGTGTATTGATTGTGCTGTTATGGAGAGGAGTTTTGACAGGGGTTTTTGAATGGTTAGTGAAAACAATGGTTTGGTTTCTGATATTGTTTTGTTGTTGTTCTTTGCCCTCTCTATTTTTAGGTTTTACTGTTTGGTTTTGCTTTTTTGTCTATTGTCTGGCCCCTCTTTTTTGTTTTGAGTATGCTGCTGTCTTAGGGTTTTATAACAGTATGCGGATTTGAATTGGGAGGGAAAAATGAGATGTGTTTTGAACAATTTTGGCTATTACTTTGTGGCTGTAGTTTTTGTTTGGTACATTTGCATGCAATGTTGACATGTTTTAGAGCAGGTTTGGTTCAGATTTTTGGACTGTTGTTGCAAGGTTTGCAAGTCTTGGACCAAAGCTTGGTCTTGAGCTGACTTGGTACAGTTTTGCAGGCTTTGATTGTTTGGCAATTTTGGGACTGTTTGTGGCCTAGGTGATTTCTTTCCTCTTTCCTTTTTCCTCTTTCAATGAAAATAAACAATTTTGTTTACTTCTTGAAATTCTGAAGGGTTTGTCTGTTTATAGGAAAATGATGATACCATGTTTTTGATGAGCAAGTTGACTTGCTGTTTTGCCTTGTTCCATTTTTTACTTATTGCTGCCTTATACATGTGTTGCTGCCTGCTTGTTTATAGCCTTTGTTTATTGCAGTTTTAACTTTGCTTCTGCAATGTTTGTTCTGCTTTTCTGCTGCAGTTTGGGCTCCTGTTTATTGTGCTGCATTTGTTTGCCTGTTTGCTGTTTGTATAGTAGGTTGGGTAGCTTGCTTTGCTGGTTTTAGGCAGTTGGCTGCTCTATTTTGTGTGCTTGGCAGCTTGTACTTCCTTGCTTGGCAACTTTGCTGCAGGTTTTGCTTTTATTTTGCTGCTTGTATTCTTGTGCTGTTGTGCTACCTTGCTTGTTATGCTTGCTTTTGTTTGACAGCAGGTTAGGCAGCTTGCTTGCCTTGCTAGTTTGGCTTTGCTTGCTGCAAATGCAATGCAACCCCATTTGGTTTAGTGATTTTGCAATGCAGCCCTGTTTTTGTATATTTTCTTTTTCCCTTTTTTGTGAACCAAAATTTAGGTTTTGAGATTTGCAAAATAGGGAGAAATGGATGGTGATTAAAACAAACAAAAATCTGATTCCAAGACCCAAACCCTAATGATGAATTTCTCCTCTTCACATATTACTTTGCTTGAATTTTTGCTAACTTTTCCTTTTCTTTGTTTCATGAACATGAGGCGTGGATGGAAAGCGAGGATTGGATGGCTTGAAGATGAGGCAAGGAAGACTTGAAGAAATAAAAAACAATTTTTTTTTCTTTGTAAACAAAATTTATGATTCTTTGTAGACAAAAGACAAAAAAACTCTTTTAATTTATTTCATTTGTAATATATAAACACAAAGCCCTTGAATAAAATTTGGTGTGATGGAATTTATTGTACAAAATTTGCAATCCTCAATTGAATACTTTGGATAAAAAATCTTGATTTGGTAACTTATATTTCAAGCAATCACAAAATGATCAGATAAATCACGTGCCTTTGTACTCCAATCAAATTCTTAAACAAAATAAATGCTTAAGAACTCAATTCCATCTGACTAATTGAATCCGCAGTCATGGTTGTTTAAATGACAATCTTATTCTTTAAATAGTATCCAATTCAAACTTGCATTCAAAATGGACTCACATTCCACGCTCGATTAGAAATGGAACTTCATTTCCAAACTAACATGCTCTGAGAACATCTGCTAATCTTTCAACAAATTGTGGTTAAGAACATTCAAAATCAACAAATGACTTGCGACGATTTGATTATTTTAAAGCCTTCCAAACACAATTTTCTTTTGATCTCTGAAGATAAACTCGTGAGCGACATCACTTATGACCATATATAGAAATAATCGTCTCAAGGTCTTGTAATTTGAAGAAATCATAATTCTTAGAAATCAGACGATTGTTATTTAAAATTAGGTCAAATTCCATGATGTGACTTCTAACGCATTCGAATTTTGGTGATCTTCTACATGTAATTAGCTTTTGACTTGTGAAGAGAAATTGGAGATGGCATCAAGGGGAATCATACGCAAGAAAAACCACTAAAAATATTGAATAATGAAGAAGTTACAATCATTTGAACTTGTTCTCACAAAGGATCGATTTCTGGATCAATGTAGTCATTTTTAGTCATCTGAACTATTGATTGAGCAAACTTCCAATGCGAGGTTTGAAAACTGGCTTAAACAAGTTTGAGGAGACATGAAGACCTATGAAAATCATTTGAAACCTTGAAGGCTCAATTTTCTTTGAGAAATGCAAAACCCTAATTGCCGATTTACTGCTTAGGAAGAGAATCTGTCTGATCAAATTCTGAGCCAAATTGAGTATTCGAGAAATCCTAAGATAGTATCTTGAATGAAAAATGGGAGGGAAAATTTTGGGGTACAACAGCTGCCCCTGTTCAATCTTCTTAAACTTGAAAAGTGAGATCGACATGTTCGTCGTTCGTAGCTTGAAAATAGAAGATGATTGAACACTAGAGTGCCCAGAAATTTGCACTCGATGATGTATTGGTTAATTGTGTAAGGAATGGGCTTAAAGATGCCATTTGGAGAAATTATGGATAGTTGTCGGAGATGGGCTTATAGATGCCATCTAAAGGTGATTGTTGACAGAAATGGACTAAGTCTGAACTTGACTTTAACCGGAAAAGAAAATCAGAATAAACCTTTAGTTGATTTAAACTGAAACTAGCAGAAGTATTGCATGTTATTTGACTGGAAAGAATCATAATAAATCTTGGAGCGATTTAAACTGAACCAATAGAGGTCTTGGATTAACCTTGACTGGGAAGCATTAGAATAAATCTTGGTGTAATTTATCTGAACCAAAGAAAATTGTCTACTGGGAAAGAATCAAAATAAATCGTTGAGAGATTTAAACCGAACCCAAAGGAGAAAATGTCCGCGGGAAAGAATCAGAATAAAATGTTGAGATGTTTAAACTGAACCAGCAAGAATCTGGAGAAGAACCAGAACAAATCGTTGAGAGATTTATCTGAACCAGCAAGAATCTGGAGAAGAATCAGAATAAATCGTTGAGAGATTTATCTGAACCAGAGAAGATAATTGCGGAAAAGAATCAGGATAAACCGTTGAGAGATTTAAACTGAACCGGCATGGGTCTGGAGAAGAATCAGAACAAATCATTGAGAGATTTATCTGAACCAGTAAAAATCTGGAGAAGAATCAGAATAAATCGTTGAGAGATTTATCTGAACCAGTAAGAATCTGGAGAAGAATCAGAATAAACCGTTGAGAGATTTATCTGAACCAGTAAGAATCTGGAGAAGAATCAGAATAAAACATTGAGAGATTTATCCGAACCAGTAAGAATCTGGAGAAGAATCAGAGTAAACCATTGAGAGATTTATCTGAACCAGTAAGAATATGGAGAAGAATCAGAATAAACCGTTGAGAGATTTAAACTGAATCGGCAGGGGTCTGGAGAAGAATCAGAACAAATCATTAAGAGGTTTATCTAAACAAGTAAAAATCAAGAGAAGAATCAGAATAAATCATTGAGAGATTTATCTGAACCAACAAAAGTTTGAAGGAAATATTTTCTATACAGATGGTCGACCAGTCCTTTCTCGGGAATTGATATGTAATTGACTTGTTGAAAATATTTGTCTGTCGGAAATTTGTTGATGATAATTTTCTGTCTATTGATTCTTTCTTGAAAAGGTGAAGAGTTAATTGTATGCAATACTATGATGTATGCAATGCATGGTATGATGTTATTTTCTCAAAATAAAGGAGATTGCACTGTATGTACTTGTGTTGTCAATGCTATGACGTATGAATGCAAATGTATGGACATAAAGATTGTTCATGCCGTAGTGTTGCTAGAGTCGGGGAAAATAAATCTCTGGGTATTGCTGAGAATGAGGAGTGTAAGTCTTCATACTTTGTTGTTGATGTGTTGATGGATGAATTTCCAACCCCTAGAGAAATAAAACTCGGTTGTGGAAGAGAAATGTCGTGCATTACTTATGGATTTCATGAAATCCTGCCGGGGAATCCTGAGAAGCCTGGCGACTTTCACTAGGGAACCTTTGGAGCCGTAGTTGGAGGTTTTGCTCTGTCAGGGATGTGAGAGAGCTTGATACCACTAGGCTGTATACTGGGGATACGTTAGTGATCTTGTAATAGGATGTCTTTGTTTCCGCTCTTGCTGGGGAAAATACCTGCGGGGATTTTATGGAATAGCCTAAAGATATTATCCTGTTTCTTAAAGCCATTAGTGTTTGTCTTTCTATTTTCTGTTCATTTGTAAATAGTAATTATGTTCAAATGCATATGTTCAAAAATAAATCATTGGACGTTTTTTTTGTAAACAAAACACAGAAATAAAGAAAAACAAATAGTTTTGCAACTTCAAAAGGGATATCTTTGTATTATCTTGAATAAGTTTTTTTTGTACAACGAGACGAACATTCTAGTAAGAGAATGTCGTCGTAAAAAATGAAAATTAATACAAAGAGAAGATAGCTATGTGAAATAATCCCGTGGGGTCCCCATTCTGCTATAGTCTTCGTGTTTCTGAGTGTCTTGTCTACTTGTCGCCTCGGTGAAGCTGATTGGATTAATTAGAACCGTTTGAGCTGGTCGGTCGACACTAAAGATTGTCTGTAAGATGATCCAACGGGACATAATCATACACTTTAATTCCCTAACTTTTTCCTGGACTGCCCTTTCGGGTTTTCGATCCGCCGGGATACCCTTTTTTGCCCAAGCCGCCCTTTCAGGTTTTCAGCTTGCCGGGTGTACAATTTTTTTTTTGTATTTTATCCCTAATTTTTGCCCGAACCTTTTGGTTCGTCGGGATTCCCTAACTTTTGCCTAGGCCAGTCGACCTAGCGGGTCCTTGTTCATGCGTAGTATCTTTTAACTATGTCTGCGTTTATAGGGTGTGGAAGGTCGTCACCATCCATAGTGGTCAAGATCATTGCTCCACCAGAGAATATGTTTTTGATCACAAATGGTCCTTCATATGTAGGAGTCCATTTGCCCCTGGGATCACCTTGTGGAAATATGATGAACTTGATCACCAGATCCTCGACTTGATACACTTGGCGTATGAGCTTTTTGTTGAAAGCTTTGATCATTCGTTTTTGGTACATCTGACCATGACAGACAACTGCAAGCCTCTTCTCATCAATCAAGTTCAACTGATCCAGTCGAGTTCGAATCCATTCGTCTTCATTCAGCCCTACATCTTGTATAATTCTCAGAGAAGGTATCTGAACCTCAATAGGTAAGACAACCTCCATGCCGTATACCAGAGAATAAGGTGTTGCCCCGGTTGATGCGCGAGCTGTGGTACGATACCCATGGAGAGCGAATGGTAGCATCTCATGCCAGTCTTTGTATGTGACTATCATTTTCTGTATGATCTTCTTAATGTTTTTGTTAGCGGCTTCTACAGCGCCATTCATCTTTGGCCGGTAAGGGGAAGAATTGTGATGCTGGATCTTGAATTTCTCGCACAAGGCGGTGATCATAGTGTTGTTTAGATTCGTACCATTATCATTGAGGATTCTCTCTGGGATACCGTACCGACAAATGAGATTCTGTTTGATGAACCGGGCGACAACATTCTTGGTAACGGAAGCGAAAGAGGCCGCCTCCACCCATTTTGTAAAATAGTCAATGGCCACTAAGATGAAGTGGTGTCCATTGGAGGCCGTTGGCTTGATTTCCCCAATCATATCAATTCCCCACATAGCAAAGGGCCAAGGAGCTGTTAAGACATTCAGAGGAACCGGAGGTACGTGCACTTTATCAGCATAAATCTGAAACTTATGACAAGTCCGAGAGTGTTAATGGCAATCTGCTTCCATGGTAGACCAATAATAGCATGCCCGTAGGATTTGAAGAAGTGAAAAACACAAGAAGGGGGGGTTGAATTGTAAAACTGAAACTTAATGCGATGAACAAGATATTTTTATCCTGGTTCGTTTGATCTCAAACTACTCCAATCCACCCGTCAAAGTGATTTCGCCTCTCTCCAACGAGGTCTTAATCCACTATATTCAATTGAATATTACAGTCTGCTTTAACAACTGCTAAAGCCTTCTTGATGCAAACCACAACCCGGTTTGTCAAGGAAACACTTTCTTACAAAGAAGATAAAACTAGGTGTGTGAATGTTTTCTACAAAACTGTATCACAACTGTGATGTTTACACAATTTAAGCTTATGAAACTAGATTGCTAAACAATGATTGAGAAAGGAATAATGTAGCGTTTAGCAAACTGAGAGAAGGAAGATTATGATTAGCTTTTAGGCGTGTAACATGTTGGAGAGCATTAGCCAATTCAATCTTCATAGTCTTGTTTATATAGCATTGAAATAGTTGAACGTTGGAGCAATATTCTTGATTCAATGCCAATAAAAAACTTTCCTTATTGAGCAGATCTTGTCTGGAATGATGCCGTTGGTAATAATACGCTTTCAATGTACAGTACCGTTGCTACTTAAAGCATGTTCTGGCTTGGCTTCATTCTGACTCTGCTTAGCTGCTGATGAACTGTTGTTGTCTTTATCAGAGTGTTGAGCGCAGTTCTGTTCATCAAGCTTCAGCATACACGTGAGTTAATCTTCTGATTCTGGTATTCTGATATAGCAACTTCTGATGCTGATGTTAATAACCAACATTCTGATGCTGATTAAGTGTGCTCTTGCTGATACCTATCAGAGTTTCTGCAAAGCAGAACGTAATATTTTAGGTAGCAAATAGTTCATACATGAATCACATAATTAATATATCCTTTCATTTTGTTATCATCAAAACTTAAACTTAGGGTAGTAGATTCAAACTTTTTTCTAACAATCTCCCCCTTTTTGATGATGACAAAAACTAGATATTTTTAATTGAAAATAACGTGAAAAGAGTATCAGAGATAACTAAATGAAAAGATGTATCAGAGGGAGAGGTTATCAAAGATAAGGGATAAGGAGATATCAGAGTTGAGAGATACTCCCCCTGAATTTATTACTTCCCTTTTTTAATTCCAAGAGTTCTTCAGGATCAGATCTTTATTGCCTTTCTTTGAACATCAGAATATCAGAGTTTTGACTATCAGAAGCTTTGGATCAGAATGTCAGAGCAGAGCTTCAGATTAGAGTTTTTCTTATCAGAGCTTTGCTTTGGGTCAGAGTATCAGAGCTTTAGTCTTCAGAGTATCATGGAGCATTCTTGTACCTATAGACTTAAGCAAAAACAGAAAACATATTCAAGTATATCAGAGTTAGAATGTTTGAGATTTTTTGTCTTAGTAATCCGTTATTATTTAAAATATCATTCCTGTTCTCCCCCTTTTTGTCAGCAATCAAAAAGTGTAAGTGATGTGCTAAAACATTTAGAGCGGAAAAACTTGTCATATTAAAAAGTTCAGAATCAAACAAAACAGTACAACAGATAATCAAAGAAAACATGAAAATGACATGAATGAAAAACTAAGGTTGGGGAGGAAGGCGTGTGAACAGGTTCTCCAGCATGGCTTTGATCTGATCAGCAGTCTCATTCTGCTTGTGCACCATGCTGACAACTGTGTCTATCTTGCTATCCTGCACATCCATCCTTTCTTTCATCTTCTGGTCATTTTCATCCATCCTTTGCTGCAGACGCATGTCATTCAACTTCAGCTCTTCCAGAGTCTGCCTGTCCAAGACAGCTTGAGAAACATCAGAAGCAGGGAGCTTCTGAGAGCTTTCTGCAACATCTTCTGCTTGACTTGCTTCAGCTTGAATAGTCTTGTCTTCTTCTGGTTGCACCTTTGAAGCTGGCTGTTTCTCAGACCATGGCTCACTATCCAGAGGGAGCACGTCTTCCTGTGGCAGCTGACTTTCAACTTCCTTCAGCAGCTTGTTGAAGTTCTGTTGTGCCTGCTCATAGTTGATATCCTCCAACTTGAGGGCTTCAGCACATACCCAAATTCTGAATTATGACCAGAGCTGGTCAGAGGCAGCTGGGTCAATCATTCCAGGACAGACTTGCTTCAGAGAAGCAATCCACTGTTGCAAACCTGTTTCAAACCTGTTTCAAAACTCATAATACCAGAGCCAACATCTGGTTGTTTTGGTTTTGGAATGGCTATTTTATTTTTCAGATCAACAAGACGGTCAAGGATTGTTAAATCTATGAAGGTCCTGCTGGGGTTTTCGGTGGTTTTCTTGGGAGCTGTTTGTTTTGGAGATGGAGTGGGGGAGTCGGAAATTATGATTGGACTGTTTGGGGTTTTGGGAGTATTTGGTGGTGTGGTTTCAGGCGAGGATGGCAGCTGGGCCATTGTGACTGTTGTTCCACATGGCAGCTGGATTGCCAGAGGTGATGGTTGAGGTGATTGAGGTGAATGAGGTTCAGAAGGTGAAGGAGTTGGAGTTTCAGAATGATGAAACTCAGGTTGAGGTGATGGTGGATGAATTTCTGGTTGAGGAGAGGGAGAAGGAATTGCTGGTTGTGGAGAAGTTGTTGGAATTTCTGGTTGTTCAGGGATAAGAGGTTCTTCTGGAATGGGTGAGAGAGGTTGTTCTGGTTGTGGAGATTGGACAATTTGTGGTTCAGAGTTTGGATTATTGGAGGAGTGATCAGAGGTGTGTTGATCAATGTCAGACATCACTTTGTCAATTGCTGATGTTGTTGAGATTGTTGGTTTGGGATGTTTAGTTCGGGGTCTTCTGAGTTGTAGTGCCTCAGAAGGGTCATCTTCTGGTTCAGTTTCATCTATTGTTGGAATGGGGATTGGGATTCTATGAGAGGTTGGAGATGGGATTGATGCTGGAATAGTAGAAGAATTTAAAATAGAAGCAGCAGATAAATTACCTCTTTTCTTGGGTGTCTGTTGGGATGATCCTTCTGAAGGTGCCTTCCTTTTCTTCGTCTTCTTCAGTGTCACTTCTGGTTGAGGTTGGTGCAGATCTTTGATATTCAGATTGGGATCTGTACCATCAGCTTTGCACGCGTCCAGATATCTGAGAACCACCACTGGTTTGGATTCTATCTCAGAAAATAAAGGAAAGTCACTCAGTGGGACTCTTCTGCTGGTGATATCAGCAATAGGAGTGGCGCTGGGTTCCTTTTTGATATTCTCTATCAACTTCATTTTCTTTAAGTTCTTCGCGTTCAGAGGCTTCCCAACCGTTGGTTCAATGGTGCTTAACTCTTGAGCTTCTATCAGGTGCTCTATCAGCCTATTCTCAGTCAGAATATCTGATATCAACCTTCCAAAGGGTATCCAATCCTTCTTTGTTCTTTCTTCTTCCCTGGTTTCCTTCACGCTTGTTCTGAGGTGATTAAACAGAAGATGAGCTAAGTTGATTTTTACCTTCTGATTGATAAAATAGATCAGAAACTGCTGATCTACATTTATGTAATCAAGGGAACTAGTTGGCTTCCTATGATTAAAACACCCCAGAATTATCTTCGCCCAAACTCTGGTGATCCTTCAGATCTCTAATCTTGCTGCTGGGCACCCCATGGGTGAAAATCCTTTCTGCTATGACGCCCACGTCAGCACATCTCTCAGCCATATCAATACAGCGGACGCCACCGCCACTGTAACCAATTAACCTTGCTATGTGATCCTCAGTGATCACAATCTTCTTCCCCATAATGTAGGAGGTGACTTGATGCGTTGAAGAAGTTGCATGAATCCAGAACTCCTTGACTAACATTGGAAATGTTGGTCCAACCAACCTGTCAAAATACCTTTCCCATTTCTGTGCCCTAACTTCTTCTGTTAAATCAAAACCGTTTTCCTTCAGACTTCCAAAATCAATGATCAATTCAGATAACACTTCAAGATTCTTCACAGGAGTGAGGAGTGTTCTGAATGGCACTTGATACTGTTCAGATGATGCTTTCTTCTGAGAACCTGCAGAAGCACTGCTGGAGGTTGCCATGTTCACACTGAAGGATTTTGAGAAAAAATGAGAAAATGGGTTTGAGAGAGATGAACACAGAAAAATGCAGAGAATACTTGAGAAATAATGAGAAACTGTAAAAGATTAAAGTGAGAGGTTAACGTGCTTAAATAGGCTTCAGAATATTTTGAAATTGTAAACGTTTTCAAGAAAGAGAAATAAAATCATGATTACGTTTTAAAAACATGATTACTTTCATTTAATGCTTGCTGATTTTGGGGGATTTGAGAAAGATACTTAAAACGGTTACCAGACATGTGTCTCAATGCACCCAATCAGCGTTTTGCCTTCTCAGAAGCGTGCACGCGTTCTGCTTCAGAGATATGCTGATGATTGGATGACACTTGTTTGATGTAGTGATCAGCACGTCTGTCTTTGAGCTTAGACTCTCAGATCTTTAGACTAGCATCTGATACAATCTGCATGTTCTATCTTTCTGAAAAGAGATTGATCAGAAGTTCACAGTAAAATAAATACATTCTGAAGATAAATATATGGAATTAAAACATTTTCACTCTGGGCAGATTTTCATGCTGAGATGTTTCAGAATGAAATTGAACCTATCTTCAGAAAGGGGTTTAGTGAAGATATCAGCCCATTGATGGTCTGTATCTATAAATTTTAAATTCAAAATTCCTTTCTGAATATAGTCCCTAATGAAGTGATGTTTTATTTCTATATGCTTAGCTCTAGAATGTAAAATGGGATTCTTACTTAAGCAAATAGCAGAAGTATTATCACAGAGTATAAGAATGTTACTCTCAAAAATTTGGAAGTCTTCAAGCTGACTTTTCATCCAGAGCATTTGTGTGCTACATCCTGCTGCTGCTATGTACTCAGCTTCTGCTGTTGATAGCGCAATTGTTGATTGCCTTTTGCTGGACCAAGAGATCAGATTTTCTCCCAAAAACTGGCAGCTTCCAGAAGTACTTTTACGCTCCACTCTGTCTCCAGCAAAGTCAGCATCGCAGTAGCCTACTAAACTGTAATCACTAGATTTTCTATAAAACAAACCCAGATTAGTAGTACCTTTCAGATACTTGAAAATTCACTTAACAACTGTTAAGTGAGATTCTCTAGGATCTGATTGGAATCTAGCACAAATACAAACACTGAATAATATATCAGGTCTTGAGGCTGTCAGATAAAGGAGAGAACCAATCATACTTCTGTAGACTTTCTGTTCTACATTTTTGCTTACCTCTTCTCTTTCCAGAATGCACGTGGGATGCATTGGAATCTTTGATGGCTTACATTCTGAGAGGTCAAATTTCTTCAGAAGATCTCTGATGTATTTGCTCTGATGAATGTAAGTTCCCTCTGGAGTTTGATTGATCTGAATTCCTAGGAAGAATTTCAGTTCCCCCATGAGGCTCATCTCAAATTCTGCCTGCATACACTTAGCAAATTTTCTTCCAAGAGAAGGATTATTAGAACCAAAGATGATATCATCAACATAAATTTGACATACTAAGATGTCATTCTTAACTGATTTACAGAATAAGGTAGTGTCCACCTTCCCTCTGGTGAATTCATTTTCTAACAGAAAGTTACTTAGCCTTTCATACCAAGCTCTGGGAGCTTGTTTCAGACCATATAGTGACTTCTTTAGTTTGAAAACATGTTCTGGATGTTTTGTATTTTCAAAACCAGGGGGTTGGTGCACATAAACCTCTTCTTCTATATAACCATTTAAGAATGCACTTTTGACATCCATCTGATACAAAGTGATGCCTCTATTAACAGCAAATGAAATTAAAAGTCTGATAGATTCTAACCTGGCGACTGGAGCAAAGGTTTCTGTATAGTCTATCCCCTCTTGCTGACTATAACCTTGTGCAACCAGTCGTGCTTTATTTCTGATGACTTCACCTTGTTCATTTAGCTTGTTTCTGAAGACCCATCTTGTTCCAATGACGTTGAATCCTTTTGGTCTGGGAACAAGATCCCATACGTCATTTCTGGTGAATTGATTCAGCTCTTCTTGCATTGCCAGAATCCAGTCATTATCCAGAAGTGCTTCATCAATAGAAGAAGGTTCAATCAGAGACACAAGTCCCATAAGGGTTTCTTCAGAGTTTCTGAAGCTTGCTCTTGTTCTGATTGGATCTTCCTTTCTTCCTAAGATGGTCTCTTCTGGGTGATCCAAGCTGCTTCTGAGTAATCTCTTCTAAGGTTGATCAGCAGCTGTTGTAGGATTGCTAGCAGCGCTCCTTTCAGATGTTGAAGGAGTGTTTGTGTTGAGAGCTTCTGATGACTTGTCTTCAGAACCTGTAAATTCAATTTCCATACCTGCAAAAACTTCATTCTGCTTTGACTTTTCAGAGTCAAGCTTATCATCAAAACGAACACTGATTGATTCTTCCACAATCTGTGTTTCTGTATTGTATACTCTGTACCCTCTTGAGCGTTCAGAGTATCCTAACATAATACACTTATGTGTTTCTTACAATGTTCTGTTCTTTCGTTCTACAACTCCATTTTGTTGGGGAGTTCTAGGACAAGAGAAATCATGCAGAATGCCTCTGTCATTAAAGAATGACTCAAAATCTTTGTTTTCAAATTCTCCACCATGATCACTTCTGACTTTAACGATTCTAAGATCCTTTTCATTCTGAACTTGGTTACAGAAGGTAACAAACACAGAGTGTGACTCGTCCTTGTGTCTTAAGAACTTTACCCATGTCCATATGCTATAGTCATCTACGATTACTAACCCATACTTCTTGCCACTGACTGAAGCAGTTTTAACTGGTCCAAATAAGTCAATGTGCAGAAGTTCTAATGGCTTAGAGGTAGAAACAACATTTTTAGATTTAAAAGAAGGTTTTGCAAACTTGCCTTTCTGACATGCTTCACACAGAGCATCTGAATTGAACTTCAAATTAGGAAGTCCTCTGACCAGATTGAGTTTGTTAATCTGAGATATTCTTCTCATACTAACATGCCCCAATCTTCTGTGCCAGATCCACTGCTCGTTGTTAACAAACAGAAGGCACTTTACATTCTGACTTTTTAGTTCAGAAAGTTTGATTTTGTAAATGTTGTTTTTCCTCTTTCCATTAAACAGGATAGTCCCATCTTTCTGACTAACAGCTTTACATGATTTTTGATTAAAGATTATATCATAACCGTTATCACTTAATTGACTTATGGATAACAGATTATACATTAATCCATCTACTAGTAGAACATTATTAATAGAGGGAAGATTTCTATTACCTACAGTTCCAGAGCCAATGATCTTTCCCCTCTGATTGCCTCCAAAGCCAACGTGGCCTCCAGGCTTAAGTTCCAGGCTTTGGAACATATGCCTTCTTCCCGTCATGTGTCGCGAGCAGCCAGAGTCCAGGTACCATGACTGGTGTTTCTGACTTGCTGCTAAAGATATCTGCAACATGTATTATTTTATCCTTAGGTACCCAGATTTTCTTGGGTCCTGATTTGTTAGATTTACCAAAACTCTGGTTGAATTTTGGTTTCACAGAGTACTTACTGCTAGTGTATTTAATATCATGTGTGTGACCATACACAAAATGTGAATTCAGAGGAGTGTGTTTAATGGTTAAGTCCTTGACATTCTTTGGTGTAGGAACCTTACCTTGGTATCCTATTCCTTTCCTGCCGTTTCTGCTAACTCCATAGATCATTGAAGCCATTTTGCTTCTATCTATGCTTTTAGCAAGGAACTTCTGGAAACTGTGATCATACTCCTTGATGATCTCATCAGCGTTGCTGGGAGTTTCAGAAATTGGTTCCTTCTGAGAGTTTCGTAAAGTGTTTTCTAATTTTGAAATTTTAATTCTCAGCTCAGAATTCTCCAATTTAAGACTCTCAGTCTTATTGGAGTCAGATTCAAGATTCCTTTTCAGGTCTCTGAATTTAACTCTAATCTGCTGATACCTTTCCAGGATTTCATTAAGGCTTTCAGCAAGTTCAGCCTTGGTAAAATTAACAGCAAAGTTAGGAAATACCTCTTCAGTATCTGATTCTGAGTCTGATTCAGAAGCTTCACTATCTTCTGAAATGTTAGCCATGAGAGCTATGTTTGCCCTCTCATCATCTGATTCTGAGTCAGCTTCAGATGAGTCAGAGTCATCCCATGTAGCCATGAGACTTTTCTTCTTTTCTCTTCCAAACTTCTTTTTGGGCTTTTCCCTCTGAAGCTTTGGGCAGTCACTCTTGTAGTGTCCTTGCTCATTGCACTCATAGCAGATGATGTCCTTGGTGTTTGGATTTTTGCTACTTGAGGAGCCTTCAGATCTTCTGTATCCAGAAGAAGAATCTGTCCTTATGTATCTGGAAGAAGACTCGTTCTGATCAGATCTTCTGGGATTCCTGAACTTCCTTTGCCTCTGCTTCCACAGTTGATTTACTCTTCTGGAGAGGAGGGAGAGTTCGTCTTCGTCTGATGAGGATCCATCAGATGTTTCTTCAACTGCCTGCAAAACTTTAGACTCAGATTTTTTGTTAGATTTCAATGCTAAAGGCTTACCTTGCTTCTGAGGCTCGTCAGCTTCTAGCTCTATCTCATGACTTCTGAGGGAGCTGATAAGTTCCTCCAGAGTAATTTTGTTGAGATCTTTTGCTAGCTTCAGAGCTGTAACCATTGGTCTCCACTGCTTGGGTAAGCTTCTGATGATTTTCTTGACATGGTCAGCAGTAGAGTATCCTTTGTCCAGAACCTTGAGACCAGCTACCAGAATCTGGAATCTTGAGAACATTGTTTCAATGGATTCGTATTCTTCCATTTTGAACGCCTCATACTTCTGAATGAGCGCCAGAGCTTTAGTTTCTTTGACCTGAACGTTGACCTCATGCGTCATTCTGAGTGAGTCAAAAATGTTCTTTGCTGTGTCTCTGTTGGAGATCTTTTCATACTCAGTATAGGAGATGGTGCTGAGAAGGATGGTTCTGGCCTTGTGGTGATTCTTGAAGTCACGCTTTTGTTGGTCAGTCATTATTTTTCTATCAATCTTCTGACCGCTTGCATTCACAGGGTGCGTGTATCCATCTGTCACCATATCCCACAGATCAACATCATGTGCCAGAAAGAAGCTTGCAATTCTGTCTTTCCAGTAATCAAAGTTTTCTCCATTAAAGACTGGAGGTTTTCCGCTGAATCTGTCTCTGTCCTCATGGTTGTCATTGCTGGTGTAAGAATAGTTTCCTGCCATTGTGTTTTTCTGACGCTGGATCTTGTACTGACACGATTAAGTGTTTTAGCTCAGAACCAGGAGCTCTGATACCAATTGAAGAAGTGAAAAACACAAGAAGGGGGGGTTGAATTGTAAAACTGAAACTTAATGCAATGAACACGATATTTTTATCCTGGTTCGTTTGATCTCAAACTACTCCAGTCCACCCGTCAAGGTGATTTCGCCTCTCTCCAACGAGGTCTTAATCCACTATATTCAACTGAATATTACAGTCTGTTTTAACAACTGCTAAAGCCTTCTTGATGCAAACCACAACCCGGTTTGTCAAGGAAACACTTTCTTACAAAGAAGATAAAACTAGGTGTGTGAATGTTTTCTATAAAACGGTATCACAACTGTGATGTTTACACAATTTAAGCTTATGAAACTAGATTGCTAAACAATGATTGAGAAAGGAATAATGTAGCGTTTAGCAAACTGAGAGAAGGAAGATTATGATTAGCTTTTAGGCGTGTAATATGTTGGAGAGCATTAGCCAATTCAATCTTCATAGTCTTGTTTATATAGCATTGAAATAGTTGAACGTTGGAGCAATATTCTTGATTCAATGCCAATAACAAACTTTCCTTATTGAGCAGATCTTGTCTGGAATGATGCCGTTGGTAATAATACGCTTTCAATGCACAGTACCGTTGCTACTTAAAGCATGTTCTGGCTTGACTTCATTCTGACTCTGCTTAGCTGCTGATGAACTGTTGTTGTCTTTATCAGAGTGTTGAGCGCAGTTCTGTTCATCAAGCTTCAGCATACACGTGAGTTAATCTTCTGATTCTGGTATTCTGATATAGCAACTTCTGATGCTGATGTTAATAACCAACATTCTGATGCTGATTAAGTGTGCTCTTGCTGATACCTATCAGAGTTTCTGCAAAGCAGAACGTAATATTTTAGGTAGCAAATAGTTCATACATGAATCACATAATTAATATATCCTTTCATTTTGTTATCATCAAAACTTAAACTTAGGGTAGTAGATTCAAACTTTGTTCTAACAGGATTTTCTTTGCCATCGTATGCCCACTGGAATGGGTACCAAAAGTGCCTTCGTGCAATTCAGCCATGATGCTTTCAGCTTCAACTTTGTCTACGCATCGAAGTAGTAGAGTCATGATTGTGTTTGTATAAAATGCCTTTACTAAGGAAGAACTTAGCTGAGAATCTTCTTAAGAATTTCTTGTCATTAACTGAAGCTCCTTCTGGATATTCTTGAGACTCGAGATACCTCTTGACTTCGTGAAACCAGGGTTGGTCCACTACTTCTTCAGTATTAATATCGTGACAGTGTGCTGGTTCATCCATTCGTCCGATGGTGATCCAGGGAGCCTCGTTATCCCAATTAAGTTTAAACATATATGACATTGTAGCTAGTGCGTCTGCTAGCTGATTTTCTTCTCGCAGGAAATGCTCGAAGGTAATCTTCTCAAAATGTGGCAGCAATGTCAAAACATGTTCTTTGTAAGGGATAAGGTTAGGGTATTTGGTGTCCCATTCCCCTTTGATCTGACTGATGACCAAAGCTGAATCTCCGAACAGACTCAAAGATTTGATCCCCAAATTTATGGCATCTCTGAGACCAAAGATGCACGCTTCATATTCTGCCATGTTGTTTGTACAATTTAAGCAAAGTCTTGCGGTAAAGGGAGTATGATACCTGTCATACCCCAAATTTTGACCTAAGATACCACCTCCCATCAGCATTATTACATAGCAAGCGTTCACAAGCGATTCGACCTCTTTTTTTTTGCCAATTCTCGAGTCAGATTTCAAAAATTCATAACTTCTTCAAATTTCAATTTTTTTAGTGGTTCTTTTACATATGATTCTCCTCTGCAACAACTACAACTTTTCTTTACAAGTCAAGAGATGATTATGCTTTGAAAATCCACCAAAAAATAGAAACGTTAGAAATTGTTGTGAATTTAATGAAATTTAACTGGTTTTGCCTGACTTTATTAAATCATGATTTTTTTCCATTTTTTATCATCTTTCTTTTATTCTTATTTTCATAAAAAAAGAAAATCCTAATAAATATTTAGTTCATGCTATTTTCATTTTATTTATGTTTTTATTCAAAATATTCAAAATACAAAAATTAGTTTCCTTAAGTTTCATTTAGTTTTTGTTCTTGTATCATTTAAGTTAAAATTATAATCTTTTAGATTTAATTTAGTAAAAAAATCTCAAAAAAATAGTAATTTCACATTCTTTTATTTTTATTTTGCAAGTTCTTTATGTTAATTTAAAATTATCAAAAAAATCTTAGTTACATATAATTTATATATTTTGCATCACTTTATTTGAAAAAAACCAAAAATTTTAATATCTTTTTTATTTCACTTTTATATTTTCAGTTTAGTTTTACTAACAGTTATTTTATTATTATTGTCATTGTTGTTTATTATTAATATTATGAAAATATAAATATGTCCATTAAATCTGTCCATATGCTGCTCAGTACAAAATTCTGTGTTACTGCTGCCCAACTAACGGTCATATCTCTGCTGCCTCCACAACCAAAAAACTGTTGAACACCAGTCCAAAAACCTGTGCACATCAGTCCAGGAATTGCCTCAAATGGCACATACCAAAACTGTATCAGAAAAGCATTAAATCAGATTATTCCATTTGTTCAAACTCACCAAAGTTCCCTCCCAAAACCCCATTCTTATTCACTATAAAAATAGGCAGAAGCAATCGAAATAAAAAAGGAACAAAAAGAGAAAAAACACAAGGATTTTCAATGCCTCATTTGACTTTCATACTTCATGTTTGACCCCTAAGATTGCTCATACCAAGTTTCAAGCCTTGAATCAAATTTTTGGCCAATCAATTGGACAGTTGACCTAAAAATCAACTGTATTGGGGAAAAAGTCAGCTGTGGCCAATTTACAGTCAAACCTCATAATTTTTGATCCACATCAACATTATAGACTCATATGAACCATTTGACCAAGTTTGGTCTACAACTCCTCAAGAAATTTGATCAGATCACCAAAAGGGCAAAATGGTCATTTTTAGGGTTTTGACTGTAGAAGGGCAATTTCTGATTTTTCACCTAGCCAATGGCAAATTGGGTTCAAGAATGACTTCAAGGACTCAATGGCATCATCTTGACCTAATCACAAGGTTCAAAAGATCTCAAATGCATTGGATTGACAGATGAATTTTCCAGTCAACTGATCAAAAATCAATTGTACACTGAAAAGTCAAACTTTGACTTTTTGGTCAAAATCAAGTGCCAAGGGTCATTTTCCATCAAGATGTGTCAAAATATGAAACTTGTTCATCAAGAATCCTAATTTTGGAAATTAGGGTTTAAGTTTTAAAATTTTCATAACTTAGAAATTTTCTAAGTTATGAAAATTTCTTATTTTTTCCCAACTTTTTCACCATGATGAAATTGGATTCAAAGAAAACTTCCAACATGAAAGTTGTACTTCTCCACAAAATCTACAACTTTGACTCACAAAGTTTTCCCAAAAGATGCTTGGATCTCAAGTTATGATTTTGTGAATAAGGGTCAATGAAACTTTTAACTTAGTGAAAATTTGCCGTAGTTTAGGAAGGATTTTGACCTATCTTCATGGCAACTTTTCACATAGTTCCAAGGGGAATATCAAAATTAATTTCAATGATGGATTGTAGAGCATGTTACAATCTTTCCAAAATGTCCAAGAAATCTCCAAGATCATTTGTGGTTAGGGAGAATCGAAGGATTGAAAATGGCAAATCATCACTTTTGTCCAAGGCATTTTGCACCATGTTACAACTTGCAAATCTGTCCTAAGCATGCTTGTACTTGGTTTACATGTTCTAATCCTTTCTACACTCATAAATTTAATGCAAATACAATGGTTAATGGCATTGTTTTGATCCTTGAAGCTTTGTACACAGGTTTAATCCAAAAATGGCAAAAAGATAACATTGCTACTTTGATAAAGTTCACTTTATGTAACTTTGTTTATCTTGAGCCATGGACCTAGTCTTTTGCTGCAAACAAAGTCCATGAATATCAGGCAAAGTTCACCAACTATGTGCAGACCCTGAGCTAGCTTGTACAAGCTTTTGCCTTTGTCAACTCACTTTTGCTTCAAAAGCAAGTAAGCTTGCAAAAAGTCCACAACTTGTGCATCTGTTAAAACCAAGTCTTGTAATCATTTCAAAGGACCTCAGCATATTTTACCAAGCCAGAAAACACGAATTGTCAAGCTTCCAAACACCCTAAACACAAAAACACCAACTTCTGCCCAAAACAGGGCAACCTCTGCAGATCACTATCCAAAACAAATTCCACTCGTGCGTTTTTTGTTTCAAGGCTTCAAACACATTCCATACATCACCCCTAAGCTGTCCAAGCCCTTCTCAAGCAACTGTAACCCCTGTTTCGTGCTTCACCATTTTCAATTTCTGAGTTTGCAGGCTGACTTCCACAAGGAGATTCATGCCATTTCAAAGCAAACCAAGCATTGGGAAAGGTTGAGGGAACATCAAGCAAGCTCAAAAGACCTTCAGGCCTCACTCAAAGTTGCTACATTGCCATATTCGAACTTGACTGAACAAGGTAATTTCCAACTTTCTATCTCCTTATTTAGACATCATTAGGCTTAGGTTTATGAAGCAAAGATGTAGTACTTAAGTTGCTTGAACTGTACATATGCATAGTTCTTATTTATATTAACTGAGCTAGGAGAATTTGGATGTTGAAGTTGCTGAAAAAACTAGGTCATAAATTAGGGGCACTGAAATTCTCCCTGGTTTCTTAGAGTTAGGTCAAGTTTTTTATATGGTTGGAATCGTGATTTAACAAGCTACAAGTTTCATGTTGCAAGATTTCATTTTTAAGCACGTATGCAGGAGTTTCAGTTTGAACAAGGGCGCGTGCATTTTTTTGTCTGAAGGACAGGGATGAAGTGACATTGGGCTGGGCTTGGCATTTCTGTTATTCATACCCTCCATCTTGTTATTTGCACCCCCTTGGCCCATTTCTTTTATTTCTCATATTTTCTTGCATATTTCACATTTCTGACTTTTATTTATTTTTTCCTAAACATTAAAAATCATAAAAATATTTTCTTTATTTTTTTGCATTTTGTCATATTTTTTTATTTTATTTTTTACATAATAAATAAATTATTATTTTAATAAAACTTATTTTCTTAAATAAATTTGTAAATAATATGAAAATATTATATATTTTTATTTTTATTATTTATACACTTAAATTAATATTTTCATACAATATTTAATTTTTTTTACATTTTTGTATATATTATTATTATTTTTCTTAAACAAAAAATGAATAAATAAATAATAAAGCATATTTTCTTTTAAACCAAAATTAGGGGTTTTCACCCTTTCAAAAAATAATCATTTTATTTTATTTTTTAAGACATTAAATAAATTCATTTTTACATACATAAAAATAAATACAAAAACATTTTGCATATTTACATTTATTTGCATATTTAAAATATTGCCTATTTATTTATTTGTACAATAAATTCAATATGGTTGTAATAGTAAATTAGGGTTTTATTTTGCGCAAATATCCCCCTATTCAAAACTTGTATCCCCCTCCCATAATATTGTTGTAATAGTCTTAGATTTACTTTTACGCAATTATTATATTATATGCATGATAGTAAGATTAGGGTTTTGTATGCAAAGACCAAAATCAAACAAATAGCATGACTAAATACAAGACAAAAATGCATGAAAAATGACAACACAATACACACAAACACCCCTAGGGTTTCATCCACTTTGTTGCCTTAAAATGGCCATGGTATGCATGCTAAGTATCTTGGCAAAATCAAACAAAACAAAAGATCATAGTCCCTCGATGACGCTATCTTGGTTGCCTAAACAAAAATGATCTTAAGTCCCTCAAAACTTGCTAAGATACTTGGCAATATTGTTATCATGGTCATACGATGACCCATGCCTGTCCCGTTTAACATCCAAAGATACGGTTGTTTACCAAATACAATGGTAAAACAACAATGTCAAAGGGTTAAAAATGCACAAGAAAGACTTTTGATTAGGGTAGACAACTCCTAGTTACTTGATCAATTTGCAAACATCCTTGCTAATTTCAAAAACACACACACAATTTCAAAACATTTTCCCAACAAACTTTCAAACATTGGAAACATTTTTCAAAAGACAAACATCTTTGTATACATTCTTCAAACAAGAATCATTAAAAAGATTGCCAAAACGATTGCCTCTTTTCAAAATACTTTCAAAACCACACAAAGCACCATTTCAAACAATTGAAAAAGCAAAGCAAGTGATCTAAACAATTAACTAAGAGCCCATGGAATACCATGGATGAAAAGGGTGCTAACACATTCCCTTTTCATAATCTACCCCCCGAACCCAAGAAAACATCTCAAAGGTCTTTCCTGTGCTTTTTGACCTTTCCTTTGGATAAAATAAAAAGTCGGTGGCGACTCTTTCTAAACCGAAACATTTGCGAACACAAACGCAAAACCTCAAGTCAGTTCTCCCACCGTATCATAATAGTGTTAAGAGAAAATTGGTTCAGATGTTGCACGACTATGTTGAGGTATTCGATTGTTCATACGAAGACACGCCAGGGCTCGATACTGATATTGCAGTTCATCGTCTTCCAATGAAAGAGGGTTGTTCTCCGATCAAACAAAAGGTTCGTCGCATGCATCCTAATATGTCAGAGAAAATCAAAGGCGAGGTAATGAAACAGTTCAATGCAGGTTTCTTGGCAGTGACGTCATATCCCCAATGGGTTGTAAATGTCTTTCCAATGCCGAAGAAAGACGGTAAGGTCCTCATGTGTGTATACTATAGGGATTTAAATAGGGAGAGCCCCAAAGATGACTTCCCACTACCATATATTGATGTCTTGGTTGACAATACTGCTCAACAAAAGGTATTATCCTTCATGGATGGATTATCAGGGTACAACCAAATCAAAATGGCGCCTGAAGACATGGAGAAAACTACCTTCGTCACAAAGTGGGGAACATTTTGTTACAAGGTCATGCCTTTTGGGTTGAAGAACGCTAAAGCAACTTATCAACGTTCCATGGTAGCTTTATTTTATGACATGATTCACCATGAGATAGAAGTCTATGTTGATGACATGATAGCCATATCACAAACTAAAGAAGAACATCTTGACCATCTACACAAGATGTTTGAGAGACTGAAGAAATACAAACTAAGGTTGAATCTTAACAAATGCACCTTTGGGGTGAAGTCTGGAAAACTCCTAGGTTTCGTCGTTAGTGGTAAAGGTATTGAAGTCGATCATGCAAAAGTTAAAGATATCTAAGAAATATCGGCTCCCTGTACTGAGAAGGAGTTTAGAGGTTTCTTAGGAAGACTAAACTACATTTCCCGATTCATCTCTCATTTGACTGCTACTTGTGAACCAATCTTCAAGCTGCTGAAGAAAGATCAAGTAGTCATATGGAACAACGAATGTCAAATGGCTTTTGATAAAATTAAGGAGTACTTACAAAAACCTCCAATTCTGATGCCACCAGTTGAAGAAAGACCTCTAATCATGTACCTAACAGTGCTAGAGAATTCAATGGGGTGTGTGTTGGGGCAACATGACGAGTCTCGTCAAAAAGAGCATGCAATATACTTCCTTATAAAAAAGTTTACCAACTGTGAAACAAGATATTCACTGCTGGAGAAAACTTACTGCGCTTTGGCATGGGCTGCTCGCCGACTAAGACAATATATATTAACTCATACTACTCTATTGATCTCTAAAATGGATCCCATCAAATACATATTTGAGAATCTAACTCTCTCCGAAAGAATAACCCGATGGCAAAATGATCTTAATGGAATACAACATTCAGTACACCATACAAAAATCAATCAAAGGAAGTATACTGGCAGATCATTTGGCGCATCAAGTTGTAGATAACTATCAGTCTATGCACTTTGAGTTCCCAAATGAGAACATCATGCTGATTGCAGATTGTGAAGAACCCGGACCGTATGAAGGACCTGAGCAAGGATCCCGATGGACCATGGTTTTTGATGGAGTTTCTAATGCACTTGGCAACATAATCAATTATGTGATCATCTCTCCCGCAAGTTTCCACACGCCTTTCACTGCCAGACTTTTCTTTGACTTTACCAACAACATGGCTGAGTATGAAGAGTGAATCATGGGTATAAAAAATGCTATTGATTTAAGAATCAAATTCCTAAGCGTATATGGGGATTCAGCCTTGGTAATCAATCAAGTCAAGGGAGATTGGGATACAAAGCACCCAAATCTTATCCCTTACCGAGAGCATGTGTTAACCTTGATTCCTTACTTCGAATAGATTACCTTTGAGCACATCCTAAGGGAAGAAAATCAGTTGGCGGATGCCTTAGCTGCCATGTCATCCATGTTTAAGCTCAAATGGGACAACGAGGCTCCCAGAATTACCATTGAAAGGTTCGACAAACTGGCACACTACTATGAACTTGAAACTGATGGAGTAGAAGAGAAGCCTTGATTTCATGAAGTAAAAAGGTATCTTGAGGCTCAAGAATAACCTGAAGGGGCATCTATCAATGACAAGAAATTCTTACGGAGGTTTTCAGCTAAGTTCTTCTTGAGTAATGGAATTCTGCACAGGCGCAACCATGATTGAAATCTTCTTCATTGTATGGACAAGAAGGAAGCAGAGAAAATTATGGAGGATATGCACGAAGGCATCTTTGGTACTCACTCCAGCGGGCATACTATGGCTAAGAAAATCTTGAGAGCATGTTACTATTGGTCGACCATGGAAACTGACTGTCGTCACCACTTAAGAACTTGTCATAAGTGTCAGATCTATGATGATAAAGTTCATGTGCCTCTAGTACCTTTGAACGTCATGACTGCTCCTTGGCCATTTGCAATGTGGGGCATTGATATGATCGGAGAAATTAAGCCTACTGCATGTAATTGACATCGCTTCATTCTCGTCGCCATTGACTACTTTACAAAATGGGTTGAAGCAACTTCATCTGCCTCTGTTACCAAGAGTGTTATGGCTCTTTTTATCTGCCGGTAGGGTATCCATGAGAGAATCATCACAGACAATGGCACCAACCTTAACAATACTATGATCACTGAGCTCTGCACCCAGTTTAAGATCAAGCACCATAACTCTTCTCCATACAGACCAAAGATGAATGGCACAGTGGAAGCCGCCAACAAGAACATAAATAAGATTGTGAAAAAGATGGTTGTGACCTACAAAGATTGGCACAAGATGTTACCATTTGCTCTTCATGGCTATCGCACTTCAGCGTAAACATCAACTGGGGAAACCACATTCTCTTTGATCTATGGCATGGAAGTTGTCATGCCTGTCGAAGTTCATATTCCTTCTCCGAGGATTATGAAGGAGGAAGACTTAGACGAAGATGAATGAATTCAAACTAGGTTGGATCAGTTGAATTTGATTAACGAAAAAAGGCTTGCGGTTGTCTGTCACAGTTAGATGTATCAGAAACATATGATCAATGTATTCAACAAGAAGATCAATCATCAGGTATATCAGGCTGGTGAATTGGTAATAAAGTGCATCATTCTATTGCAAGGTGATCCCAGGGGGAAATGGACTCCCACTTACGAAGGGCCATTTGTTGTCAAGAAAGTATTTTTGAGCGGTGCTATGATACTAACCACCATGGACGGTGAAGATTTCCCACACACTGTGAACGCAAACATAGTAAAAAAATACTATGCATAAAAACGACACACTAGGTTGACAGGCCTATGCAAAAATAAGGGCATCCCAGTGAACCAAAAGGGTTCAGGAAAAAATTAGGGATATATACAATGATTGTACACCCGGCAAGTCGAAACCTGAAAAGACGGCTTGGGAAAAAAAGGGTATCCTGGTGCACTGAAAACCTGAAAGGGAGGTCCAGGCAAAAATTAGAGTTAAAAGCGTATGACTATGTCCCGTTGGATAACTTATAACCACTTTATCACCAACGTCAAGTTTAAATGGTACAGACCAGTTCAATCAACTTCTTACGACAACAAGGGATGAAAGATTCGAAGACATAGGGGCAATAGCAGAGTTAGAACCCAATGAGAACCATTTCCACATAGCTATATATATATTTGATTTCACTTTGTTCTCTTTTCATTTCACGACGACTTCCTCTTACTAGGATTTAGTTTCTTTGCATAAAATCGTCTGTTTATAGGAAAATTATCAATACAAATACACTCTAAAAATTCAAACATTTTGCATTTTATTTTCTCTGTTTGGCTTGCAAAGACGTCCAATGACTAAAATTGAATGAATATATGCATAGGAACACGGTTAACTGTTAACAAATATATGCATAAGAACATAAATAAGCATTTACTCAAAATTCTAAGAGTTGGGAGGACGTTCAAGCTGTCCATAAAGCCCCACAAAGCCACTTCTATGAGATTATCCCCACAAAGCGATCTTCACAAATTCCCCCCCAATAAGGATACATTCCCCGTGTTTCCCCAAACCTACAGAGTTCCAATCAATACAGTTCATGGAAATTCTCTTCCCCAACTAAGTTTGAAAACTGTAAATTTAATTTCCCCAGGAGAGTTTGTTTCCTCAGCAGAATATGTCTCTGTCAATAGGGTTTATTTCCCTAACATATTATAGTCTCCCCAACTTGAGTTTATTCCTCAGATTGCTATGAATCACCGTCAAAACTCCTATCCACAATGAAGTCGCTACTATCCCTAGAGAATTACTACGGAACCTGGAATCGAACCAGATATCAGTCAACTTTATCCTCCCCAGACAAGTCGGAAGGTTATCCATCTCTTTTATCCCCATTTAGGGTATACAAGAACTGTCCTCCCCATACAAGTCGAAAGGTTATCCATCTCTTTATCCCCAGTCAGGGTAATATAAGAGTTAAATTCCCCAGTAGAGCAATGAGCAACTAATGTTCCTAAACTCTACTCCCTAAGCAGGAAGTTAATATTCCCCAGCGGAGTTTCCTCAAACAAGTAAGCAGGAATCCCCAGCGGAAGCATTCTAGACAAGATTGAAGATACACATACTCTTCATCCCCAACAATAGTCAGGGATTTATTTTCCCAGACAAAGATACTGCACGAGTTTACAAATACACTTCACATTCATACGTTATAGCATATACATACGAAACACATATAGCACAGTCTCATTTATTTTGAGAACATGATTACGCACTACATTTCATACACCATGCCATTGCATATAACTAACTCTTTACCTTTTCAGGAAAGATAAGTCAATAGACGAATATCATCAACAATTGTCAAACAGATTTGTAGATCAATTCCTGAAACAGGACGGGGCGACTATCTACGTAACCGGGTCAGAGATTAATTCCTGAAAGAAGACATGGCAAATATCCGTGAAGAACAAATTGTGGAACAATTCCCGAAACAGGACGGGACGACTATCTATATGAACAGGTTGAAGATTAACTCCCTAAATAGGATGGGGAAATTATCTTTCTTCCTTTATGGTCAGATGAAGATTAATTCCTAAAATAGGACGAGGCAACTATCTTTATCACCAAGTGGTATGAATTCCCGAAACAAGACGAGTTTACCAACAAAAAAAGATCGTAGATCAATTCCCGAAACAAGACGGGGCGACTATCTACATGAACAGGTTGAAGATTAACTCCCGAAACAGGATAGGGAAACTATATTTATTCCTTTATAGTCGGGTGAAAATCAATTCCCAAAATAGGATGGGGCGACTATCTTTATCACCAAGTGGTATGAATTCCCGAAACAGGACGAGTTTACCAACAAAAACAGATCGTAGATCAATTCCCAAAATAGGACGGGGAGACTATCTACATGACAAACACTTCCTTCAGACACCTTCTTGCTCAAATTAAATCAATCAAATATTTATTCGGATACTCCTCCCAATAGACCTTTCCTAGCTCAGATTAAATCGACCAAAGATTTATTCTGATACTTCTCCCAGTTAAAATCGAGCGTAGACTTAGTCTAATTTCTCTATCAACAGTTACTTTAGATGGAATCTATAAGCCCATATCCGACAACTCTTCATTACCTCTCTAAATTGCACCTTTAGTCCCATTCCTGGTATAGTTAACCAACAACATTACTTCGTGCACAAGCGAGTGCAAATTTCTGGGCACTTAAGCGTTCAATCATCTTCTACCTTCAAGTCATGAATGGCGGGAATTCCAATCTAACTCTTAAGGTGTAATAAGATTAAACAGGAGAATCTATTGTACCCCAAAATTTTCCCTCCCTTTTCTTCAAGACATTTCTCACAAAAGTTCTCAAGTGCTCAAGGACACTCAAGAGTTGATCAAACAAGCTCACCTCCTACACTGGGTCCACAACTAGGGTTTTAGTTTTATCAAGTAAAATTGGACTTCCAATGCCCAAGTGACTTCCATGGTTCATTATAAGTCTCCAAGAATTCTCATACCAAGTTTCAAGTCTTGCATCATAAATTTGCTCAGTCAATTGTTCAGATGACTGATAATCAATTGTATTGGGTAAAAAGTCAAATGTGGTCAACATGCAGTCAAACTTCAAGAGTTTTGGTCAACATCAACATTTTTAAGTCACATTCATCATTTTATCAAGGGTTGATCATAATTTCTCAAGAAAATCCCTCAGATCATTAAAGGGGTAAAATTGTCAAAATTAGGGTTTTGACTGAGATTGACTGATCATTGATTTTTGACCTAATACATGACCTAATGACTTGAAGCATGATCTTAAGGACTCAAACACAAAATCTTGACCTAATTTCATGGCTCAAATCATTTCTAAAGATCAAGTGATTGATATTTAAAAATTTGAATCAACTTATGAAAAGTCAATAGTTTCACAAAAAGTTAAACTTTGACTTTTTGGTCAACATTGAATTTCAAAGATCAAGAATCATCAAGACATTCAAAAATATAAAACTTAATCAAAAAATTCAACAAAATTCAACAAAAAGTTAAGATTTCCAATATTTAGAAAAATTCTAAGTGTTTTCGGCCTTAATAAAATCACTATTTCATTACTATTTTTCACTAAGATGCAAGATGATTCAAGGAAAATTTTCAACATGAAAGTTGTAGAGCATGATGAATTATACAACTTTTTCCTTTTTGGGTTGATGTCTAAAAATCCTCGGATTAGGAGATATAGGCCCATGAAGTCATGACATTTTTATCAAAACACTTAGAAAAAATTTCAACAAATTTGGTCAGATTTTTATCCCAACTTCTTGGCAAATTTTCATCAAGTTCCAATTTGATTTAGTCAAAATGGTCAACACGAAAGTTGTAGATCTTGATTCAAGATTTCCAAAATGTCCAAGAACTTTAAGAGATCATTTTTGAGCTAGGATATCTGAAGACTTGAGTTGGCATGATAAATTTGAATTATAGGCCATTTTGATGATGAACACATAATCCAATCTTCATGCTATGCTGCATAATCTTGCTTTGAAGACCTTATAAATTGCAAATCTCACCATAATTAAATGTTTACCCAAAATTTTGAGCTATTATCCAAGTGGTTAAGGCATTGTCCAATCTATTTTTCCATTTTTGGAAGAAAGGCACCATTGCCATTCACATAAAGTAAGCTTTATACACAATGTCAACTTCTTGCGCCTCTCACTTGCTCCCTCTGCACACACTCAACATGTATGTTCAGAAGAAACATGTCTATAGCTCCTAACCACCCTATAAGCCTTTGTACCATTGCATTGGAACCATGTCTTGGCAAGTTGCTTCAAAACCAAGTTTCAAAACTATAACATGCTATCTTGGTTTTCTGATTACTTCAAGCCCTCAAACTTTTTCTCTATAAATAGAGAGGTTATTTGCAAGCTAACACACGAATTCATAGCCCTAAAAACACCCGCATACTCCCTGAAACCAGAATTTGCATCAAAACTCTATTTTTGTGGCAACTTCTGACCTTTAACACCAAACTCATAATCTACTCATGCATATTCCATTTCAATCATTCAAACATCATCTATAAACCATATAGAAGTGATCCAAACACTTAAATCACTTCCGTAATCCCTCCATCACCATCCACCATTTTCAAAACTCAACTCTGCAACTTGACTTCTCCAGAAGAATCCAGGCACTTTCAATCCAAAGTAAGCATTGCAACAGCTTCCTGGGAGTTCAGTGAAGTTATCCAGATCATCACAACATCTCCATGAGTGCTCCAACTTCAAACACGATTCTCACTTTTGAGGTAAGTTTTCTAAACTTTGAACTTTCTATACAAGCATCATTAATATTTACCTTATGAATAAAAAATGTAGACATCATTGCCCTGAAGCTAACCATGTGCTTATATTTCATTTATCTTGCCTGAGTGATGAGAATTTTGAAGTTGAAGTTTCTAAAAAAATTAGGTTTCAGTTTGGTACTAAACAAAATTCATTTTAGTCTTTGATCTTTAGCTTTTAAAAGTTATATGGTTGAATTCGTGGTGAAAAATCAAGCAACTTTCATGTTTACATTTTTAAAAATGGTTGAGAAATTAGGGAGTTACAAAATTAAAATGGAGTTGTTGTTCTTGGCGCACGCAAGGAAGAAAAAGATGACTTATTCAAATATTCAGAAACGATTTTGTAATATATTGATTGGTTTATGCTTTAACTACCAAATGTATCACCACCCAATGGTTAAAGCGCACGTATGTGACTATAGGGACCTGAGTTCGAGCCCCATTGGTACCCTTTTATTTGTTTCACATTTATTTGTTTCAAATTCAATGTGCACAAGCCTAAGGCATACACGCTGCACCCCTCACCATCACCATCTGATCTCCCCATGGCCAGATCACACGCTCCAGGAAGCCATTAATATGATACACCCTTCAAGGAACTATCCCTACTGGATCCACCCAGCGCTCAGAATCTTATGATGGGCTTAGGACTTTTGCTATTTCTCACCCCCATTTTTACTTATTCAAATGCAGGCCCATCCTAACTTTTATTTTATTTCTAATTCATACAAAAAAAAGTATTTTGGGCCCAACAAAATGGTTTTCTCACACCCCCTTTTTACTTCTGACACATGGCCCAATCTTTTTCTTTATTTCTCTTTATATTTTCTTTTTTCCTACTTTTATTTATTTATTTTATTTAATAAAATATATTAAATCATAAAAATCATAAAAATTAGGTTTAGATTTTAATCAATTATTTTTAATTTTTCTAAATAAAATTAATTATTTATTTTATTTTAAACTTGTAAAAAATTATTAGAATTAGGTTTTTATTATTTATTTTGCATCACAAAATATTTTTCTAAACAAAACTCCAAAATATTTTCTAACAATTAATTTTCCTTTTTAATTAACATAGACCTAGGTTTTCCTATATTTAATTTATTTTTCCTTTTAGTTAATAAAATTAATTTTTTATCTTAACTTAATTTATTTAGGTTTACTAATTTCTTTTAAATACAAAGTCAATCAATTAGGTTAAAATATTAAACCTTTTCCTCTACCAAAAACACTTCCTTTTTCTTTCCTCTATTTTACATCTTTGTGCATTTTATTATTTCGTATTATTATCTATGTAAATGGTCTGTAATAGATAATTAGGGTTTTACTTGCTTTCCATTCCCGTTTGTAAATTTGTACCCCCCATTCCCAAAGCATTGTAATAGCGTAGGACATTTAAATTCTGCAATTTACCGCTTTCCTTATTATTGTTAGTAATTCGGGTTTGTATGACAAGACTAAAAGCAAACATAGAAAAACCCTAATTCAAGACAAATAATTGAACCAAACACACTTTGCACACATACACCTCTAGGGTAAACCTCACTTGTTGCCTAGGATATAAATAGTCATGTCCCTCGAACGTGAGATGCTTTAGCAAAGACCCTCGGTTGAAAGATCGTAGTCCCTCGATGATCCTTTGTTGTTGCCTCCAGTAAACGATCTTAGTCCCTTACGAAAAATTGCTAAAGCGTCTTTCAAGTTTCCTTCTATGACTGTACGATGACCCACGCCTATCCCTTACATCCAACGATGGAGCTTCCTACTAACTAATAGTAGGATAAAACTATCTAAAGGAGTAGGAAATAAACAAAGACTTTTTGAGTAGGTAGATTGCTTGTAATTGCTTGCTCACAAACTAAAACAATTTTCACACTTCACACTTCAAGACAACTATTTTCAAAACACTTTTCAAAACAAACATTTTATATACATTCTCAACTGTTCTACCCCAAAATTTGCCCTCTCATATTTTCCAAGATTTTCTCTTACATGGGTGGCCACAAACACTTGATCAAGGAAAAATAATTTTTTTGAAGATAAACAAGGTCTTTATATTGGCATGTCAAAGGATCTTTGGATTGGCATGTTTACAGGCTTCGATTGAGCACCTAACCTCCTCCAAGCTTGCCTCAAATTTCCAAGCTTTGATTGAAGCCTTGGCCTTTTGCTTGTTTGTTGTATACAAGCTTCGACTAGGCATGTGTTTCTTTTGAAACAGCCTCCTTCGATCCAAAAGGGAAGGGCCTCCTGTTAGTGCTCCTTCGATTGCATGACTGGCTTTGCATGCTGACTTGATTCACAATGCAATGGCTACCTGCATGCAAGCTGGATTCCTGCTTCGTTGGGGCATTTGGTTTCCTTGGAGCAAGCTTAATTCTTTCTTCGATTGGGCATTTGATGTCTTTGGAGCAAGCTTGATTCCTGCTTCGACTAGGCAAATTATCCCTCTGTGCATGACTTCAATGCACAAAGCAAGAATCCCCTGCAAGCTCCCTTCAATCCACCAATAGTGACCCCCTGCACGCTTACTTTGATCCACTAGGTAAAAGCTTCCTCATGCTTGCCTTGGATTCACAAGGCAAGTGCCCATCAACTTGCCTTCGATCTACAAGGCAAAAGGCCTCTTTCACTGGTATTCGATTCACAAGACAAAATGCTACCTCAGACTTGCCTTTGATCCACAAGGCCAAGGCCCCTTCAAGTTGCCTCTGTGTTTGCTTTCGACTCACAAGAAACTGACTTCCTCTGGGCTTGCCTCCAATACGCAAGGCAATGGTTTCCCTTCATTCCAGCACCTATAAAGTAGTGGTTTTCTTTCATATGTGCTTCGATTCATTAAGAAGTTAGCTTCCCTCATGCTAGTTTTGACTCCACCTCTAAAATATTCAACACACATTTTTCCACATTTTCACACCTAGTAAGGTTCATTCGAAGGATACACCAATGGTGCCTTCGAAGGACATATATGTGTTCCATTTGAAGGATATATAATTGTGGGAAACAAACTTGTTTTGCCTTTTGATGAGTATTGGTTTAAGATTCTTGCCTTTGATCCACAAGGAAAAGGTCCCCTCTTCAAATGACCTTTGATTCACCAAGAAAAGGTTTCCTCTTCATGCCTGCCTTCATTTTACAAGCATAAGATTGCTACATTATGAACACACATTGTTGGCCCATTCGAAGAATGCACAAGGAGTGCATGTAGGCTATTCAAAGGACACACAAATGGTGCCTTCGAAGGGGCATACATTTTGTCCAGTTGAAAGGCATATAATGGTTGAAGATAAGTGTTGTTTTATCTTTTGATGAGTCTGGCCAAAGTCCTGCATGCTTCCAGACCCAAGCTTCCTGCAGAATCCCATTCATGACAAAAGAAGCTTCAAATGGCCAGAAAAGAATTTTCGACTGGGTTAAGTTGAAAAGTTTCAGATCAAGCTACCAAGGAAAATAGGGGCTCAATCGAAGAAGCCCTATTGATGAGGATTGGAGCCATTCTAAGGAGGCAACTCTAGGCCAATCGAAGGGCAGGAACTAGAGGGCATTCGAAGGAGCCAAAATGTCCACATACATTCAAATTTCAAAAAGGGACAAGATTCCATGTTTTTGGTCAAAGTTATAAATTTTCATTCATGGCTTTCAAACACATAATCAAAGTTGTTTAATCCTATTATATCTTGTCTCCTCACTCCTCTCTATATAAATAAGAAATTAGCAAGCATTTCAACACGCCTACACATCCTAGAGAGAACACTACCAAATAGCAAAAATTCTTAAAGTTGTCCAAATTGAAACCTCTGATCCAGCCCGATTCAGATCTTTCCAAGCACTCTATCAACATCCCAAGGTTCCTAGGAGCATATACCACCCTCTATTCAATCTGTGTCACGCCCATAAGTTCTCAATCGAACCTCACCTTTTGGTAAATTTCACGATTTTCAAACTTTCAAATCATGTTATATAAATTCTTTTTAAGCTCATATTTATATTATTGATGATGCCTGCATCAGTTCTAACGTATTACATGAGAATCTAGGGCCTTGAATCATAAAATGCCATGATCAAACCGTGTTAGGGTTTTTGATTCATAACTCAAGATGCATGAGCTTTCTGGCCAATATAAGGCTAGATTCATGATCAAGGCGAAATTTTAAGGGGAATAGGGTCTTGGTTCAGTCTTGAAACTAAAAAATTCGCAGGATTTGTATTTTGGTGTACCGGAGAAGACGACCGGAGTTTGACATCAGCGTCCCTCTAGTCGTTTGACTCGGACAAGGGCTTGCGTGGCTAAATGCACATCTCTGATTGGTTCATTTAAATCACAGGGGACCCACTGAGCGCGCGTTTTTTGTTTGAATAATTTCTGATTTGTTTTTATAATATAATATTATTATGTTATATGAATTAACGAATGAACAAGTGGCTCAGATGGCAAGGCATGTATTTGTGAAGCTAAAAGGGTTGGGTTCGATCCCCATGCTTGGTGTTTTTATATTTTCTAACAAATTTGCTGCAGATCCAATGCACAACATTCCATGCGCGTACCATACACTCCCAGTTGACCACCATCAGATCATGATTATTTTAGATCCAAGAGCTTCCACACGCAGATCTACCCTATGCCATCAAGACCTCTCCTCACTGGATTTAAGCAGATCTGGGATTTTCAACATTTCGGCCCAGCGAAATTTTCAAACAAAACCCCATTTTTGCTTCATAACACCTTGGCCCATTTGAATTTTGTTTTTATTTTATTCTTTTAATTTGTTTGTTTTATTTAATCAATAAGTTTTTTTAATCAAATAAAAAATCAATAAAACTTAGGATTAGTTTTTTTAATTAAATAATTAATTTCTGAAATTAATTAATTAATTAAATTTAACATTTTTAATTAAAATAAGCTAGAACTTAGGGTTTAATTTATGTTTAAATTATTTTCTCAAATAAAAATACAAAAAATATTTGAATTAGGCTTTAAATTCATTTAGCAATTATATATTTTTTCAATTAAAATTAGATTTAAGGTAGTTTAATTATTCTCATAAAATAAAATAAAAAACCAAACAGATTTTTCTTGTTTACTTGGCAATTTCTTAGGTTTTCTTAGACGTTTCTTTATTTCGCGCGCGTTATTTTGTTTTCGCATTTTTACATTATTGATGTAACTGTATATTGAAATGTAATATTAATTAGGCTTTACCTTCTGCTTTTAATTTCTGCACTCCCAAATTTTGTACATTGTAAATATCCCCTCCCCGAAGCCATGTAATAGTGTAGGTTTATACTTCCGCATTTTATATTTTGTACACATTTATTGCTAGTAACTAGGATTGCATGGCAAGATTGAAAACAAAAAACGTTAACAAACCTAATGATGCAAGATAAATAACTGAATTGAACATAATTGTACATATACACCTCTAGGGTACCCACTTTGGTTGTCTTCGGAAATAAAGCAGTCATGTCTCTCGAAACGGAGACGCTTTAACAAAGACCCGTAAACAAAAAGATCATAGTCCCTCAATGACCCTACAGTTTCCTCTCGGTAAATGATCTTGTCCCTAACAAAATTGCTAAAGCGTCTCCACAAGTTGCCTTCGTGACTGTAACGTCCCTACGAATGCCCCTTATACATCCAACGATATGGCTACCTACTCACTAATTGTAGGATAGCACTGCCTAAAGGATAGGAGGAAAAGAACTACCCTTTTCGAGTATAAAAGTAGCTAGCTGTTAGAAGTTTGCTTAAAAACATTTTGCACTTACACAAATACTACTTTTAAATTTTTTTTTTAAAAAACATTTGCTTTGTCAACACTCTTGAAGACTGATACAAGAGTTAAACGCAAAGCAAATTGCCGCACTAAGGCATTTCAAAATATTTTTTCAAACACACAAAGCACAAAGTACTTTCAAAATGAGCAAACCTCTAAGAGCCTGTAGATAACTACGGATGGAAAGGGTTCTAACACTTTCCATTTCCATAATCTACCCCCTTACTCAGAAAACTCCCGAAAAGGTCTTTTTCTGTTCTTTTCACCCTTTTCTTAATTTGTTTAAAAGAAAAGTCGATGGTGACTCTTGCTTACCGCAACATTTGTGAACATAAATGCAAAACCAATATATAACAGTAGGTTCTGCCACCGTATCACAGAACTGGAGACTTTGCTGGGGATAAGATAAAAAAGTGGGGTTAACTTAGAGTTAATTCATTTTAAAACTAATTTAATTGCTTGTTTTGTATGCTTTATCCTTGGAGGATTTGTTTGGGTTGTTACTATAGATCCTACACCCGGATCTGGGGCACCTTCAGGTAAGTAGAAATAGATCATGGAAACTGTGCAAGGTATATCGACACGGTTAAAGCGATAGCTACATTGATGTGACACTTTGGTTGGTACCGGTAGCCCTTTAGTAGTCAAGGAGAATACGGGGCCGCTGCGTGGTGTCTTGAAGCATCAACTGAACTTAGAATCTTTAAGTGAACAACTTGGCCATTAGGAAGTAGTGAGATAGCCGTCTTTGGTGTAGACCGAAGTCGGTTGATACTCGATACTACACCCATTGAGATTTGACTCTTGAGTTTTGTTTGGTGGCAAGTCATTTGTCGATCAGAATGAAAATTATGGGAAAGATTAGTGATATTGAGATCCCTTAGAACCCGATTACTATTGATAGGACAGGTTAATCCAACTAAACTTCAAGAGGGTACTTACCTTAAAACCCATGCAAGCCTTAAACCTAAGGTATTTGTGTGATCTGCTTATGCTTGCTATATTTGTGTTTTCTTAGCATAATCATGATATCATAACATCATAACATGGCATATCATATTAACCATTTCAAGGATTTTTAGGACTTATCTTTGTGTTGTTTTGTAGGACATGACATCCACTCGCATGAATACTCTCCAAGTCAACCTTATAAGGGTACCTCCTCAACTCAAGGAGTTAGCATCAAGAGTTCCCGAGAGCTCTCCATTCACTGAAAGACATGGTCGACTTCTCAATCTGGTCACCTCAAGCCCTAATGAAGAAATGTTGAAGGTGCTCTTTCAGTCCTTAGACCCTTTGCATCACTGCTTCACCTTTCCTGATTACCGATTGGTGCCTATCATGGAGAAATTTTCCCAGTTATTGGGGGTGCCCATTCTTGATCAGTTACCCTTCAATGGTATGGAAAGAGACCCAAAACTGGAAGAGATTTCTCAGGCTCTGTCTTTACAGCGGTCCTATATAGTGGCAAATCGGGAAACAAGAAGAGGCGTCAAAGGGTTTCTAGCTAAGTTTCTTTTTGAGAAGTCTCATCATTTTTGGGATACCCTAGATTTACAAGCTTTTGAAGAAGTGTTGGCTCTTCTCATCTATGGGATGGTACTATTCCCTAATCTGGACCAACTCATAGATGTGAATGCGGTCAAGGCTTTTCTGTCTCACAATCTGGTGCCTACTGTACTTGGAGACATCCTACACTCTTTGCATACCCGTACTGTAAAGAGAAGAGGGACCCTTCTATGTTGCACTCCTCTGTTGGCTAGGTGGTTTATTTCGCACCTACCTAGATCTGTGTTGAAGAATGAGCAAGGCATAAGGTGGTCTAATTGGTTGATGTCCCTCTCGCATTCCGAAATTCATTGGTGTCATTGATCCTTGGAGAATGTTACCTTCATTGTCCGTTGTGGAGAATTCCCTAATGTCCCTCTCCTCGGAATTAGGGGAGGAATCACTTATAATCCTTGTTTGGAATTACGACTGTTTGGTTATGCTAGGAGGGATGGTCCTCATGATACACTTATCCAAGGAATCATATCCGACTATGAGAATGATGTTCAGGGCTATCGCTAGAGGTTCATAAGAGCTTGGGGCATGGTGAACAAAGTTGATAACAAAACACTGGGGCATAAGAACTCCATTCCTTTGGAGCCTTATCTTAAGTGGGTACGAGCCCGTGCTCAAAGTCTCAGGATACCTTATGATGCCACTCTACCCATCATCATGGAGTGCGTTGCTGAGGGAGACACTCCTTACATTCTTCATCCTGACATGCCGACTAATTTCGAGGAGTTACAAAAATCCTGGATTCAACTCAAAGAGGAACGAGATACCTTTGAAACCCAATTCTACGCCAGCGAGAAGAAGGTTTTATAGCTCACAAGGCTACTTCACAAAGAGAGGAGTATAAATGACTACATTGCACCAAAGAGGATGCGCCCGTGGGAAACTTGGGTTCCTTTTTGCTTTGAGAATTCATTTTTTCTTTGTTATTGTAAGCCCAAGAGGCATCATTGTAACCGCTTAAGCTTCTTAATGCAATTAACGCTTGTTTTCCCTATGGCTAAGCAAATTTAAGTCATAGAAATCCTTGAAAACATTGCATACATATATTATACATATCATTGCATAACCAGGTTTCAAGACAGGCTTCTTATCGTCATCGTTGTTTATTTCAGCAATGGCTCCTGAACAAACAGTTAAGGAACTTCAGGCACAGAATGCCCAATTCCAAGAAATGTTCCCGAATCTGGCTAAGAGACAAGAAGATTTGAAAGCTCTGATTCTCAAGGACAAGAAGAAGAAAAAGAAGCCAGTGGGTGTTCTGAATTTGGGAAGAAGGTTCAAAGGACCAGTGAAGTAAGTTTCAGAGCTCGCAACTCCATCAAGAGAGAGAGAGAGACAATCAGGAAGGAGAGCCAAGAGAAGAAGAACACAACACAAGGGAGTCTGAGGAAGATGAACCTGGATATTTTAAGAAGAAGTATCCTCCTCCTGATGATAGATACAAACAGCTGGAGGATCGGCTCAATGCCATGGAGATCCAAAGTGTACCCGAGTTGGATTTTGAAGAGCTACGACTAGTCTCAGGGGTGGTCATCCCACAGAAGTTCAAGGTCCCTACATTTTCTAAGTGCGATGGTGTCTCCTGCCCTAAGCTGCATTTAAGGTCGTATGTCAGGAAAATTCAACCTCACACTATTGATAGGGGTTTGTGGGTACACTTCTTCTAGGAAAGTTGGGCAGGAACTCGGCTGGAATGGTTCTATCAACTAGAAAGATCCAATGTGTGTAATTGGGAAGATCTGGCTGCTGCTTTCTACAAGCAGTACCAATATAATGCTGACCTCGCTCCAACTCGTACACAACTTCAGAGTATGTCTATAGGTTCTGGAGAGGGCTTTAAAGATTATGCCCAGAAATGGAGAGACCTTGCGGGAAGAGTCCAACCTCCATTGTCTGATAGGGAGCTGGTGGACATGTTCTTAGGCACATTATCCGAGCCATTCTTTAACCATCTAATTGGAAGTTCTTCTGCTGGGTTTACTGAATTGATCTTAACTGGTGAACATGTAGAGGCTGGCATCAAAAGCGGTAAGATCCAGAGAGCTGCATCCTCCAACACTGCAAAGAAACCATTCATAGGGAAGAAGGAGGTCAGTGCTGCTTATGGCCAAAGAAATCTTAACAAAACTGAGCGTTGTTCGACGATAGAGGATGTTATGATTTCAAACCCTGCATCAAACTAGCAACAAAATAATCAGTCCAGAATAGATAAGCCTAGAAGACAGTTCACCCGGATTAATATGACTTTGTCTCAACTTTTGCCACATTTGATGAAATCCAATCTGGTTACCCTGAGAGAGGCTCCCAAGAATCCCAATACTGCATCTCCCCACTACAATCCCAATGGTCGATGAGCCTACCATTCTGAAACTCTGAAGCATGATGCAAACGACTGTTGGGCTTTGAAGAACAAGGTGCAAGATTTGATTGAGGAAAAGGAGGTTGAATTTGAACCCCCTGAAACTCCCAACGTCATAACTGCACCTATGCCCAAGCATGGCCTGGGAATCAATGCTATTGATGTTGTCTCTGCCACAGAAGATGCTGACAATAGCTATGACCTGGACAAGTGGATCTTCCCAACCATCATCAATTGGGAGGCTAAAGACTTTGTGCCCATTACTTTTATTCAAGAGTAATTTGTCTTTTTGTTTTGTTTTAAGGAAATGTGATATTTGAACAATTGAAACATGAAAGCCTTGTGTCTTACCTGAGGCACAATGGTCTATTTGTGAGGGTCATTGCTTCATTTTCATATGTCATCAATAAAACATTGGACGTTTCACATACAAATTTTACGGTATTTGTTTTTCTTTTCTACTTTTTACCTTATAAAAATATACAGCTATGCTCTTACACACACCCACGTATCCTACTGCAGATCCACATCCACTCTGGATCCCATTGATAACGATTCTGCTACTACTCATTATGACTTTGAAAATCAGATCAACCAAGCCGAGGACGAAGGTGAGGAAGATTGTGAGGTACCAGGAGAGCTCGTCGGACTGTTACAACATGAAGAAAGGGCAATACAGCCTCATGAGGAGCCAGTTGAGACAGTGAACTTGGGTACTGAAGAGGACATAAAAGAAGTCAAGGTAGGTGCTAACTTGGAGCCCAGTGTCAAATAGCGGTTAATACAGATGTTACATGATTATGTTGAGGTTTTTGCCTGGTCATACAAAGACATGCCGGGACTTGACACTGATATTGTGGTTCATCGCCTACCTACAAAAGAGGTCTGCCCTCCAGTAAAATAGAAGGTTCGTCGTATGCGGTCGGATATGTCAGAAAAGATCAAGGTTGAATTCATGAAATAGTTTAATGTCGATTTCTTAGCTGTCACGTCCTATCCACAATGGGTCATTAATGTTGTTCCAGTGCCTAAGAAGGATGGTAAGGTACATATGTGTGTGGATTACAGAGACCTGAACAGGGCAAGTCCCAAGGATGACTTTCCGCTTCCCCACATTGATGTTCTGGTTGATAATACCATGCAACATAAGGTATTCTCCTTCATGGACGGTTTCTCCGGGTATAATCAGATCAAGATGGCACCTGAAGACATAGAGAAGACAACCTTCGTCACACAATGGGGCACTATCTGTTACAAGGTTATGCCATTTGGGTTGAAGAACACTGGGGAAACCTATCAACGAGCCATGGTAGCTTTGTTTCATGATATGATCCATTAATAGACAGAGGTCTACATGGATGATACGATAGCTAGGTCTCAGACTGAAGAGGAACACCTTGATCACCTACAGAAGTTGTTTGATAGGCTGAAGATGTACAAATTAAGGCTGAATCCAAACAAGTGTACCTTTGGGGTAAGATCTGGTAAGCTTCTGGATTTCATTATCAGTGACAAAGGTATTCAAGTAGACCCTGCAAAGGTTAAGGCCATACAAGAGATGCTGACTCCTTGCACTGAGAAGGAAGTTAGAGGTTTTTTGGGACATTTAAACTACATTGCCAGGTTCATTTCACATTTGACCGCTACTTGTGAGCCAATCTTCAAATTACTGAAGAAGGATCAAGCAGTGAAGTGGAATGACGACTGCCAGAGCGCCTTTGACAAAATCAAGGAATATCTCCAAGAGCCTCCAATTCTGATGCCACCAGTTGAAGGAAGACCTCTGATCATGTACTTAAGAGTATTAGATAATTCAATGGGGGTGTATACTGGGGAAGCATGACGAGTCTGGTTGAAAAGAGCATGCAATATACTACCTTAGCAAAAAGTTTACCGACTGTGAAATAAGATACTCACTGCTCGAGAAAACTTGTTGCACTTTGGCATGGGCTGCTTGCCGGCTGAGACAGTATATGTTGACCCACACTACTTTGTTGATATCTAAGATGGACCCTATCAAATACATCTTTGAGAAGCCCGCTCTCTCCGAAAGAATAGAAAGATGGAAAATGATCCTAACCGAATGCAACATTCAATACACAACCCAGAAAGCAATTAAGGGAAGTATACTAGCTGATCATTTGGCTCATTAGGTCGTGGATGACTACCAATCCATGAATTTTGAGTTCCCAGACGAGAACATCATGTTAGTAATTGATTGTGAAGAACCTGGACCGGATGAAGGACTTGAAAAATATCCCGATGGACTATGGTTTTTGATGGAGCTTCCAACGCTCTTGGCAATGGTATCATCGCTGTGATCATATCCCCTGAAGGCTATCATACTCCTTTCACTTCCAGGCTATGTTTCAACTGTACCAACAATATGGTTTAGTATGAAGCATGTATCATGGGTCTCAAAGCTGCAATCGTTTTAAGGATCAAGTTCTTAAGTGTGTTTGGAGACTCAACTTTGGTAATCATCCAGATCAAAGGAGAATGGGACACAAAGCATCCTAATCTTATCCTGTACAAAGAGAATGTGTTGATACTGATCCCATACTTTAAAGAAATTACCTTTGAACATTTTCCACGAGAGGAAAATCAACTAGCAGACACGTTAGCCACAATGTCATCCATGTTCAAGGTCCGATGGGATAGTGAGGCCCCTCAGATCACCATTGAGAGGATGGACAAGCCAACATACTGTCACGAGATTAGTACTGAAGAAGTAGTGGACAAGCCTTGGTTCCATGAAGTCAAAAGATATCTTGAAGGCCAAGAATATCCTGAGGGAGCTTCAGTCAATGATAAGAAGTTACTAAGAAGGTTCTCTTCTAAGTTCTTTCTCAGTAACAGGCTCATTTACAAGCGCAACCACGACTCTACCTTGCTTAGGCGTGTAGACAAGAGTGAGGCATAAAGGATTATGGCTGACTTACATGAAGGTACCTTTGACACTCATTCCAGTGGATATTCAATGGCTAAAAAGGTCCTACGGATAGGATACTACTGGTCCACTATAGAAGCAGACTGTTATCAGCATTCACGAACTTGCCATAAAGGCCAGATCTATACTGATAAGGTGCATGTACCTCCAGTTCTTCTAAATGTCTTGACGGCTCCTTAGACATTTGCAATGTGGGGTATCGATATGATTGGGGAAATCAGACCTAGAACTTCTAATGGGCATCTCTTCATCCTCGTCGTCATTGATTACTTTACAAAATGGGTCGAGGCAGCTGCATTTGCCTTCGTTACCAAGAATGTTGTGGCCCGATTCATCAAACATAACATCATCTGTCAGTACGGTATTCCAGAAAGAATCATTACAAATAATGGTACCAATCTCAACAACACTATGATCATCAAACTTTGCATACAATTCAAGACTCAGCATCATAACTCTTCTCCCTACCGGCCAAAGATGAATGGCATTGTAAAAGCTGCTAACAAAAACATCAAGAGAATCATGCAGAAGATGAAAATGACATATAAAGATTAGAATGAGATGTTACCATTTGCTCTTCATGGTTACTGCACCACAATGCGCACATCAACAGGGGAAACTCCATTCTCTTTGGTATACGGTATGGAAGCTGTCATGCCCATTGAAGTCCAGATCCCTTCCCTGAGCATCATGAAGGATGCAGGGCTGAATGAAGACGAACGAGTCCATACTCGACTTGACCAATTAAACCTGATTGACGAGAAGAGGCTCGCGCTTGTCTGCCATGGTCAGATGTACCAAAAACATATGATCAAAACTTTTAACAAGAAGGCCAGACATCAGGTATATCAGGCTGGTGACTTGGTGATCAAACGCATCATACTACCACAAGGTGATCCCAGGGGAAAATTGAATCCCACATACAAAGGGCCATTTGTAATCAAGAACATATTTTCTGGTGGAGCCATGATCCTAACCACTATGGACGGTGACGACCTTCCGCACCCTATAAATTCAAACATAGTTAAAAGATACTACACATAAACAAATATCCGCTAGGTCGACTGTCCTAGGCAAAATTAGGGCATCCCGACGAACCAAAAGGGTTCAGACAAAAATTAGGGATATACATAAAAAATCTGTACACCCGGCAAGTCGAAAACCTGAAAAGGCGGCTTTGGCAAAAAAGGGTATCCCGGTGGACTGAAAACCCGAAAGGGGGGTCCAAGAAAAAGTTAGGGATTTAAAGCATATAACTATGTCCCGTTGGATCACCTTACAACCAATCTTCAGTATCAACTATCAGGCTCAACCGACACTAATCAATCCAATCAGCTTCGGATAAGCAGCGGAAGTGATGAGATGCTCAAATATATAAAGACAATGGCAGAATGGGAACCCAATGAGATTATTTTACATAAATGTATTTCTTTATATACTATTTTGTATAATTTCCATTCTCACGACGACATTCTCTTACTAGGATATCTGTCTCCTTGTACAAAAACGCTTATTTCAAGTTAATACAAAATTATTCTTTTGAAAGTGCAAAACTTCGGTTTTTATTTTATTTTTCTGTTTTGTGTGCGAAAATGTCCGGTGATTATTCTTGAACATATGCATTTGAATATAATTACTGCTTACAAATATACACCTAAAAACAGAAAGACAATTACTAATGACTTTAAGAAACAAGACAATATCTAAGGGCCATCCACAAAATCCCCGCAGATGTTTTCCTCGACAGATATTTTCTCCAACAGGTACAGAGGTAGAGGCATTCTACTACAAGGTCTCTGACATATTCTCAGCATGTAGCCTATTGATGTTAGTTGTTCGCACATCCCCGACAGAGCAAAAATCTCCAATTACTGCTCCAAAATTCCCCAGTGAAGTCGCCAAGCTTCTCAAGATTCCCCTACAGGATTTCAACAAAATTCCCAAGAAGTTTATGGAGTTTACCTTATGCAACAAAGTTTATAAATCTCAAGTAGTTTATAAAGCCTTATCCCCAATAGAGTTTATTTCTCTAGCTACAGAAGTTCATCCCCCATCGGAGTCTATTTCTCCAAATTGGTGAAATCTTCCAACATAACTCTTCCCCTCGGCAAAATCATTCACAAACAGAAGTTGAAGATCCTCAGCAGAGAAAGGGAATCGCCAACAAAACTATCTATAGTCATTATCCCCGACAGAAATTGAAGAATCACTCTCTTCACTCACCAACAGCAGTCCGGGATTCAGCTTCCCGGTAATTTTCAGCAGCTGTCAGGGATTTATTTCCCAGACAAGATGCCGCGTAACAACATTACATGTTCATACATCATGGCATGTGCATAAAATACATATGTCATAATCTCATTTATTTTGGGAGCATCATGCAATTCATACATCATGACATCGCAATAAACTGATTTTACCTTTTCAGGTTAAATTAGCAGACACACAAACACTATCAACTTTTACAGCAGGTCAAAGATTAATGCCCAAAACCAGACGGGGAAACTATCTACGTGACCGGCAAAAAGAGTTCTAGATTAATACCTGAACAAGCTTGGAGAACTATCTGTGGACGACCAACTATGGATTAACACCTGTAACCAGCAAGGAGAACTATCTACATAAAGAGATTAGAGATTAATACCTGTAACAAGCCAGGAGAACCATCTGTGGACGATCAACTCTGGATTAACACCTGTAACAAGCCAGGAGAACTATCTACATGAATATATTGAAGATTAATACTTGTAACAAGCCAGGAAAACTATCTTTCTTTCTCAGGTCAGAGATTAATACTTGTAACAAGCCAGGACAACTATCTCAACGACCGACAATTTTCAAATTCTAGAGTAATACCTGAAACCAGACAGGACAACTATCTGTGAACAACTGATTATGAATGACTGATTGTAGATTACCACCCGAAACCAGACAGGAAAGCTATCTACATGACCAAACGAAGCAATCTTACACAGGTTTATTCTCATACAGTCTAGCACGGGCTCATCTTGAAGCAGCCCTATACATGCTCTTTCTAATACATTTCCAAATAACGTTTAATTCCATTATCCCCAACAAATTATTGTGAAGCCTGGACTTCAACCAGAATACATAAAACTGTCATCTCTCCAGAGATATATCCTCAGCAGAGCCTTGGAAAACTGAAGTTCCTAGACTCTATTCCCCATAGAGTTTCCTTCAAGCAGGAGAATAACAAAAACCCATATTCCCCAACAGACTCCTCCTCAGACAGCAGGATCAAGAACCCCCAAAGGGACCATGTGTGAAATCAGCATCTACTTTTGATGGCATCTTTAAGCCCATCTCCGACGACTCTCTGTCATCTTATCCAAATGGCATCTGTGAGCCCATTCACGTCATTATTAACTAGCAGTGTTATTTCATGCAAGTGAAAATTTCTGGGCACTCTAGTGTTCAATCATCTTCCACCTTCAGATCACGAAAGGCGGACAAGCCAATCTAAATCCTCAGGTTTAAGAAGATTGAACATCGGCAGCTGTTGTACCCCAAAATTTACCCTCTCATATTTTCCAAGATTTTCTCTTACATGGGTGGCCACAAACACTTGATCAAGGAAAAATATTTTTTTTGAAGATGAACAAGGTCTTTAGATTGGCATGTCAAAGGATCTTTCGATTGGCATCTTGACAGGCTTCGATTGAGCACCTAACCTCCTCTAAGCTTGCCTCAAATTTCCAAGCTTCGATTGAAGCCTTGGCCTTTTACTTGTTTGCTGTATACAAGCTTCGACCGGGCATGTGTTTCCTTTGAAACAGCCTCCTTCGATCCAAAAGGGAAGGGCCTCCTGTTAGTGCTCCTTCGATTGCACCACTGGATTTGCATGCTGACTTGATTCAGAATCCAATGGCTACCTGCATGTAAGCTGAATTCCTGCTTCATTTGGTTTCCTTGAAGCAAGCTTAATTCTTGCTTCGATTGGGAATTTGATGTCTTTGGAGCAAGCTTCATTCCTACTTCGACTAAGCAAATTATCCCTCTGTGTTTGCCTTCAGCACACAAAACAAGAATCCCATGCAAGCTCCCTTCGATCCACCAACAGTGACCTCCTATACACTTACTTTGATCCAATAGGAAAAAGCTTCCTCATGCTTGCCTTGGATTCACAAGGCAAGGGCCCATCAACTTGCCTTCGATCCACAAGGCAAAAGGCCCCTTTCATTGGTCTCCGATTCACAAGACAAAAGGCTGCCTCAAACTTTCCTTCGATCCACAAGGCCAAGGCCCCTTCAACTTTCCTCTATGTTTGCTTTCGACGCACAAGAAAATGACTTCCTCTGGGCTTTCCTCCAATGCGCAAGGCAATGGTTTCCCTTCATGCCAGCGCCCATAAAGTAGTGGTTTTCTTACATATGTGCTTCGATTCATTAAGCAGTTGGCTTCCCTCATGGTAGCTTTGACTCCACCTCCAAAATATTCAACACACAATTTTCCACATTTTGACACCTAGTAAGGTCCATTCGAAGGATACACCAATGGTGCCTTCTAAGGACATATATGTGTTCCATTCGAAGGATACATAATTGTTGGAAACAAGCTTGTTTTTCCTTTTGATGAGTATTGGTTCAAGATGCTTTCCTTCGATCCACAAGGAAAAGGCTCCCTCTTCAACTAGCCTTTGATTCACCAAGCAAAGGTTTCATCTTCATGCATGACTTCACTTTACAAGCATATGATTGCTACATTATGAACATAAATTATTGGCCCATTCTAAGAATGCACAAGGAGTGCATGTGGGCTATTCAAAGGACACACAAATTGTTCCTTAGAAGGGGCATGCATTTGGTCCAGTCGAAAGGCACATAATGGTTGAAGACAAGTGTTGTTTTGTCTTTTGATGAGTCTGGCCAAAGTCCTGCATACTGCCAGACCCAAGCCTCCAGCACAATCCCATTCATGACAAAAGAAGCTTCGAATGGCCAGAAAAGAATTTTTGATTGGGTTAAGTTAAAAAGTTTCAGATCAACCTACCAAGGCAAATAAGGGCCCAATTGAAGAAGCCCCATTTATGAGGATTGGAGCCATTTGAAGGAGGCAACTCTGGGCCAATTGAAGGGAAGGAACTAGAGGGAATTCGAAGGAGCCAAAATGTCCACATACATTCAAATTTAAAAAAGGGACAAGATTCCATGTTTTTGGCCAAAGTTACAATTTTCATTCATGGCTTTAAAACACATAATCAAAGCTATTTAACCCTATGATATCTTGTATTCTTAATCCTCTCTATATAAACAAGACATTAGCAAGCATTTCAACACGCCTACACAGCCTAGAGAAAACACTACCAAATTGCAAAAATTCTTAAAGTTGTCCAAATTGAAACCTTTGATCCAGCCCGTTTCAGATCTTTCCAAGTACTCTGTCAACATCCCAGGGTTCCTAGGAGCATATACCACCCTCCATTCAATCTATCTCACGCCCATAAGTGCTCAATCGAACCCCATCTTTTGGTAAATTTCGTGACTTTCAAACTTTTAAATCATGCTATATAAATTCTTTTTAAACTCATATTCATATTATTGATGATATCTGCATCAGTTCTAACGTATTACATGAGAAAATAGGGCCTTGAATCATAAAATGCCATGATCAAACAACATTAGGGTTTTTGATTCATAACTCAAGATGCAGGAGCTTTCTGGCCAATCTAATGCCAAATTCGTGATCAAGGCGAAATTTTAAGTGGAATAGGGTCTTGGTTCAGTCTTGAAACTAACAAATTCGCAAGATCCATATTTTGGTGTACCAGAGAAGAAGACCGGAGTTTGACTCCGGCGTCCCTCCAGTAGTTTGACTCAAACAAGAGCTTGCATGGCTAAATGCGTATCTTTTATTGGTTCATTTAAATCATAGTGGACCCAATAGGCGCGTGTTTTTTGTTTGAATAATTTCTGATTTGTTTTTATAATATAATATTATTATCTTAAATGAATTAACGAATGAACAGGTGGCTCGAATGGCAAGGAGTGTGTTTGTGAAACTAAAAGGCTGGGTTCGATCCCCAGACTTGGTGTTTTTATATTTTTTTAACAAATTTGTTGCAGATCCAATGCACCATCAGATCATGATTATTTTAGATCCAAGAGCTTCCACGCGCAGATCTACCCTATGCCATCAAGACCTCTCCTCACTGGATTCAAGCAGATATGGGTTTTCAACTTTTGGGCCCAACGAAATTTTCAAACAAAACCCCATTTTTGCTTCGTAACACCCTAGCCCATTTGAATTTTGTTTTTTTATTCTTTTAATTTGTTTGTTTCATTTAATCAACAAGGTTTTTTTAATCAAATAAAAAAAATCAACAAAACTTAGGATTAGTTTTTTTTAATTAAATAATTAATTTCTGAAATTAATTAATTAATTAACTTTAATATTTTTTAATTAAAATAAGCTAGAACTTAGGGTTTAATTTGTGTTTAAATTATTTTCTCAAATAAAAATACAAAAAATATTAGAATTAGGCTTTAAATTCATTTAGCAATTATCTTTTTTTTTTCCAATTAAAATTAGATTTAATGTAGTTTAATTATTCTCATAAAATAAATAAAAAAACCAAAAAGATTTTTCTTGTTTACTTGGCAATTTCTTAGGTTTTCTTAGACGTTTCTCTATTTCGCGCGCGTTATTTTGTTTTTTCATTTTTACATTATTGGTGTAATTGTATATTGGAATGTAATAGTAATTAGGCTTTACCTTCTGCTTTTAATTTCTGCACTCCCAAATTTTGTACATTGTAAATATCCTCTCCCCGAAGCCATGTAATAGTGTAGGTTTTATACTTCCGCACTTTATATTTTGTACATATTTATTGCTAGTAACTAGGATTGCATGGCAAGACTGAAAATAAAAAGCATTAGCAAACCTAATGATGCAAGATAAATAACCGAATTGAACACAATTACACATATACACCTCTAGGGTACCCCACTTTGGTTGCCTTCAGAAATAAAGCAGTCATGTCCCTCGAAATGATGACGTTTTAGCAAAGACCCGTAAATCAAAAATATCATAGTCCCCTCGATGACCCTACATTTGTCTCTCGGTAAATGATTTAGTCCCTAACAAAATTGCTAAAGTGTCTCCACAAGTTACCTTCGTGACTGTAACGTCCCTTCGAATGCCCCTTATACATCTAACGATAGGGCTACCTATTCAATAATAGTAAGATATCACTGTCTAAAGGATATGAGGAAAAGAACTACCCTTTTCGAGTATAAAAGTAGATAGCTGTTAGAAGTTTGCTCAAAAACATTTTGCACTTACAGAAATACTACTTTTAAAAAAAAATTCAAAAACATTTGCTCTGTCAACACTCTTGAGGACTGATACAAGAGTTAACCGCAAAGCAAATTGCTGCACTAAGGCATTTCAAAACACTTTTCAAACACACAAAGCCCAAAGTACTTTCAAAATGAGCAAACCTCTAAGATCCCGTAGATTACTACGGATGGAAAGGGTGCTAACACCTTCCCTTTCCATAATCTACCCCCTTACTCAGAAAACTCTTGAAAATGTGTTTTTCTGTTCTTTTCACCCTTTCCTTAATTTGGATAAAAGAAAAGTCGGTGGCGGCTCTTGCTTACTGCAACATTTGCAAACACAAACACAAAACTAGTATATAACAGTCGGTTCTGCCAACGTATCATATCAACGATATGAGAATCATTACAAAATTTCCTTACATCGGCATTTTCAAACACTCCCTTTTCAACAAATATTTTCAAAACAAACATTTTGTATACATTCTCAACGATACGAGAATCATTAAAAAATTTCCGCACTTAGGCACTTTCAAAAATATTTGCAAACATACACAAACACAAGGCATTTTCAAAAAGAGCTAGCAATTAAGAGCCTGTAGATAACTACAGATGAAAAGGGTGTTAACACCTTCCCTTTTCATAACCTGCCCCCCAAACTTAAGAAAAATTCTCAAAGGTCTTTCCTATTCTTTTCACCCTTTCCTTTATTGGATAAAAGAAAAGTCAATGGCGACTCTTGCTATTCGCAACATTTGCGATAAAACACAAAAAATCAAGTCAGTTATCCCACCGTATTACAAAAAGGTCTAAAGGTGGTAAACTTATACCTCTTAGAATTACTAAGCATTGGGACCTTAGAAAATTTGGGTACCAATAGTGAAACCCTATTAGGCTTTTTGCAGGGATGTTTTACAACTCTTATGAAGCTTTAGTGCATATTAAATGAAGATGTGCAGAGTAAAAATTATACTCTAGAGTATATAATAGTTTTAATATCAAAGTATTTGATCCAAGGATGTCTGCTAATGATATATATATATATATATATATATATATATATATATATATATATATATATATATATATATATATATATATATATATATATATATATATATATATATATATATATATATATATATATATATATATATATATATATATATATATATATATATAAATGATCTTGATCAAAACATGTCTTTCAATGAGAATGGTCTCAACATCTTTGATCCATGGTCATTTGCTAACCTCTTAGTAGGTTGAGAAGATAAGTATGTGGTGGACATATTTATCTCATATTTTAACCAACTCTTGTATCCAACGATACATAGAGAGGAACAAGCCACAATATGTTGGTATTCTCTCAAAAGGGGGAGTTTTTGCCAAGGTTACACTATCTTAAAGATTGAATAATCTGAAAACTCTGATTAATCATGTAAAATAGTGTGTTTAATATTTGCTCATAAATTTAAAATATTTTGCTAATCAAATAGATGCGCTTTTTAGTGTTATAAGATGAACATGGGTGCAAAAATTGAAAAAGTCAAAGTAGAATCCAACATAAGGCCCAAAAACACTAAAGAGGCTGAACTGCAAAAGCCCAATCGATTAGGGCTATAAGCCAATCGATTGGATCACATTGGTGCTTCAATTTTCAAATCAAATAAGATAGAAAGTTCACCTATAAATCAATCAAATATATGCATTAATGGAAATTGCACACGATCTTGGAAATATCATAACCCAACCGACTAAAGCCTTAAATAAAACGGTTGGACAAACACTTTTAAGAAGATTTGGTTCTTATCTTTATTAGGCATAATCCTTATTAATTTTGTGCAAGTTTTACACGACCAAGATCTCTAGAATCTCGGCTAAAAATAGGTAACTTTTTTTCATTATTTTGCATCTCATGTTTTATTTTTGCATTCCTATGTGAGTCTCTCTCTATACCATAACTATCATCATGGCCTCATCAAAACTCCTTCAATCTAGATACACCCTATCAAAAAGAGTCTTTGTGAGCAGAATTCTAGCAAGAACTCAAGAAAGAAAGATGATGGTCAACCGAAAAGTGATTCGACCATCTTTTATGGAGGAAAGCTTCACAAGGAGCTATAAACCATATATACATATATGTCAAGGTTCGCTAAGTGAATTATTCACTAAAGTACCTGGTCGAATATTTCCAAATCTTGTGAAAGAATTGTACTCAAATTTGACAAATATAGGAATTTCCCTGAAATCAACCTCAAAAAGAGTTAAAATAAATATCCATAATGCTTTATTTAGAAGGATGTTTGAGCATCCTTCCAATGGGTAATCTACACATACGAAGGACCAGTCAAGTTAAAAAAATGTAAGTGTTATATTTCCATATGCTCTCACATTATGAATCCCATGAAGGATAGAAACTTCATATCAATGTAAGCTTCCTAAAATTGAAAGTTTGCGCTGTTCACTACCTCCTCACAAGGATCCTCCTCCCAAGGAACATCAACCTTGATATTGTCATCAAGGTTGATACCTTTCATCTTTGACTCCTAACCCAACAATTTCAAACTATTTGAGTTGAAGGCATACTTCTGAAGGAAGAGAAAAACATAAGAAAAGGAGTTTGAATTGGGTTTTCTAAATTTTTTTCAATAAAGTGCTTCACACAAACAATAAAGATAAAACACACTGATAATACGAAAGTTATAGCATATTCCGTCCAATTTACATAGATAAAGCTTCCGATTCTTCATTTATTATGTCACATTATGTCTCTATTTATAGTATTTGCATCATATTTCAGGTATTTAGTTTATGTAAAGCATACATGAGAAAAGGAAGAAGGATATTGGAGAAATGAAGAAGAAATGGCACTTTAGCAGCAAAAAATGCAAACATTTTGTATTAGAAGCCATGCCGCCCATCACAGGCGCATGCCGCCTGTCACAAAGTCCAAAAATGTGCCCCTCAACACACTTCTTGTCCCGACCGGCACAGAATGGAAATATGTGCCCCATGCCCCAGCGTATGACACTCGTTACCAGTCATATATCAATTACGAAAATGTCTCCATGAAACACACGATTTGCTGAAAATTCTCCATGAATAAAGAGCGAAGATCAAGGGAGTGTTCCTACTTTTTCTCAACATATGGAATCGATAAAAGCCGGACAGTTACCAAAACCGAAGACGTTCGCACATCTGCTCCAATTTCTTATTTTTCTGCATACTGCAACATTGATATTTTATTATTTCCAGTTTTACAGTTTTTGATTTTTTCTAGTTTCGTTTAGAATTTCCATAAGCAAAGAAAACCATTACAATTAAAGCAATATTTCTTCACATCGGAGGAATATTGCAACTTTAGTTTCTTTCTAGCTTCCAGAATTTTGTTTAGGTTTATTTGTATTTCATCAAGATATTTTGTTCCGAAGCTAATCCTGCCGGCTTATGGAGGATAACATACTGCACTATTATTCTTCAGTGTTTTATTCAAGTTCCAATTTTAAATATAGTTTATTTATTTTTACCATGACTATGTTACTGTATTCATGCTTTTATTTTATGTTGTTATGCAATAAAATTATGTTTGGCTAATTTTCCCGATACCGGTATGTGAAGTCCTAAATCGAAGGGATTCGGTAATTAATTGGCATAAATATTTTACAAAAGACTTTTCTGGTTTTGATTTCCAATTTCGATATTAAATTGTTTTGTTACGAGAGTAAAAGACAAACTAAGGATAAAATCAACAGAGCGAGAGTTTGAGATTTTAACCAGATAATGGTGATTGAACATTAGTTTTAAAAACAGCGAGAGCGCTTTAAAATTAATTGGACTCTATTTGTTTTCAAAAAATACTTTTAAATTTTAAATGACACAGCGAGTACGCTCATTTGAGTTTAATAATATGGCCTGAACTGGTAGAACGAAAGTGTGAGACGAGCGTTTTTAAATTAATAGTTTCCACTAAAACAATGTTTTAATACTCAAAACCATGCCAATGACTTATTGAATCCCTGAAGTTGACAAATTACATACCGGTGTCCCGTTATCAATTACTAGATCTTAGTTAATTCCCGTTTAAACCCAAACACCCCAATTTTATAATTAGACTTATCTTTACACAATGAACCTAGATAACAATAGTTTGACCATCTGTCCTTGTGGGTTTGATATCTTTTAAAACCATGCGATTAGACTGTGCACTTGCAGTCACTACACCCGACAGACTCTCAAAGTTGCGATCAAGTTTTTGGCGCTGTTGTCGGGGACTGATTTAGTCAATACTGCGAATCCCTTGTTACGTAGTATAGACTAAGGCAACCAATTTTATTTTATTTTAACCGTTGATTATATACCAAGCACTCGCTCTCAAGGCAAAGAATTAGAGCAACCAATTGACGAGGTTGAGCATTTTGTTAGTATAAGACTCCGAATTAGAGAATACTAAATCAAGTACAACCTTCCCAAATTCAATCTTTCTAACTATTCTCTTCCTGGACCAAGAATGGCTGAAGGACCTCAAAATCACCCTCTAAAGGATTATGCTGTCCCATCGCAAGAGGAACCCCACAACAGTATTGTTGCTCCCGCCATCGCACGAAACGATTTCGAGTTAAAACCTTCGTTATTATAAGCTGTCAACAAAACCAATTTTCAAGATATCCTACAGACGATCCAAACCTTCATTTGTCCGTGTTTGTGCAGTACGCAGACACAGTGAAAGCAAATGGTGTCAGCCTTGAAGTAATAAGACTTTGTATTTTTTCCTTTCTCATTACGAGATAGAGCTAGATCATGGATCCAGTCTCTACCATCAAACTCTGTTACCACATGGAACAAGTTGAAGAAAGTTTTCCTAGCGCGATATTTTCCGCCGAGTAACACGGCTATGCTAAGAGCCAATATCAACAGTTTTAAACAAAAGGAAAGTAAATATCTCTTCGAAGCATGGGAAAGATACAAAGACATGTTGTAACTTTGTCCGCATCACGATCTAGAAGAATGGTTGATCATCCACACCTTTTACAATGGTCTCTTGTGCAACACAAGACTAACGATTAATGCAGCTGCTGGCGGTGCACTGATGGATAAACCATACCACGATGCCTATCAACTTATCGAAAGTATGGCTCAAAATTATTATCAGTGGGGAAGCAATAGAACCATGGTGGAGAAACCTCAAACTAAAGGCGGTATGCACGAATTTAGTAGTTTAGACCAAGTTAACGCTAAGGTTGAAACCCTTACCCAAAAGATAGAAAGCTTGACCATAACTCCCGCAGCCACCGTGGCTACAGTAGCTCCAAATTATGATTTATGCGGACTTCACGCATATGCTGCACCCGAATGTCCATTCTTAACAGGAGTACCAGTTGACCAAGTGAATTATGCTCAAGGGAACCCCTATGGAAATAACTATAACCATGCTTGGAAGAACCATCCAAACTTCTTATACAAAAGCAACAACACTTTGTATGCACCTGGACAAGCTCCTACTACACCCCAGGATATCAGAAAGCCACCCAAAATGTCTCAAATATTCCGAATATCCCTAGGAAGTCCAACATTGAAATAATGATAGAAAAATTTGTAGCCACCCAAGCTCAAACTAATAAAGATTTCATGAATCAAAATATTCACACCATTGAAAAAATTAAGCAACTGACAAATAAGATTGATGCTCTTGCCACACACAACAAAATGTTAGAAACACAAATCTCCCAAGTGGCTCAACAGCAAGCAGCTACAGCTGGAAATTTTCCTGGACAACCCCAACCAAATCGAAAGGGACATGCTAATACCATAACACTTCGGAGTGGGACAGAACTAGGCGGACCAACTGAACCTAGAGTTGAGAACCCAACCATGTACAAGAAACATGGAAAAGGAACTGAGAAGGAATTTGGGCCGAAAGAAGTAGAAAAAGAAGGTGATGGTGAAGAGGCCATGAAAAAAGAAGAACCTCATGTGCCTCCCCCATCCTATAAACCACCTATCCCATATCCTCAAAGATTTGTTAAGTCTAAAAATGTAGGGAAATTCAAGAAATTCGTTGAACTTCTGAAACAACTTAACATTACCATACCTTTTACATAAGCTATCACACAAATGCCCTCATATGCTAAATTTCATAAAGAAATCTTATCCAATAAGAAAAAGCTCGAGGATAATGAAACTGTATTGCTCGCTACTGAATGTAGTGATATAATCCAAAACAACATGCCTCTTAAACATAAAGATCCAGGTAGTTTTTCCATACCCTGCGTAATTGGAAAGTTTGTAATAGACAAAGCACTATGCGATTTAGGAGCCAATATTAGTCTGATGCCCTTATCAATTTGCAAGAAAATCAACATGGGAGAACTAAGACTAACAAGGATTTAAGTACAATTGGCGGATCGATCATTGAAATTTCCTTTAGGTATGTTAGAAAACGTTCATGTACGTATAGGAAAATTCTATATCCCCACTGATTTCATAATCATGAACATTAAAGAAGACTCAAATATTCCTATTATATTAGGTAAACCATTCCTAGCCACTGCAAGAGCCATCATAGATGTTAAAAATGGGAAACTAACTTTCAAAGTAGGAGAAGAAAAAGTTGAATTCATCTTGTCTAAATTATGTAAGGCACTAACCATCAACAATTCATGCTATTTCTTAGATGTAATCGATAAATGCATAAAAGAAATGGAGAAAAAACAAACCACCTATTCAGAAGTACTGAAGATTCCTATACCTCTAATTCTCGAAGGAGATGATTGGCGTTGTGAATATCAAGATGAAAATCAGAGTGAATGCCTAGATCTAACTCCTATACCTTGTCTAAAGAAGCCATCCATAGAACTCAAAACACTACCCAAAGACCTAAGGTATGAATTCCTAGACACAGAACTTGAACGACCAATTATAGTTAATGCAGACCTAGGATAAATAGAAACTAAAAAGTTGTTACATATCCTAAGAAAATACCCAACTGCTTTAGGTTATAACATCTCAGATCTAAAAGGAATAAACCATTGTATCTGCATGCACCGTATTATGCTTGAGGAAGACTGTAAGACCTCTAGGGAACATCAAAGAAGAATCAATCCTATTCTGAGTTATGTAGTCAAAAAGGAAGTAGAAAAGCTATTAGAAGCAGGAATGATATACCCAATATTCGACAGTAAATGGGTTATCCCAATACATGTCATACCTAAGAAGGGAAGCGTTATAGTTGTAAGAAACGCTAAAGGAGAATATGTAGCGCAACGAACTCACACCGGGTGGAGAATGTGCATCAACTATAGAAAGTTAAACAAATCCACTCGTAAAGATCATTTTCCTTTACCTTTCATTGATCAAATGCTTGAACGAATAGCTAAACACTCTCACTTTTTCTATTTATACGGTTACTCAGGATTCTTCCAAATTCCTATTCATCCTGACGACCAAGAAAAGATAATTTTCACTTGTCCTTATGGTACATTCTCTTATCGACGAATGTCATTTGGATTATGTAATGCCCTTGCAACATTCCAGAGATGTATGATGTCCATTTTCTCTGATTTTCTAGATGGTATGATGGAAGTTTTTATGGATGACTTCTCCGTCTGTGGAGAAAGTTTTGAAGAATGTTTATCGAACCTTGAAATGGTACTAAAAAGATGCGTAAGTGTCAACCTCGTGCTAAATTGGGAAAAATGACACTTCATGGTCTGACAAGGAATTATCTTAGGGCACATCATATCCGATAGGGGAATTGAAGTAGATAAAGCAAAGATTGAAGTAATAGAAAATCTTCAACCACCCAAAACTGTTAGAGAAATAAGAAGTTTTCTAGGACACGCTGGTTTTTATCGACGTTTCATTAAAGACTTTTCTAAAATAACCAAAACTCTAATTGAACTGTTAATGAAAGATGTTGAGTTCATCTTCACCGACAAATGCTTGGACGCATTTACAACACTAAAAAAGGCATTAATTTCAGCACCTACTATGCAACCTCTTGATTGGAACAAGCCATTTCAGATACTGTGTTATGCTAGTGACTATGCTGTAGGCGCGATTCTAGGACAGAGAAAGGATAAAAAGCTTCATTCAATCTACTACACAAGTAGAACCCTAGATCCTGCACAAACTAATTACACCACCACAGAAAAAGAACTGTTAGTTATCGTGTTTGCTTTAGATAAATTTTGTTCTTACTTAGTAGGAGCACGAATAATTATCTATACCGATCACACTACAATCTGGTACCTCTTAAGTAAGAAAGATGCCAAACCAAGATTACTAAGGTGGATCTTACTTCACTGAGAACGTAGTAGCTGACTACCTATCCAAAATAGAAGGCATCAAATCAGATCGTGTACCTATCAATGATGATTTTCCATATGAATGCCTTGTAGACCAATTAGAATTAGAAAGTATTACAACCAAATACCCAGTGACTTATGAAGACGCGGACACGAATGAAGTCGTGGGAGTAGTCTACACTAAAACCATAGTGCCATGGTATGCTGACTTTGTCAACTACTTGGCTACTGGAGTGCTTCCACCGGATATATATTATCAACAACAGAAGAAATTCTTTCATGATCTTAAACAATATTATTGGGATGAGCCTATGCTTTTCAAGAGAGGCGCCAGTGGTATTTCCTGTTGATGTGTTCCCGAAAATGAAATTGAAAACATAATTTTCCATTGTCATGCTACTCTCTATGGAGGACATGTGAGCACTTCAAAGACCTACGCTAAAATCTTACAAGCTGGACTCTATTGGCCTAATCTGTGGAAAGAAGTCCATATCACGGTTAAAAATTGCGACCAATACCAACACACTGGAAACATATCTAGACGCGATGAGATGCCTCAAAAGGGCATTCTAGAAGTTAATGTCTTTAACGTATGGGGAATTGATTTCATGGGACCCTTCCCGTCTTCCTTTAGAAATCACTACATACTCGTTGATTTCGTCTATGTCTCAAAATGGATCGAGGTTGTGGCCTCTCCAACAAATGATGCATAAGTAGTAGTCAGGCTTTTCAAGAACATAATATTCCCAAGATTCAGTGTAACGAGACTCGTCATCAGTGACGGTGGCTCCCATTTCATTTCCAAAATGTTAGGAAAATTATTAGTGAAGTATGGAGTCCGACATCGTGTCACAACACCTTATCATCCACAAATAAGTGGGCAAGTAGAGGTCTCCAACAAAGAGATTAAGCAAATATTAGAGAAAATGGGAGCAACCTCTAGGAAAGATTGGTCATCTAAGTTACACGAAGCTTTATGGGCATATAGGATAACCTACAAAACTCCAATCAGAACCACACCATTTAAATTAGTCTATGGGAAATCACGTCATCTGCCGGTAGAAATTGAACATAAAGCTTATTGGGCCATTTAGACCCTTAATTTAAATAACACCGCCGCGAGTGAGAAAAGAATCTTAGATATCCACGAACTTGAAGAACTTAGATTAGACACTTACGAGAATGCTCAGATTTATAAGGAGAGAACTAAAAAATGGCATGATAAATGCATATTTAGGAAAGAATTCAACAAAGGCGATATAGTACTGTTGTACCCCAATTTTCCCCCCTAAGATCACTTCATCATACCATATTGATTCAATCACAACATGGTCACATTAGGGCTTTTGGTTCTCTTCCCTATCTTTAGCTTTGATCTTTGAGGAACCACTAAGCACCTTGACTTGTTTTTCTTTTGTGATTATGCATGTTTTGTTTTGACTTTCCTTTTAATTAATAAAATTCAATGTTGGTTTGTCTTATTTGTTAATAATATAGGTAAAGGAAATGTGGCTTAGCAAGTTGATCCATGGGTTCATGAGTTTATTTCCATGCCCTAGTCAATAAAGCTTGAGAAGTTCAAACCTCACCATTGAAGTTATTTTGGAATAAATGGCATGGTAAGGTTTATTTTGGTACACCATATTTCAAAGTTATCAAAATTGATTCAAAAGTACAAGGGGTTGATGGAAGAAGTTGTCATGGTTGGACAAGGCCTTGTTCCCATTGGTCACAAGTGCATAGTTGTCTCAATTATCAAGATATGGAAGTGGTTTTGGTTGCTATGAATTCTCATTATCATCCTCAACAACTTCTATCTACAAAGCAAAAGTGTTGGTACAAGAAGGTTGTTGAAAATTGTCAAAGTTCCTCAAAGCATTTTCTTAATCCAGGAGCTAGGGTTTTGAACTTCAAAGAAGTATATCTTATTCATCTTTTGGTATTTTTGAGTGATTCCAAAAACATCCTTATCTTTAAAGGGTTATTAACAAATCACTTCAAAAGTTTCAAGGATTTTTCATGTGGAAGAAACTTCATGATGAAGAAAGATTACAAGTCCTCCAGATGAACCCCCAATTTCCCATGTGTGACTTCAAATGATCATAACTTGGTCAATTTTTATCACCTTGAGCCTACTCTTTTCCACAATGATATTGAGGATGTTAAATTTATTCCTTCTTTTATATGCAAAGTGAGAAAATGGATGGAAGATTCCCTAAGGATACAAAAGATTATAGGCCATTTCATGATTTTTTCCAACTTCAACAATTCATAACTCTCTCAATTTTTGGAGATTTTGAATTGTTCAAGTTTCAAAATATCATTCAAGATTTCTATTTCATGCCATCGTTTTTGGTCAAGAGCAAATTCCAAGTGGAAGGCCATGCTTGGATGCAAAACATTACAAGTCATTTTTGAAGAAAAAAATTAGAAATTTTCTAAGTATGAAAAGTCAGCCCTTTTCTTCCAACTTTGACTCAACACAACTTTTTTCTCAAATATCCAATTGATCTCAGTACTTACACATTGTAAAGCTTGTGACTTCATATTTCAAATGCTTCAAAAATCACATGATATTGTGCCCTACATTATTGGCACCATGGTTATGAAAGTAGCATCATAAAATGGAAATTCCAAGTTCAGTCAGATTTGAAAATTAGTTTAAACCCAATTACAAGCCTGTTTAAGGATCAATTTTGTGTCTAATCAGGTTTAGGAACTTGCCACAAACAAGAAACAACCCTTAAACTATTCATTTTGCTGCGTTTTGGGTCATGTGAAGTCACACTTTTCACACTTAGCAGGTCCACGTGATTTCACTGATTTTGCCTCCAATTCACACGCTTGAGCCTTGCATCATGATCAGCTATAAATAAGGATCATCCCTCACTCATTTTGGCAAGATTTTGATAGCCAATTGACCCCTGTTCAGATCCCACACGAGCTCTGAATTTGAAATTCTGATTTCTTACATTCTCACCTTCAAACACCAAAAGCTTCATTCAGTTAGCTTCATTGAACTTCTCTGAAGCTAACCATACGGTTACTTTCAAGAATTGTGACCTATATTTATCTGTAGAAGTCCAGTTTCATAGTAACTTCTCACTACTTTGTTCAGGTAGATTTCTTGGCCAAATTGATTCAAATAAAAGACTAATCCACTCATTGTATTCTTCTGATCCTCGTGCTCTTTATAATTTGCAATTTCATTGAGAATGGTGTGAGATATCCCAGATTTCCGTGCTCGCTATCTTTTCTGGTTTTCTTCAAACACAGCCTTGCACAATTTATATAAATTTGGTGCGATGGTACCATTAGAATCGTCTTGAAGAGACGAATCTGATGGTACCAGTCTGGTTTGCTAATTTTACAGTTTGAAGGATTCAATTTGGGGATGGCTGGAGGTTGAAGACAATGACATGTCAGTCTTCAACCAATGACATGAAGCCACGTTATTTTTTTGAAACGAATATAATATGTTTTCCTTACCATGCACGTTCCTCAGGAGCCCTTGGATATGATTACTTTTGTCAGTCAGACTCCATCCAACGCGCCACATTTTAAGTTGTTTTATTTTAAAAATGTTGGATCCGGTGTGATATTTATTAAAGTCCATAACATGCACAGCGCGCCAGGTCCACTTGATCTGTTTACTAACGCATTTTGACAATGATCAGATGACCCATATTTTTTTGGTTTGATATTTTATTTTTTGATTTTCATTTTAATTGTTTTAAATTTCAAAAAATCATAGAAAATTCATTTTAAGTCCAAAAAATCTGAAAAAATTATGAAAAATATTTTTGATTTTTCTCTTTCTGATTTTTATTTTTTTATAATTTTATTTTGTGTTTTGATATTTTTTATAAAATTTCACTTTATTTGAATTGTTTTAAATGTTTAAAAATACTTTTATGCATTTTTAAATTCTGAAAAAAATATGGAATGATCCAATGATATTGTGACAAATATTGGTGACCTCATTTATTTTTTATTTATGACTTTGTTATTTTTTAAATCATTTTTGGTTTATTTTACTCATTTCTTTTAATTTTTAAAAATAGTTTCTGACTTTAAAAAATTACCAAAAATTTTATAAAAATATTTGAGTTCATTTCTGATTTTTCTATGGTCTTACTTAATATTTCTTGATTAGTTTGAACATAGTTGATATTTTTCTTTCTTATTTCTATTTTAAAACATTTTAAAAATCTTTTTTTAATGTATATATTAAATGCAACATTATTTTGTGATTATTTTCTGGCTGATCTTGGGTTAAATTTTTTATCATAAACTTTATTAACATCATTGGATCCATGGTGTTGAGTCTAACTCCATAAAAATGGATGGATGATTTTAATAATAGTTTGATTAAATTTTAATTCAAATGTGATTTGTATATTCTTTCTCACACTTCTTCATCTTATCCCTTTCTTATTGCACTAAGTGTTATTGGAGCATGATCTCTATATGATGTCTCAAAATAAATGGTGCATAGATTGCTATTGACCAACCTCAAAATAGGTGCGACTTCTATATAAGTCCACTTACGATTGCTTAACATAACGCTAAATTTTGTCCCGATTCGAATAAATGATCATTTGTGGCCCAAACCTATGTTTGCAAGCCCAAGTATATTAATTTGATCTCGTTGATCCAATAACCTTCAGATTCATTGTGCGGAGTCTTTGGTTCTACCAATACTCTAATGGATCTACAACACTTTTGGTCAACGCAAATCACTTAAACATCGTTGATCATTAAATGGCCCTTTTGAAGATTTCAAATGGATGATATACTTGAAAAAAAGCAAATGCAACTTGTTGTGTGGAGGATTTGGTTCTACCAATCCTCTAATGAGTTCCAAATGCAAGTTTCAAGATGGTAATTCAACTAACCACTAATAATTGACTTTATTTTGTGTTTTTATCTTATGATCTTTTATTTTATGCACCATTTACTTTTTAGCATTTACATTTCATGCTATTTTCATCTTTGCTCACTTGAGCATTTACTTTCTTATCATTTTTATTTTGCTCACTTAAGCTTTTATTTTCTTTTTCAAGACACCTAATAGTCAACATGAACCATAAAAAGCTTTAATGATACTTGGACTATTTAGTTACTATCCTTGGCATTATGGAGTATTGGACTTCTTGGACTTAGGATTAGAAACCTTGGCCTATGTTGGAGACCTTGTGATCTTAATTGATATTTTGTCTGGAGTTCTTGAGGTTTACCTCAAGACATTGGGTTATTTGTTTGTTTTGTGTGTAGGTTATTTGTGATTACATACTTTGTTTGTAATCTGGAATTCACCCGTATACAGCCGTTACTCTGCCCAAATTTTGTGAAGACTTAATACATTTGAAGTTTGATTCTCTCAAGAGGTCTAGTATCTTTGCTTGCTTGGTTTCAATCCAAAGAATGAAAATTCTATCTTGACTCATAATATCAAGTATTGGCTTCTTGTTGGTTAGATGGTTCTTATCCATAGCTTTTACCTTATACTTTAGGATAATCGCTTTTTCTCCTTCCATCTTCTTTAATTTTAAAAATATTCTCCCTCCTTTTGAAAATTCTTCTTGTTTTGAAACTTGAACCACTTTCATAATAAACTTGGACTTAGGTCCATGCATTTTCAAATCCCTTTTCATAAATAAACTCCAATCAACTTAATAATAACTTAGCATTTTTTATGAGAAGACTAAAAGTCAATCAATCTCATTTCAAACCATTTTGCCACTTCGGCTTTTTTATTTTAAAACTTTTTTCGACTCTTGTCAATCTCTGTAGTGATGCAAACAACTATAAATCTACAATATGTAGTGAAGTGAAATATTCCACTTGGGTGTTGAGTGAGGCATTGTTGATTTTAAATCCAAGCTATATCCTCCAATTTCAGATGATGCAAATTCTCCTTTCTCATGATTGTGGGTAGTAAGTATATTTTCCACACGGACAATGACGATGATATCTTATCTCATAAAATCAATCAACACACTTGTGTTTTAAATTTTTTAAAGAGGAACTACATGTACCATGATCCCCTATTGCGCAAAGGGTGGTACGTAGGAACTAAAGGTTCGCAACTGCGGCGGGTGCAAAAATCATAAAAAATATTTTTCTTTTCTCATCTCTACCATCTATTTTCATACAACATTTTATAGCCAAAATATACTGATTTTTACAAAGAGGTTCCTGCGGAGTACCGTAGATGTTTAGGGTGCTAATACCCTCCCTTTGCATAACCAACCCCCTTACCTTGAATCTTTCCCCCTCTTTTTGGGTTACTCTCTCTTTTCCCATTCCTTTGGAAACAATAAAGCGTGGTGGTGAATTTTATTTTGATCTGTATAGGTTTAGTCAATTCAATGGCTTAGTCTTAAACATTTCTACGGCTACAGAAAAAAATGGCGACTTCACTGAGGAAAGATTGACCTCTTGCTGGTCCATCCCTAAGTGTGTTAAACCTATCTTTGTTTATATCTGTATATATGCTATTGTTGTTTATGTGTTATATGTTGTATATATGTTTATCTGGATTTTCCTGGCTTTCAGGGTGCTTGGTGATTTCTTATAAGTCCTATACCCGGACTTGGGCAAACTTAAGATAGGACGGGCGGTATAGTCATCTTAACTTTGAGGGAGTAATCCCAAAAAAGGAGGCATGCGATCTCCCAGTCAGTGGAGGCCCCTTTGACTGTAGTGTTGTTTACCGAGTAATAGGGAAGACGTACTGCTTTCGACCATAGAGCCTGCTGAAACTGAGGACCGTAGATTACCTATCCCATCTTGGCCTTTTAGGTGTAGTGCGAAAGCTATGACAGAGTAATCCGGAAATAGTTGTCACACGATACTATGCCCGAACAAGTTTTTCTTGAGAATATTAATAATTACCGAGTTAATCGGGAAGTTGGTAATATCCGAAGGAAGCATGTAGACTCTGGGAACCTCTAGAACCTTGTTTAGCAGGTGATAACTTTTATACCATACCTTATGGGTAGTACCTTCGACTTCATGCTCGTGACGTTGAACCTATGAACCCTATGTTTGTGATCTTGTGTACGGTTGTCACATCATGCATCCATGCACTCATAAGCATCTGTTGAAGAAATTTTATATCAAGGGACTTGAAAGTTGACCATTTGTGAATATCTTATGTACCTTTTAACCATGGATTCTGGAAAAAGAAAGACTGGAAAATACAGTTTCAAAGATCCCAAGATAGATGAGTTGATCAGTTTAAGTCTCGAGATTAGGTGTTCTGCAGATTTTTGGAAGAAGTATGGATCCATCATTTCTCTCATGAAGCTTAGGATGAAGAAGGGTATTCTATCGACCTTGGTCCAGTTGTATGATCCGATGTATCATTGCTTTACTTTCCCTGACTATCAGTTGATGCCTACACTATAGGAGTATTCTTATCTGTTGGATTTACCTATTACCGACCGTCTTCCTTTTACTGGTTTAGAGGGTGAGCCAAAACCACACGAGATTGCTGCTTTGATCCATCCGAGGAAGTCTGAGGTTGAAGCCCATATGATTACTAAAGGAGGGATTAGAGGATTACCATCTCAATTCTTATTGGAAAAATCTTGTTACTTTTCCAGGATGAAAAGTACAGTCGCTTTTGAGGCCATCTTTGCTCTACTCGCTTACGGGTTGTTTTTATTTCCTAATATGGAAAAGTTTGTTGATATTAATGCTATCAGGATCTTCATGATTGGAAACCCAGTTCCTACATTGTTAGGTGATGCTTATTACTCTATTCATATTCGGAATTCTTATCATGGGGGATGATTATCTGTTGCACGCCTCTGTTATACCGGTTGTTTATTTCTCATATGCCTTAGTCTGACGCTTTCTGGGATGTCAGGAAGGATCCCCGTTGGGCTCCTAAGATCACGACACTTACTCACTCAGATATTTATTGGTATCATCGGGCTTACCATGATGTAGAGATTGTCGATAGTTTTGGTAGTTTCCCCAATATACCTCTTATTGGTACAAAGGGAGGAATTAACTACAATCCTGTTCTTGTATGATGACAACTTAGTTATCCGATGAGGGATAAACCAAATAGTATTCATTTGAGAAGTTTCTTATTGAAGGAGGGAGAAGACCATAAGGAAGCTAGGGAGAATATTGCGAAAGCCTGGCGTCACATTCATAAGAAGAGTAGGAAAGACTTGGGACCTATGGGGTTGTTTCTTTGGAGCCTTATCTTCAGTGGGTCCAAATGAGAGCTATTCAGTTGAAGATGCCGTATTCCCGGGAAACACCTATGCATGATTTGTTTATGAAGACCACTCATCCCTTATTGGATGATGTGGAAGAGCTACAACTTTATTTGGTCAGGATGCAGCAGGAAAAGGATGCTTGGAAGAATAAGTGCCAAACTTTAGAGATTTCCTATAGAGCAGACTTGAAGGAGAAAGACGACTTGATTGAGATTCTTGAGAGTTGTGCTGTAGAGACAATGGAGAGGCAAGGGGATTTATTTTCATCTAAGCCTCAGTCAGACGCTAGTTGCTCACTTCTTGATTCAGGTGATTAGAAGGAGGTTTCCACCAGATATGCGGAAGAAAACCAGAGGTTGAAGGCTCAGATTTCCAGGCTTACAGGGAAGCGCCAACGTATAGAGTGATCCCCATCAGCTTTGCTTCTTAGGGTTTTAGACTTTATTTTCATCTTGTACTTGGGATTATTGAAACTTGTAATCCATTTCGAAGTTATTTTAATAAAAAATTTTAGTATTTCAAATATGTTATTACTTTGATATTTGCAATGTGCCTATAAATCTTTAAGTCCCTTGAAACATTAAAAATAAAATAAATCATGTGAATTGCATATCATACATCATATTGCACATATTTCTTGCATTTGTTATGTATATCCAGGTGTCTTACCAAGCTTCTTTACTTCGTTCAACAAGCTGTCTCACCACTACAATACTCGAGATAATTTCATAAGGAAGATGGACAACTCAGAACAAGAGAATCACGAGTTGTGCGAGGAAGTTTATGCTCTGAAGGCCGACATGGCCAATCTCACTGCTCTGATGGAATCTCTGGTGGCTGCTCAGAATCAGCCATCGAGTGTTCAACCTCAAAAAATAAGGGTTACTACTGAAGCTCCGACCGACTGTTCATGTGTCTGCCATTCCAGCTGTTGTTCAGAAGCGCATGCCTCAAGGATGTCCATGGGGAATTCCAGAGAACTTTATGCCTGAAGGTTTCAATCTTGGTCCTCAAGATACTCCAATTGTTCAGACTACAGTTACTCCTGCACCTCTTGTGGTGCATGCTACTCCTGCTACACCTCCTTCGGTGAATGTGGTCCCATTTGCTAATGATGATATGTATCATCCTTTTCCCCCACCAAGTGAAGACTTGGATATCTATGATAGAATGGATTATTTTTAAGAGCAGTTTAACAAGATGCAGAGGGAGGTGAAGGCCCTCAGGGGAAAGGAATTGTTCAGGCAGAATGTGAATGATTTATGCTTGGTCCCGAATATCAAGATACATACGAAGTTTAAAGTCCTGGAATTCGAGAAGTACAAGGGTAACACTTGTCCTCGTGCTTATCTTATGATGCATGTAAGAAGAATGTCTACCCATACTGATGATCAGCGTCTGCTGATTCACTTTTTTCAGGATAGTTTGACTGGTGCTGCATTGAAGTGGTATATGACTTTGGAGAATGTCAATGTCCATACTTTCAACGACTTGGGAGAAGCATTTATCAGACAATACAAATACAACATGGACATGGCACCTGATCGTGATCAACTCAAGGCCATGGTCCAGAAGGACAGAGAATCATTCAAAGAATATGCACAAAGATGGCGTAAGGTAGCCACCCAAGTGATTCCTCCCATGGAAGAGAAGGAGATGACTGAGATTTTCCTGAAGACTCTGGGTGCTTTCTATTATGAGAGGATGGTAGCGAGTACGCCAAGTGACTTTACTAAAATGGTAGGAATGGGTATCCGTTTAGAAGAGGCTGTAAGAGAGGGCCGTCTAACGAAAGGTGAAAGTTCCGGAAGTACGAAGAAGCCATCCTTTGGGTTTTCCAAAAAGAAGGAAGTAGATATAAATGATATTATGCAAGAGAGGAGGGTTAATCACCCTAGAAGAAATTATCAGCGTCATCAACAACTCGCATCAGTAACTCCAGTTGTTGGTGTAGCTCCAACCACCGTTGCTTATCAGAGACCATCCCATCAGGGAATCAAGGGTATAATCAGATAAGGGAGAGTTATGAACCTATCCCTATGAGCTATACATAAATACTCCCAGCGTTAATTAAGAAGAAGTTGGTTCAGACTCGACCACCTCCCGCTATACCATCATTGTTGCCTTGGTATTACAAGGCAGACCAAACATGTTCTTTTCATCAGGGAGAACTAGAGTACAATGTTGAGAACTGATATCCTTTGAAAATTGAAGTACAAAAATTGGTGAGGTCTGGTATCTTATCCTTCAAAGATGTTGGCCCTAATGTGAAAGATAATCCTTTGCCAAAGCATGGAGGAGTAAATTCTGTGAACATGGTGGCTGGTTGTCTAGGCGATTTCTAGATATTTGATAATAAATTGGTTATAGGAGATTTGGTAAAAATGCATGCAGACCTCTATGAATTTAGCTATTATACGCATGACCATGCTGGTTGTGCTATTTGTAGTACGGATATACAGGGCTGTGACAAGATAAAGGCTGATTTGCAAGAGATGATGGATGAGGGCCTCATCCACATAATCAGGTCTAGGGAAGAGTATAAAGAGGAAGTAAACATGGTTTTTGTATGTTCTGAAGAGTTCAAAATCTTTGATGTGGAATATATGAATGAGGATCTTGTACAATTTCATGCTACTTTCTGCCACATGGCTGGTCAGGTAGAATATCAGTATGGATCTTGCCGAATTTGCTGCCGGGACTCCCGAGGATGTTCAATTGTAAGGAAAGGTATTCAGTTGTTATTGGATAATGGAACTATCAAGGTTACAGGCCAAAGGGATGATTATCATGAGGTTAATGTGATTGAGGTTTGTTTGGCTGGAGAGGAGTCAGATGATGAGTATGCCTCTACGAATGAGTTCTTCTCCTCGAATGAAGATATGTTTTCTGGAGATGACTCTGTAATGATTGAATGTGTTGAAGAGGGAGTAAATGTTATTGTTCCTTGTTTTGGTGCACCCACCCCTTTTGAAGTTGAATATCATAGCAAGCCATCTATTACTCCATTGGTGATTAGTTTTTTGGGTCCTGTCCCCTACAAGTAAGACAAGGTTGTACTCTAAAAATATAATGCTACAATTTTAGAGGATGGTGTGAAAGTCCCCATCCAGCCAATGCCTAATGTTGGAAATATTGCTGAGACTAGCAGAGTGACCCGCAGTGGTCGTGTATTTGCACCAGTTGTTCGTGGAGATGTTAGTACTAGAAAGAAAATTGTTGAAAATGTTGAACCCAAGAAGGCAGTGGGTGAATATAGTGGAGCTACGCTAGAAAAAGAGGTGGATGATATTTTGAAGATAATCAAGATAAGCGACTACAGAATTATAGATCAACTACTGCAGACTCCTTCAAAAAATCTATCTTGGCTTTATTGATGAACTCCTCTGCTCACAAAGAATCTTTGATGAGGGTATTGGACCAATATTTTGTGGAGAGTGATATGCTAGTAGACCAATTCAACAGTGTGGTAGGGAATATTACATCATGTAATAACCCGAGTTTCTGCGACGATGAATTACCCGATGAAGGAAGGAATCATAATCTGGCCCTCCACGTCTCTATGAACTGCAAGAATGATTCATTATCCAATGTGCTGATTGATAATGGATCCGCATTGAATTTTATACAAAGGAGAATGCTTATGAATTTGAAATATAAAGGAACACCCATACGCTCGAGTGGCATTATTGTGAAAGTGTTTGATGGATCAAGGAAATCTGTTATTGGTGAAGTGGACTTTCCTATTCATATATGCCCACATTTATTTCAGGTTACTTCCAAGTCATGGATATTGTACCCTCTTATAGCTTCTTGCTGGGAAGGCCGTGGATACATGAGGCAGGGGTTGTCACTTCGACTTTACATCAGAAGTTGAAGTTTGTGCGAGAAGGGAAAGTGGTAATTATAAATGGAGAATATGCATTATTGATATCTCATTTGTCCTTTTTCAGCATTGTGAAGGCGGATGAAGGTGCTGTTGGAACCCAGCTCCAAGCTTTATCCATTGATAATATAAGAGGAAGTGAAAATTCTATAGCTTCGTTTAAGGATGTGCACTAGGTTGTGCATAATAGTCGTAGTGAAATATGGGGACAGATTGTTGATCCACGTGTAAACAAGAATATAGCTGGCTTAAGGTTCTCTTTGAAGAATGATAAAGGTAAGAGTATGAAGCTGAAGTCTGCTGCAGGTAAGTATCAAGATATCTTTCGTAGCGGGGGTTATCTTCATCCAACTGTTTCTGGGATTAATGTCATTATGGAAGATGAAGCAGAGCCAGAAATGCCAAATCATGTGACGCACGAATTTAGGGTTCAGAATTGGATCACCATTGATGTTCCCTCTTGCATACATGTTTCAAAGTAATTTGTTTTTGTTAATCTTTTTGAAAAGCTTTTACTCTGCCCAAGGTGAAAGTATTAATATTGTATGGGCTTATCTGTGTGCTTTGATTTTTAAAATCAATAATAAAAGTTGTCTTATTTTCCCAAATTGTGTTTTTATTTTTTGCTTTTTTCTTGGAAAATGGTAATCATAAAAAACCTTTCAAAATAAACAATAACTGAAGTTCAATCTGCATGATCACTTGTTATATGTGTCAGTTTCTAAAAGCAATCATAAACCATATGTGCAGATTAATTAAAAAATCTGTTGAATACAATGACCCTGCACCCTCTCCCAACTTTTAATGTCCTGTGTATGGGTTCGAAGAAGAAGACTATGATGAGATTTAAGAAGAGGTCTCACGGTTTCTTGAGCGCGAGGAGAATTCCATTCAACCATATAAAGAGCCATTGGAAGTAATCAATTTGGGTTTAGAAGAAGATCCGAAGGAAGTCAAGATTGGAACATTACTGCATCCTGATGTGAAGAGAAGGTTGATTGAGATATTGAAAGAGTATATGGATATTTTTGCTTGGTCTTACCAAGATATGCCTGGTTTAGATACAAATATTGTAGAGCACCATTTGCCACTGAAGCCAGAGTTCCCGCCAATCAAACAGAAGTTGCAAAGAACTCACCTAGAATGGTAGTGAAGATCAAAGAAGAAGTTCTAAAGCAGATAAATGCCAGTTTCTTATGACATCAGTGTACCCTCAGTGGATTTCCAATATTGTCCTAGTACCAAAGAAATACGGAAAAGTTCGCATGTGCGTAGATTACAGAGATCTAAATAAAGCTAGTCCAAAAGATGATTTTCCATTGCCACACATTGATATGTTAGTGGATAGCATAACAAAATTCAAAGTTTTCTCATTCATGGACGGATTTTCCAGGCATAATCAAATAAGGATGGCTCCTGAGGACATGGAAAAAACAACGTTTATCACACCCTAGGGAACATTCTGTTACAGAGTGATTCCATTTAGGTTGAAGAACGCTGGTGCAACGTACCAGAGGGCTATGATGACCCTATTCCATGATTTGATGCACAAGGAAATTGAGGTATATGTTGATGATATGATTGCTAAATCCCAGACTGAAGAAGGGCATGTAGAAGATTTGTTGAAGTTGTTTCAGCGTTTGAGGAAGTATCGTCTCCGTTTGAATCCAAATAAATGTACCTTCGGTGTTCAGTCAGGGAAATTGTTGAGTTTCATCCAGAAAGGGATTGAAGTTGACCCTGATAAAGTCAAAGCAATTCAAGAAATGCCAGCGCTGAGAACTGAAAAGCAAGTTAGAGAGTTCCTCGGGAGTTTGAATTATATTTCCCGATTCGTTTTCCACATGACTGCAACGTGTGAACCGATCTTTAAGTTGTTAAAGAAAGATCAAGGTTGTGTGTGGACAGATGACTTCCAAAGGGCATTTGAAAGTATTAAATAATATATGCTTGAACCTCCTATCTTTCTCCCTCCTGTTGAAGGAAGACCATTGATTATGTATCTGACAGTGCTAGATAATTCCATGGGCTGTATTCTGGGACAACAAGATGAAACAGGGAAGAAAGAGTATGACATTTATTATCTGAGTAAAAAGTTTAATGATTGTGAGTAACGGTATTCCATGCTGGAAAAGACATGCTGTGCTCTGGCTTGGGCAGCAAAACGTTTGCGGCAATATATGTTGAATCACACTACTTGGTTGATCTCCAAAATGGATCCGATCAAGTACATTTTTGAGAAGCCTACTCTTATTGGGAGAATTTCCCACTGAAAGATGCTGTTATCTAAATATGACATCGAATACCGCACTCAAAAAGCTATTAAAAGCACCGAGTTGGCAGATTATCTTGCTCACCGGCCTGTTGATGATTATTAGTCTGTGAAGTGTGAGTTCCCCGATGAGGATGTGATGTTTCTGAAAATGAAAGATTGTGATGAACCATTTCCTGAGGAAGGTCCTGATCCTGAATCTCGCTAGAGTATGATATTTGATGGAGCTGTGAATGCTTATGGTAAAGTAATTGGTGTTGTGATTATCACTCCACATGGATCACACATTCCTTTTACTGCAAGGTTGATATTTGATTATACTAATAATATGGCAGAATATGAGGCTTGCATCATGGGTCTCGAGGAAGCTATTGATCTCAAAATTAAAATTCTAGATGTGTATGGTGATTTAGCTTTGGTAATAAATCAGATTAAAGGAGAGTAGGATACTCGTCACCCCGACTTGATACCTTACAAAGATTATGCTAGAAGATTGTTACCCTTCTTTAATAAAGTTGAATTCCATCACATCCACATAGACGAAAATCAAATGGCGGATGCTCTGGCAACTCTGGCTTCTATGTATCAAGTGAATACTTGAAATGGTATACCTCGAATTATGGTTCGACGACTGGATAGGCCCGCTCATGTGTTTACAACAGAAGAGGTAGCAGATGAGAAACCTTGGTATTATGATATCAAGCATTTTCTCCAGACTCAAGAATACCCGATTGGTGCATCGAATAAAGATAGAAATACATTGAGAAGATTGGATGGCAGCTTCTTCCTCAGTGAAAATGTGTTGTACAAGAGAAATTATGACATGGTCTTGCTCATATGCGTGGATAGACATGAAGCAAACATATTGATGCATGAGATTCATCAAGGTTCATTTGGCACTCATGACAATGGACATTCGATGGCTAAAAAGATGCTAAGGGAAGGTTACTATTGGCTGACAATGGAATCTGATTGTTATAGATTTGCAAAGAAGTGCCATAAATGCCAGATTTATGCGGACAAGATTCATGTGCCTTTGACACTTCTCAATGTTATTTCTTCCCCGTGGCCTTTCTCTATGTGGGGTATTGACATGATTGGAATGATAGAACCCAAATATTCGAATGGACACCATTTTATCTTGGTAGCAATTGATTACTTCACCAAACGGGTGGAAGTTGCTTCATATGCTAATGTTACTAAGCAGGTGGTAGTGCGATTCATTAAGAATAATCTCATATGTCGGTATGGTGTGCCGAGCATAATCATCACCGACAATGGCTCGAATCTGAACAACAAGATAATGATATAACTTTGTGAAGAATTCAAGATTGTCCATCACAATTCATCTCCGTACAGGCCGAAGATGAATGGGGCTGTTGAAGCTGCTAATAAGAATATCAAGAAGATCATCCAGAAGATGGTTGTTACTTATAAAGATTGGCATGAAATGCTCCCTTTTGATTTACTTGGATATCAGACATCTGTTCGCACTTCAACAGGAGCACCCCCGTTCTCCCTTGTGTATGGAATGGAAGTTGTGCTCCCAATCGAGGTTGAGATTACCTCTTTGCGTGTGATAATGGAAACCAAGTTGTCAGAAGCTAAATGGGTCCAGAACAAGTTTGACCAATTGAATTTGATCAAAGAGAAGAGAATGACAGCTTTGTGTCATGGGCAGTTATATCAGAAGAGAATGAAGAAAGCTTTTGATAAGAAGGTCAAACCTCGTGAATTCAGAGAAGGCGACCTCGTGCTCAGGAAGATTATGTCTTTTAATGATGATTCTAGGGGCAAGTGGGCTCCCAATTTTGAAGGCCCATATGTTGTCAAGAAAGCCTTATCTGGAGGTGCATTAATTCTTGAAACTATGGATGGCAAGGAGTTCCCACATCCCATGAATGCTGATGCAGTCAAGAAATACTTCGCCTAAAGAAATAAAAGAACAACTCGCTAAGTTGAAAACTCGAAAGGGCGGCTTAGGCAAAAAGGGAGCGTCTCGGTAGGCCAAAAACCCGAAAGGGCGGTCTAGGAAAAAATTAGAGACATAAACAGAATAAAATTTTCCGCTAAGTTGAAAACACGGAAGGGCGGCTTAGGCAAAAGTTAGGGACTTTCTTGGCCAGTAACTGCATCAGACAAGACTTGATCATTGAAGCAACATCTTTTTGTATCCTGACCGTACTTCAACGTAAGTTGCTGCTAAGAATTTCAAAGTTGTTAGAGGGAATATTGGTCATTGTATCTCAATGTATCTTTTCCGTTATATATTACCATTTTCTGAACTTTGTAATCATCTGTGGAGTCTAGCCATTAGCAAACTACCATTCTATCAATAAAATTTGAGCTTTTACCTAATTCTTTGTAACTCTTATTTTATTTAGCTTACAAAGACTCCATTTATTATTGATAATAATTTTCAAAGAAAAAAGATTAATTGACAAAATTATTTTTCAAAAAGAATTTACAACTTACTTTTACTTTAGATTTTGTGATTCAAGAAGAACACAAAAGTGGTGATCCCAAGAATGGACGAACTCCAGTAATTTTGGGAAGTTTTGTTTTCCTAGGGAAGGTTTTCTCAGGTCGTTTTCTCTGGTATGCACATGATTTTTGTATATTGAAGATGATACCAATTGGTGAAAGGTGCAGTATTGGGTTTGTGATCCCGGTGTCCCCAGTCAAGTTGTGGTCCTTTTTTATTTTTGGGTTTGCATGGTCTGAGGCCTCTATCCCAGATTCCCCAGTGAAGTCTTCCTTCATATGACGAAAGGTTTTTTTCCCTTGGTCTGCTGAGTTGAAACTATTTGCAAAATGTCGCTCTTTCTGCAGTATTGGCATTATTGTTGGTATTTATTTCCCAGGCGACTAGACCAGGGTAGTATATTTTCTAAGAAGTGTTGAGGCAGTTGTCAACCCTTTGGGTTTTCACCCGCCAAGTGATGGGTTTGATTTAAAATCCCCATGAGTTTTACCTTTTTCTATAATGTTGACTTCTTGATTCCCCAGGAAGGCTATCCCAGGACATATTTTGTTGGAATAAGTTTGCATGATATAAAGACTCAATCCAAGATTCCCCAGTGAAGGCTTCACTATTTGATAGAAGTCTTTTCTCCATGTGCATGATGAGATTTGACTCATTTACGAAGCATCTCCCTTTCGATAGTACTTGCATTTTGTTTGATCGCCCGATAGTCAGGCAAGGGCAATGTTTTATTTAAGAAGTGTTGAGGCATTTGTCAGTTTTTTGGGTTTTCTCCCGCCAAGTGCTGGGTTTGATTTAAAATCCCCATAAGTTTGATTTCTTGCTGTAATGTTTGACTTCTTAACTCCCCAAGTTGTTATCCTCACGAGGTTTCATACTTTTTCCCCAGAGAAGTTGGTGCAATACTTACTCTCAATATTGAAGAGCGTATCTTGGTTTCCCTTCTTCGATATGGTGTTGGCCTCCCCAATAAAGTCACCACAAGGTCCCCAATTGATGTCTCGATGATGAGGCATTATCTCCTCTAGTGAAGTCTGTATGATGTTCCCCCAATGAAGTCAGCTCGAAATCCTTATTTGATGTTTTGCCGATATGGTTTCCATCTACCTTATTTGAAATCAGTATTGCAATCCCCAGTAGGAGTACAGACCGTGAAACATTTGTTTCCCCATTGAAATCTGAGTGCTATTACTCGGTGAAGCCTGGAGAAGGATGTTATATCCCTGTATCTATACTGTTTTGTCGCTATGATTTGTTTACTTCCGGATTATGTTCCTTTTCAGTATAGTTAAGCCGCAAATTAGGATTCTGTTTCCTCAGTTGGTGCTTACTTTCTCTTGGAATGTTCATCTTTGATGCGATTTAGCCGAGTATTGATTGTGCCCGAGTTGGTTTTGCCTGGTTATTCCCAGCGTTATATATCTGTTTTATCAGCATATACATGATAACACTCATACATTCATACATACATCATGCATAATTAAATTTAGCAAATCATTTCTCATTAGCATTTGTTAATATTTTGTTAACATATTACCTTGTTTTGCAGAGTTGTGTTGTCCCCTCTCCAATAGAGTGTCGGCCTTAAGCAGAAAGTGTATATTCTTTCAATTCCCCACTGAGTTATCCCTCGTGGAAGATTTTTTCTTTAGCCTTCTTGTACATGTCTTTGTCTGGATATATTGGGTTTCGCTCTTGAGTTTATTTCTCAAAAGATGTATTTTGGTTGACTGTTTTACTCCAGTTTATTTCTGGTTTGAATCTTTGTTTCCTAGCAATATTATTACTTTGGATTTCTACAAGCTACGAGCATTGGTTTGAGAATGTGCATTTATTTTGGCACGAGAAAACTTTTATCTCCTCAGCAGGAATATGTTGGCATTTCCCCAGGAAGTTGTATTTCATTTCCCCAGGAAGTCGTGATTCACTCCCCAGGAAGTCATGATTCATTCCCCAAAAAGTCATATGCAACTCGTACTTCCTCATAAAAGTCGATGTTATTTTTTTCTATCTTCTCTATGAGTGGATAGTTTGCAGTTTGTTGTGAAATCTTTACAAGTGGTAGTCCCTTTATTTGAGACAACTTATATATTACCCTTTCCAGGTGTAGTGCCTCGGTTAAAGAAGAAGCTGAGACTAGTTCTAGGTGAAACACTGGAATTCTGTGAAAACTTGTTATATTTTTGCTACCTTCAGTGAACGTTGGTAGTTCACCGTCAATGAACGTCAGTGCTATGATATTTATTTTCTCTCTACCTTCAGTGAAAGTTGGTAGTTCACCATCAGTGAAAGCTGGTGATTGTTATCTTTTTGCTACCTTCAGTGAATGTTGGTAGTTCACCGTCAGTGAACGTCGGTGCTATGATATTTATTTTCTCTCTACCTTCCGTGAAAGTTGGTAGTTCACCATCAATGAAAGTTAGTGATTGTTATCTTTTTTCTACCTTCAATGAACGTTGGTAGTTCACCGTCATTGAACATCGGCGGTATGATATATCTTTTCTCTCTACTTTCAGTGAAAGTTGGTAGTTCACCATCAGTGAAAGTTGGTGATTGTTATCTTTTTTCTACCTTCAGTGAACGTTGGTAGTTCACCGTCAGTGAATGTTGGTACTATGATATATATTTTCTCTCTACCTTCAGTGAAAGTTGGTAGTTCACCATCAGTGAAAATTGGTGATTGTTATCTTTTTGCTACCTTCAGTGAACGTTGGTAGTTCACCATCAATGAACGTCGATGCTATGATATTTCTTTTCTCTCTACCTTCAGTGAAAGTTGGTAGTTCACCATCAGTGAAAGTGGGTGATTGTTATCTTTTTTCTACCTACAGTGAAAGTTGGTAGTTCACCGTCAGTGAACGTCGGTGCTATGATATTTCTTTTCTCTCTACCTTCAGTGAAAGTTGGTAGTTCACCATCAGTGAAAGTTGGTGATTGTTATCTTTTTTCTACCTTCAGTGAACGTTGGTAGTTCACCGTAAGTGCACGTCGGTGCTATGATATATCTTTTCTCTCTACCTTCAGTGAAAGTTGGTAGTTCACCATCAGTGAAAGTTGGTGATTGTTATCTTTTTGCTGCCTTCAGTGAACGCTGGTAGTTCACCGTTAGTGAATGTCAGTGCTATGGTATTTCTTTTCTCTCTACCTTAAGTAAAAGTAGGTATTTCACCATCAGTGAACGTTGGTGATTGTTATCTTTTAGCTACCTTCAGTGAACGTTGGTAGTTCACCGTCAGTGAACGGTGGTGCTATGATATTTCTTTTCTCTCTACCTTCAGTGAAAGTTGGTAGTTCACCATCAGTGAATGTTGGTGATGGTTATCTTTTTGCTACCTTTAGTGAACGTTGGTAGTTCATTGTTAGTGAACGATGGTGCTATGATATATCTTTTCCCTCTATCTTCAATGAAAGTTGGTAGTTCACCATCAGTGAAAGTTGGTGATTGTTATCTTTTTGCTGCCTTTAGTGAACGTTGGTAGTTCACCTTCAGTGAACGTTGGTGCTATGATATTTCTTTTCCCTCTACCTTCAGTGAAAGTTGGTAGTTCATCGTCAATGAACGTCGATGTTTGTCTCTCTACCTTCAGTGAACGTTGGTAGCTCATTGTTAGTGAACGTCGGTGTTGTTATTCTTTCTCTTTCTACCTTCAGTTAACGTTGGTAGTTTCGCCTTCAAAAAAAGTTGGTGTATTCTTTGACCTTTTACCATCCTCTATGAGTCAGGTCTTTTTGATTCACCAATGATTTATTTTCCTGGTCTGGTTTCTATTTTGATCCTTATTTGCTTTGCTACATCCCCAATGATGTTTTGCATCCCTTTGAAGTTGTGCATATGCATTCATACTCATAAGCATTACATGGCATCTTAGGGCCAAAAATATAGTTTGTTTTATATTTAAGTATCTTCGATCGCGTCGACACAAAGGTTTTTAACCTTCGTATATTCGGATAGAAGAAACTTAAATAAGAGTAGCTATTGTACCCCAATTTCCCCCCCTAAGATCCCTTCATCATACCATATTGATTCAATCACAACAGGGTCACATTAGGGCTTTTGGCTCTCCTCCCTATCTTTAGCTTTTATTTTTGAGGAATCACCAAGAACCTTGACTTGTTTTTTTTTGTGATTATGCATGTTTTGCTTTGACTTTCCTTTTAATTAATAAAATGAAATGTTGGTTTGTCTTATTTGTTAATAATGTAGGTAAAGGCAATGTGGCTTAGCAAGTTGATCCACGGGTTCATGAGTTTATTTCCATGCCCTAGTCAATAAAGCCTGAGAAGTTCAAACCTCACCATTGAAGTTTTTTTGGGAGAAATGGCATGAAAAGGTTTATTTTGGTTCACCATATTTCAAAGTTATCAAGATTGATTCAAAAGTACAAGGGGTTGATGGAAGAAGTTGTCATGGTTGGACAAGGCCTTGTTCCCATTGGTTACAAGTACATAGTTCTCTCAATTATCAAGATATGGAAGTGGTTTTAGTTGCTATGAATTCTCATTATCATCCTCAACAACTTCTATCTACAAAGCAAAAGTGTTGGTACAAGAAGGTTGTTTAAAATTGTCAAAGTTCCTCAAAGCATTTTCTTGATCTAAGAGATAGGGTTTTGAACTTCAAAGAAGTATATCTTGCTCATATTTTGGTATTTTTGAGTGATTCCGAAAACATCCTTCTCTTCAAAGGGTTATTAACAAATCACTTCAAAAGTTTCAAGGAGTTTTCATGTGGAAGAAACTTGATGATGAAGAAAGATTACAAGTCCTCTAGATGAACCCCCAATTTCCCATGTGTGACTTTAAATGAATATAACTTGGTAAATTTTTATCACCTTGAGCCCACTCTTTTTCCATAATGATCTTGAGGATGTGAACTGTATTCCTTATTTTATATGCAAAGAGAGAAAATGGATGGATGATTCCCTAAGGATACAAAACATTATAGGTCATTTCATGATTTTTTGCCAACTTCAACAATTCATAACTCTCTCAATTTGTGGATATTTTGAATGGTTTACGTTTCAAAATGTCATTCAAGAGGTCTATTTCATGCCATCTTTTTTGGTCAAGAGCAAATTCCAAGAGGAAGGCCATGTTTGGATGCAAAATATTACAAGTCATTTTGAAGAAAAAACTTATAAATTTTGTAAGTATGAAAAGTCAGCCCTTTTCTTCCAACTTTGCTCAACACATCTTCTTTCTCAAATATCCAATTGATCTCACTCCTTTCACATTGTAAATATTGTGACTTCATCTTTCAGATGCTTCAAGAATCACATGATATGGTCCCCTACATTGTTGGCACCATGGTTATGAAAGTAGCTTCATAAAATGGAAATTCCAAGTTCAGTCAGATTTGAAAATTAGTTTAAACCCAATTACAAGCCTGTTGAAGGATCAATTTCGTGTCTAATCATGTTTAGGAACTTGCCGCAATAAGAAACAACCCTTAAACCATTCATTTTGCTACATTTTGAGTCATGTGAAGTCACACTTTTCACACTTAGCAGGTCCACGTGATTTCACTGATTTTGCCTCCAATTCACACGCTTGAGCCTTGCATCATGATCAACTATAAATAAGGATCATCCCTCACTCATTTTGGCAAGCTTTTGATAGCCAATTGACCCCTGTTCAGATTCTACACGAACTCTGAATTTGAAATTCTGATTTCTTACATTCTCACCTTTAAACACCAAAAGCTTCATTCAGTTAGCTTCATTGAACTTCTCTGAAGCTAACCATACAGTTACTTTCAAGAATTGTGACCTATATTGATCTGTAGAAGTCCAGTTTCATAGAAATTTTCACTACTTCGTTCAAGTAGATTTCTTGGCCAAATTGATTCAAATAAAAGACTAATCCACTCCTTGTATTCTTCTGATCCTCGTGCTTTTTATAATTTGAAATTTCATTGAGAATGGAGTGAGATATCCCAGATTTTCGTGCTCGCTATTTTTTCTGGTTTTCTTCAAACACAGCCTTGCACAATTTATATAAATTTGGTGCGATGGTATCATTAGAATCATCTTAAAGAGACGAATCTAATGGTACCGGCCTGGTTTGCTAATTTTACAGTTTGAAGGATTCAATTTGGGGATGGATGGAGGTTGAAGATGATGACATGTCAGTCTTCAACCAATGACATAAAGCGACGTTATTTTTTTGAAACAGATATAATATGTTTTCCTTACCATGCGCGTGCCTCAGGAGCCCTTGGATCTGATTACTTTTGTAAGTCAGACTCCATCCAACGCGCCACATTTTAAGTTGTTTTATTTTAAAAATGTTGGATCTGGTGTGATATTTATTAAAGTCCATAACATGCACATCGCGCAAGGTCCACTTGATCTGTTTACTAACGCGTTTTGACAATGATCAGATGACCCATAGTTTTTTGGTTTGATATTTTATTTTCTAATTTTCATTTTAATTGTTTTAAATTTCAAAAAATCATAGAAAATTCATTTTAAGTCCAAAAAATCTGAAAAAATAATGAAAAATATTTTTGATTTTTCTCTCTCTGATTTTTATTTTTTCATAATTTTATTTTGTGTTTTGATATTTTTTTATAAAATTTCACTTTATTTGAATTGTTTTAAATGTTTAAAAATACTTTTATGCATTTTTAAATTCTGAAAAAAAATATGGAATGATCCAATGATATTGTGAGAATTTTTTTTATTAATAACCATGTATTAAAAAAATATTTCGTAAATAACCGGGTTTCGGAAAAAATTACGCAAATAACCATGTTTGAGATGGCTCCACAAAGGAGGAGCCATCTCAATTGGCGCATGCACCTCCTTTTTTAAGGGAGGCGCCATCTCACTTGGCGCCTAAGTGCTTAGGGCATGCCCTAAGCCAAGTGAGATGGCGCCTATGTACAAATTTAGGGCAAATTTTTTTTTTTATTTTCTTTCCTGTGCGTTGCCTATTGGACAGAGATCAACAAAATGAACTTTTTATCAAAAAAAATTATTACATTCAACTGTATTACATTAAAAGAACAGTAAAAAAAATGGATACAAAAAATACTGGGAAAAAAAAAGATACATCAGTGATCCCCCGGAACCCGGTAATGACCCCCGGTTCCGCATCCCCGTCCTCGCCTTTCTCTTGCTGGGTGCCGTCGCGTTTCCTGCTGCGGCAAGGTAGATGGCCCAGCGAAGTCAATGCGATCCGAATCCATAAAATCAGTAAGATCTCCATATCTCGAAGATCCGCTCTGGTACAGTCGGTTACCCATAGCCTCATAGTTTGGTCGTGTTGGCGGTGGGTGGGGTTCCATGGTTGGTCGGTAGCATTGGTCGTCTGAGTATGGGGGGTAGAAAGGAAATGGATCTTGGGGTGTTTGGTATTGTGGATGTTGGGTTGTTTGGTGATATGGTGGTTGATGGCAGGTTTGGTCGGCTTGGTCATAATCTTCTGACATTCCCATATCAGGGCTAAGGCTGGATGTTGAGGGCGCCATATTGGGATATATGGAAGACTGAAATTGTGTCAGGGGTATGTGGGTGTGCTGGTATTGGGGTTGGTATTATGGTTGGGTTTGAGGCATATCCGGGTATTGGTAGTTTGGTGGTGATTGTGGTTGGTAGTACGGCATTTGATTGTAGTTGTGTTGTGGTGGGGAATGTGGTTGTGTGTTTGTTGGTCTGTTTCTTCTTGGGGGTTGGTTTGAGGTTGATGGATTTTGGGTTTGTTGATGGGGAATCGAGGGTTGTGCCCATTGTGTGCGTGGGTCAACCAAGTACCTCGGATGAGACACGTGCATTTCTGGGTTACTAACCGACCTATACCACGACATATATTGATCAGTGTGTCGCATGTTACCTTGAGTAAGGAAAACCGGGAATTGCAAGATGTAGCAGTGACGCCTTTGCCACATTTTACACCATTCCGGAGCAAAGTCTTTCCAGTTGGTAAGACCCCACTGGGCGTCGACCCTTTTAAGATGCCAGGGGGACAAATCTGTTGGATCACTTGGTATCTCTTGATGCATTCCGAACTGCATCTTCACACGGTCGCTGTGGTGCATCTCCACTATGTTGAACCGAATGAGTGCAGTCTTTGCAGTCCAAGTTGCTGCATCCTCTAGGTTTGGAGCATGGCCCAAACCCAAATATGGCCTCCAGGCGAACTGCGATAAAATTTAAATCAGGTTAGCGCAAAAGTAATGTATAAATAATTAAAATGAACAAAAGTTAAAAGCTACGACGTACGTCATCTGGGCCTAAGTGATCCAACAGATTCCAGTAGAGTGCGACATTGAATCTTGGATTCTTGCCGTAATCCATACTCCTCACGCAGTACCTAAAGGAAATGAGAAACATGTTATTTTTAGCATATATTTTGGAAAGAGCAGAATAGTTATAAATGCTATAACTTAATGACTTACTTTGTTGCGTACGGGAAACCAAAAGTGTTGTTGTTGATGGGGTTTAAGGACTCCATCCTCCACCAACCCCAGGCTTGTAGTAAAAATGCGCACCCATAAAATGTACATTTTTCCTTGACTGCGTTTTTGCACAAGGAACTGTACAGGTGGGCTAATACTGCAGAACCTCAACTATATTTTCTAGTTTTTTCAAAATTTGTTAGTAAATGTAAGTACATGAAATTTACACTATTTCCCGTACTTTCGGGAAATAAAAATGTACCAAAAAGTATCATAAGATACGTTCTGGCTTTTACTACTCGGTCATTCTCTGAGGAATTTTCATTTAATTCCATACTTGCATAATGACGTTTCAGGTCAGTGAGTAGTATTCCCTGCCCTCTTGCTCCACCACCTTCTACCATATCCCTACCCAACAGTTCTTCACACTGTGAGTTGGGTTGTTGAACCGACCCGTTCACCGCCTTACCGTCGATAGGGAGGCCCAGTAGCATGTAGACATCCTCGAGCTTGATGGCACATTCACCTATTGGTAGGTGAAATGTATGGGTCTCCGGTCTCCACCTTTCCAACATTGCAAGAATGAATTTTGAGTCAATGGTGCAGTTGGAGATCTTTATCACATGTCCAAAACCTGCATATTCCAGATAAGGGACGATAAATGGGTCGGGAGCCAGGTAGTTGTGCGAACGGATTCTGAATCTTTTTGTGTCCTGAGATCATAATTAAACAAGTGTAAGATTAATTAAGATGAACAACACGTTATTTGAAGTATGAAAAATGTATAACCAAAGAAGAGACTTACAAATGCAGCAATGTTTTCCATTGTGCCTCTGTGAGTATCGCCCATTGTTAGAAGAGCCATTGTTCAGAATGCTTGAGAGTATGAAAGACTTAGGAAGAAATAAAGAGTATGATAGACTTAAGAAATATTTCGTAGCAGAGAGTGAGAGTTATGTGGGTGTGAGAGATGTTTCATAAGGTATGTATTTATAGGAAAATAAGTTTGATGTAGTGGTTGCTTGTGCTTGCATGCCTGCGAAGTGTCACATTTGCATGCTTAGGGTGTTACACATATGCATGCATGCATTTACAAAAAATGTAAGGTGTCACTCTTGCAGGCTAGGTGGCAGCCCATGCATGTATTACGATTGGACAATAAGGGAGGCGCCATTGGACTTGGCGAAAGAGTACAAAAATGAATGGTGTCGCCACCCCATTTGGCGGATAAGAGGTGTCATTTCTTACAGCATAGGCTCAGGCTACGTGACAGCCTTTTGGATTCCTTTCTTTGTTGCATGCAAGGCCATTGGAGTTGATGGGTGGAGTCTTACACAAAACATTTATGTGTGCAGAATAGGGCCAGGATAGGTGGCAGGCTATGGGGTTTCTTAAGCCCATGCATGTATCACGATTAGAAAGTAAGGGAGGCGCCATTGGACTTGGCGAAAGAGTACAAAAATGAATGGTGTCGCCACCCCATTTGGCGAATAAGAGGTGTCATTTCTTACAGCATAGGCTCAGGCTACGTGACAGCCTTTGGGATTCCTTTCTTTGTTGCATGCAAGGCCATTGGAGTTGATGGGTGGAGTCTTACACAAAACATTTATGTGTGCAGAATATGGCCAGGATAGGTGGCAGCCTATGGGGTTTCATAAGCCCATGCATGTATCACGATTGGACAGTAAGGGAGGCGCCATTGGACTTGGCGAAAGAGTACAAAAATGAATGGTGTCGCCACCCCATTTGGCGAATAAGAGGTGTCATTTCTTACAACATAGGCTCAGGCTACGTGACAGCCTTTGGGATTCCTTTCTTTGTTGCATGCAAGGCCATTGGAGTTGATGGGTGGAGTCTTACACAAAACATTTATGTGTGCAGAATAGGGCCAGGATAGGTGGCAGGCTATGGGGTTTCATAAGCCCATGCATGTATCACGATTGGACAGTAAGGGAGGCGCCATTGGACTTGGCGAAAGAGTACAAAAATGAATGGTGTCGCCACCCCATTTGGTGAATAAGAGGTGTCATTTCTTACAGCATAGGCTCAGGCTACGTGACAGCCTTTGGGATTCCTTTCTTTGTTGCATGCAAGGCCATTGGAGTTGATGGGTGGAGTCTTACACAAAACATTTATGTGTGCAAAATAGGGCCAGGATAGGTGGCAGCCTATGGGGTTTCATAAGCCCATGCATGTATCACGATTGGACAGTAAGGGAGGCGCCATTGGACTTGGCGAAAGAGTACAAAAATGAATGGTGTCGCCACCCCATTTGGCGAATAAGATGTGTCATTTCTTACAGCATAGGCTCAGGCTACGTGACAGCCTTTGGGATTCCTTTCTTTGTTGCATGCAAGGCCATTGGAGTTGATGGGTGGAGTCTTACACAAAACATTTATGTGTGCAGAATAGGGCCAGGATAGGTGGCAGCCTATGGGGTTTCATAAGCCCATGCATGTATCACGATTGGACAGTAAGGGAGGCGCCATTGGACTTGGCGAAAGAGTACAAAAATGAATGGTGTCGCCACCCCATTTGGCGAATAAGAGGTGTCATTTCTTACAGCATAGGCTCAGGCTACGTGACAGCCTTTGGGATTCCTTTCTTTGTTGCATGCAAGGCCATTGGAGTTGATGGGTGGAGTCTTACACAAAACATGTATGTGTGCAGAATAGGGCCAGGATAGGTGGCAGCCTATGGGGTTTCATTATTGCATGTAATATTATTGGCAGCCTTGGGGGGTTGCATCCCTTAATTAATTGAAATTTTTTGCCTTACGTTGAACATAACATTGATTCACATAATCTGTAAAATCTTCCAACCTTCGAATCAGTCATCAAACCTTCAAACATTCCAACATTCATACCTTCATACAATCAATAAACCTCAAACATTCCAACCTTCAAACCTTAAAACAATTCTACGCAATGGCCTCTTCACCACAATTTGTTGTCAAAGCACATTTCAACGGTGAGACATACATTTGTCCCACAGTTGGGTTTTTGTTTAGAAACACCGACAACGTTCGATTTCTCTTAAACGGGAAAGCCAATTTCTCGTATTTCACATGCTCAACTCGGTTGATTTTAAGGTGGATCATGTAAACCCGAAAAGGTACAAGATCAAGTGTGTCCACCCTGACTGTATGTTCAAGCTGACCGCATCATACAGATTAAGGGGTGACTGCTGGGTCATAGGTTCCATGACTACCCACACTTGTGTAAGTTCCACTCAATCACAAGACCACCGAAAACTCAACCATGATCTAATCTGTCAAGAAATCCTACCCCTGGTCAGCAACGACCCATCTTTGAAGGTGAAAACAATCATCTCCCACATCACCACGGTTTTTAACTACACTCTGTCTTACCGTAAGGTGTGGTTAGCAAAGACTAAGGCGATTGAAAGGGTGTACGGAAACTGGGAGGAGTCATATCGAGAACTTCCCCGCTACCTAAATGCACTCAAGACATATTCTCCAGGTAGTGTTTATGTTCTGGAAACATTGCCAGCGTACGCCCAAGATGGTAGTCTACTGCATGGCAACGAAATATTCAGTCGCGTGTTTTGGGCATTTCAACCATGCATCACAGGGTTTGCATCATGCAAACCAATTCTACAAATTGACGGGACTTGGTTGTATGGGAAGTACAAAGGCACGCTATTGATGGCAGTTGCACAAGATGGCAACAATAACATTTTCCCCGTTGCGTTTGCCCTTGTCGAGGGGGAGACCGGTGGTGCTTGGAGCTTTTTCCTGAAAAATCTTCGTACACACGTGGCTCCTCAACCAGATCTCTGTTTGATCTCGGACAGACATGCCTCCATTAAAAGTGCCTATAATAATCCAGCAAATGGTTGGCATGACCCTCCTTCTACGCATGTCTATTGCGTCAGGCATATCGTCCAGAATTTCTCGAGGGAGGTCAAGGACAAAACATTGAGGAAAGCGGTGATGAATGCGGGATATGCATTGACACAACCCACATTCAAATATTACCGCAACGAGATCCGTTTGTCTAATCCAGAAGCCGGTACGTGGATCGACAATATACCGGTCGAAAAGTGGACTAGGTCATACGACAATGGCCAAAGATGGGGGCATATGACAACAAATCTTATTGAATCAATGAATGGGGTATTCAAGGGCATACGAAACCTCCCAATCATTGCCTTGGTAAAATCCACGTATTTTAGGATGGCTGCGTTATTTGCCAAAAGAGGTGAAATGTGGTATGCGGTCTTGCAATCAGGACAACTATGGAGTGAAAGCTGTATGAAATACATTAAGGCTGAAAGTGCTAAAGCCAACACTCACATGGTTACACGGTTTGACCGACACAGCCACAACTTCATTGTGAAAGAGACAATCGACCACAATGAAGGCCTGCCAAGACAAGAATACAGGGTCATTTTACCTTCTCAATGGTGCGATTGTGGCAGGTTTCAAGCATTTCGTATGCATTGCTCTCATGTCATTGCCGCTTGTGCTCATACCCATCAAGACGCGCTTCAACTGCTCTCAAACATTTATAAATCTGAAACGTTGCTCACTGTTTACAACAACAACTTTCCTTTGGTGGAAAAACCGGACTATTGGCCTGAATACAACGGCGATATAGTTTGGCACAATGACCAAATGCGAAAGAACAAGAAGGGTCATCCCAAAAGCAGGCGCATCACAACAGAAATGGACGATCTTGACAGGTTAGAAAGAAAGTGTGGTTTATGCCGTCAGGTCGGACACAATCGCAAAAACTGTCCGAATCGGGCGTCTGGCTCGACCACATAAATATTGTAATACAATAAATCTTTTCAATATTTGTGTTGTAAACATTAGGGTTTTCCGTTAATAAAACTGTTAACACAATTTAAGAAATTCAATATAGGAAATTACATTAGGGTTTTCGCGTACAACAATGATTAACGATATTCAATCTAGGAAATTACAACTGTTAACACAATTTCATTTTCATCGCAGGTTTCGTGGCGGAGAATATAACGTAACCATCTCTGCTAAAAATCATAGGAGACGTCATTACGCAAATAACGGAGTACAAAATAAAAATACAGTGCGAGAAAGTGTGAGAAATTTCAAAGAAACAGACGAATTATTTATAAAACAGCATTTTGCCCTAGTTTTGCCCTAGGCGCCAAGTGAGATGGCGCCACCTCTCATTTTTAAGGAGCATGCGCCATCTCACTTGGCTAAAAGACAAGGGAGGCGCCAAGTGAGATGGCGCCTAGGGCAAAACCCTAGGTGCATGCGCCAATTGAGATGGCTCCTCCTTTGTGGAGCCATCTGAAACATGGTTATTTGCGTAATTTTTTCCGAAACCCGGTTATTTGCGAAATATTTTTTTAATACATGGTTATTAATAAAAAAAATTCACATTGTGACAAATATTAGTGACCTCATTTATTTTTTATTTCAGACTTTGTTATTTTTTAAATCATTTTTGCTTTATTTTACTTATTTCTTTTAATTTTTAAAAATTGTTTCTGACTTTAAAAAATTACCAATAATTTTATAAGAATATTTGAGTTCATTTCTGATTTTTCTATGGTCTTACTTAATATTTCTTGATTAGTTTGAACATAGTTGATATTTTACTTTCTTATTTCTATTTTAAAACATTTAAAAAACCTTTTTTTAATGTATATATTAAATGCAACATTATTTTGTGATTATTTTCTGGCTGATCTTGGGTTGAATTTTTGATAATGAACTTTATTAACATCATTGAATCCATGGTGTTGAGTCTAACTCCATAAAAATGGATGGATGATTTTAATAATAGTTTGATTAAATTTTAATTCAAATGTGGTTTGTATATTATTTCCCACCCTTCTTCATCTTATCCCTTTCTTATTGCACTAAGTGTTATTGGAGCATGATCTCTATATCATGTCTCAAAACAAATGGTGCATAGATTGCTATTGACCGACCTCAAAATAGGTGTGACTTCTGTATAAGTCCACTTACGATTGCTTAACTAGCGCTAAATTTTGTCCCGATTTGAATAAATGATCATTCGTGGCCCAAACCTATGTTTGCAATCCCACGTATGTTAATTTGATCTCGTTGATCCAATAACCTTGAGATTCATTGTGTGAAGGCTTTAGTTCTACTAATCCTCTAATGGATCTACAACATTTTTGGTCAATGCGGATCACTTATACACCGTTGATCATTAAATAGTACTTTTGAGGATTCCAAATGGATGATATACTTGACAAAAAGCAAATGCAACTTGTTGTGTGGAGGCTTCGGTTCTACCAATCCTCTAATGAGTTCCAAATGCAAGTTTCAAGATGGTCATTCAACTAACCACTAATAATTGACTTTATTTTGTGTTTTCATCTTATGCTCTTTTATTTTATGCACCATTTACTTTTTAGCATTTACATTTCATGCTATTTTCATCTTTGCTCACTTGAGCATTTACTTTCTTGTCATTTTTATTTTGCTCAATTGAGCTTTTATTTTCTCTTTCAAGACACCTAATAATCAACATGAACCATAAAAAGCTTTAATGATACTTGGACTATTTGGTTACTATCCTTGGAATTATGGAGTATTGGACTTCTTGGACTTAGGATTAGAAACCATGGCCTATGTTGGAGACCTTGTGACCTTAATTGATATTTTATCTGGAGTTCTTGAGGTTTACCACAAGACATTGGGTTGTTTCTTTGTTTTGTGTGCAGGTTATTTGTGATTACATATTTTCTTTGTAATATGGAATTCACCCGTATACAACCGTTACTCTGTCCAATTTTTGTGAAGGCTTAATACATTTGGAGTTTGGTTCTCTCAAGAGGTCTAGTATCTTTGCTTGCTTGGTTTCAATCCAAAGAATGGGAATTCTATCTTGACTCATAATTTCAAGTATTGGCTTCTTGTTGGTTAGATGGTTCTTATCTCTAGCTTTTACCTTATGCTTTAGGATAGTCGCTTCTTCACCTCCCATCTTCTTTAATTTTAAAAAATATTCTCCCTCCTTTTGAAAATTCTTCTTGTTTTGAAACTTGAACCACTTTCATAATAAACTTGGACTTAGGTCCATGCATTTTCAAAACCTTTTTCATAAATAAACTCCAATCAATTTCATAATAACTTGGCATTTTTTGTGAGAAGACTAAAAGTCAATCAATCTCATTTCAAACCATTTTTCCACTTCCGCTTTTTTATTTTAAAACTTTTCGACTCTTGTCAATCCTTGTAGTGATGCAAACAACTATACTTCTATTAGATGTAGTGAAATGAGATGTTTTCCACTTGGGTGTTGAGTGAGGCAATGTTGATTTTAAATCCAAGCCATATCCTCCACTTTGAGATGATGCAAATTCTCGTTTCTCATGATTGTGGGTAGTAAGTATGTTTTCCACACGGACAATGACGATGATGTCTTATCTCATAAAATCAATCAACACACTTGTGTTTTAAAATTTTTAAAGAGGAACTACCTGTACCCTGATCCCCTATTGCATGAAAGGTGGTACGTAGGCACAAAAGGTTCGCAACCGCGGCGGGTGCAAAAATCATAAAATATATATTTCTTTTCTCACCTTCACCATCTATTTTCATACAACATTTTATAGCCAAAATATATAGATTTTTACAAAGAGGTTCTTGTGGAGTACCGTAGATGTTTAGGGTGCTAATACCTTCCCTCTGCATAACCAACCCCCTTACCTTGAATCTTTCCCCCTCTTTTTGGGTTACTCGCTCTTTTCCCATTCCTTCGGAAACAATAAAGCGCGATGGTGATTTTTATTTTGATCTGTATAAGTCTAGTCAATCCAATGGCTTAGTCTTAAACATTTCTACAACTACAAGTACTCCTATATAATTCTAGACTTAAACTATTTCCAGGAAAACTTTTCTCTAGATGGTCTGGTCCCTTCGAAGTCACTAAGGTTTTTCAAAATGGCACAATAGAAATTAAAGGAATGTCTAGTGAACCTTTTATCGTCAACATACAATGTTTAAAGCATTATCATTGGATCGATAATAAGGAATATTCCACAACATTTAGGCTAGATGAGATGCCACCCCACTCATTAGATTAATCACCTGTTATGTCGAGCTTACGACTTAAAACAAAGCGCTTATTGGGAGACAACCCACTTTCTAGTCTTTTCTTTTTTGCTTTACTTATTTTTAGTTTTTATTTTCTTTTCTTACTTTTGTTATTGCTTATTTCTATAAAATTATGCAGTATTATTTCTCTATTATTACCCACTATTAACTTAATTCTATCTGTCAACTTACTTCAAGCTAACTTAACTTTAGCTAATTGCACTAACCACGATGAATCCAGCTGACACGATGAGAATTATTTTCAAAGGAAGAAATCAGCAGAGGCATTTTGAGTCATTAGCTGATAGGGAGATGGCATTGAGTATCTACCCTGATAGACCTGCTATGACCACACTAGGGATTGGAGACAATGTCTTATATCTGTTAAGCCAAATAAGCTGGGACACATCTGCCTTAAGAAGAAGATTTAGTTCCTACCGTAGATTAACCCTAGATTTTATGAGCTCTCTTGTCTACAAGCCTAACCATGGTCTAGGGTTTAATAGGGGACTAATTAGGTTTAGGCTGTATTATATTGAATACACCTATACCCATAGGGAAATGGCCGAACTTCTAGGATTTCCATGCGACCTCGATACATTCACAATAATCCAAGAGGAACTTTTTGATGTGGATGAACTTGACTATTTTTGGGGTAGTATTACACGTATAAGCAACCCTGAGCCTAATGACATGCACTCAGAAAACATTCATAACCCCGCCTTAAGGTATTTTCATAAGATCCTAGCACATACCCCCTTTGGAAAGCCAGAAAACATAACCATAATATCTAGAGCCGAACTTTTTATAATGTTCTGTGCATCGCAAAACTGACCCGTAAATAGTGATACCTTTATGATAGCAAACTTTCACCGTCTTGCAAGAATTGTCCATGAACCAATCTTGATAGGAGGCTAGTAACCATGATAGCAAATGCTATTGGCCTGAGACATCCACTGCTAAACATTGTCCATCTAGGTAGATTCTAACCAATGAACATCCATTTTTGCTTCAATAGGGGAATTATTGGGAACTTAGGCCCGAGTACCTTTGAACTGCTCATTAACAATCAGTTAATGCCTCTTTTCACCTTGCCTAACCCTAGGACTAGCGTTCATGACAGGGACAATTGGTTATATTATTGGGACGAACCACAAATTTCACCACCACCTACTCCTAAGACACCCCAAATTTATGACCACCTTAATTCCTTCCTATCTGATGAGGAAATTGACCCTGAAACCCCTCCATTTTACCATTATTTTCCATCTCCTAATCAGGCTGACTCAAACACCTTCGCTACTCCGATTACTACTCCACCTCCCATATTTGACCAAGCTCCTTCTATAAATGCTCTTCAATCCGAGCTTGATTTGTTGAGAGAAGAACTCATTATTTTGAGGATCGACTTCCATTCTTTCATGGATGTGGTGGAAGAACAGTTGGATCATATTTATCTGCATGTCTACTCCGCTGCTCTTTCTAATAATCGACGTGGCTAATTTTATTTCGGACTTACTGCATATCTTCCTTTCACATTTAAACATTGTAGACAATGTTTTGTTTAAGTGTGAGGAGAAGACCTATTAAATTATAATTTCCATTATTTGCTGTTTTAAATTCTTAAGTACATTTTTATCATTTATTTTCAGTTATATTCTATTTTTTTTTCTTCGTTTACTTTTGGAATTTACATTATTTTTCATTAAATTCTCTATTATAATGTTTACATATATTTTCTATGATTTAATATTTCCAATATATATATATATATATATATATATATATATATATATATATATATATATATATATATATATATATATATATATATATATATATATATATATATATATATATATATATATATATATATATATATATATATATATATATATATATATATATATATATATATATATATATATATATATATATATATATATATATATATATATATATATATATATATATATATATATATATATATATATATATATATATATATATATATATATATATATATATATATATATATATATATATATATATATGTACTGCCTACAAGTATTGAAATATATACTTTTTATTATTGGGAAGTCTGGGAGACAAATTAAAATTTTATTCTGTTCTACACTTTGTGCCGCTCGCCATACAAGCGTATCGTCTGTCACGCTTCACAAATTGGTCCCGCCCGACACAAAAGCATGCCCGCAGCACAGAGGCAAAAACACAATGCTTCTGTTTTAGAACATATACCCTTGTCGTTTTCTCTTCTTCTCATTTTCTTCAATCTTCACTTTAACTCCATTAAACCACTGCCTATTTCACTCCCTCCATTATCGTTATCATCAAAGCTCATTAATCCCCACATATTACGCCCTTTATTTTCCTCTACATATACACTCTCAAAACCCTCTTCCATTCCAAACCCCCAAATTCTGACGTAAAACACCTAACCATCTTCCACCTTTGATTCAACTATGGTACATAGAAACTCAAGGCCGGAACTCGACCGTTCAGGGATTACATTTTGAAATGGGGAAGCCGGAGAACACCATAGGGCCCAGGATCTCAAATTTTACCAACGCTCCATAATCCATACATGGTATGTTGATACTAAGTGTTTGCGTAAATTGTGACTGCTTGACAGTGTCTAGTGGTTGCTTAGGAACTTTGATTTAGCATTCGTCTGCACACAAAATCTTCCTATGTATGAGTCGCTAACTTTGGAATTCTTAAGTTCATTCTCGTACAACCTACCATGCGACGAAATCCTGCACCTATCCCGATCGACAACTTTCACAATGTACAACAATGAATATTCTATAACTCAAACAACCGAGTGATTTCTTTCGCTTCCCTCATGAGGGGGAGATATACTACCGAATCCTTACAAAAGAAGATTGGGAATCTACAACTTTCAGGAGTTGGAAAGCTATATCTGATGAAGAACCAACTAGTTTGGAGGGACTTTATACATCATCTATACATGATACAACAATCCAGTATTTTTATCGCGTCATCTCCAACACTATTTTTGGGAGGATCAATAACAACAAAGTAAATTCTAAAGAACTGTTCCTCCTACTTTGTACCTTCATTCCTAACCAGAAGATCAATTCCAACACATTCCTCCTATCGCATATCCAATCTTTGTGTGCAAGAGGGTTTACACCTTTCTGCATTCGAGGGCTAGTTACCTTTATAGCACTTGGCCTGCGCCTCGAAGAAAAGCTAGCAAATCTGCCTCCACTGCCACCCATATTCATTGAAATTGACAACTATCAGGGCTGGACATTTGATTAAGGTCAGAGGAGATGGGAGGTATAATCTTATGGTGCATAATAGAGTAGTTCCTAGTGTCATTTTTCCAAACATTGCACTTACAGATGTAACAAACATGGAAAAGTGGCTTTATGATCTTACTGCTCCTACACTTGGAGATAATGTGCAAAACAACCAAGGAAATGCCAAGGCTGATGAGATGGAGCAAGAAATGGAGCTAGGAGATGTTGAACAACAAGCTCCTTGTGAAAATGTGGCAAGCACGTCCACGAGAACCAAAAGAAGATGCGAAAGAGTACCGGTCTCAAATGATGACATTATGGCTGCCATTATGCAACAAGACGAGAGGGTGCAAGTTATGCAAAATAATAAAAATGCAATGATGCAACTCCTGCTAGCTATGCAAACTCAGCAGCAAGAATATGACAAAAGGAATGAGCGTCGGGCTGCAAGAATGACCGAGGAAATGGCAGCTTTCACCGCACACATGGATGATTTTCAAGAATATTTGTACCATGTGGGTATGCCTCATCCTCCGGTTGGATGGCATGGACGTGGACGAACACGAGGGCGAGGAAGAGGATGTGACAATGAGTAAGAGTAGATCGAATCTGCCTCTCTTCCAGTTTCCTCTTTTCTTATAAGCATTGGGACACTTCTTGGTTCAAGCTTAGAGGAGTTAGTTAGTTAGGAAACACTTTACCACTTTCTAAGTAGATTTTTCATTCCCGTTTATATTTCCTGTAATCAAAACATCTTTGTACTTTTGAGTTCTTTTATGCAAACTTTTCCTCTATTATCTAATTTCCTCACTTTCTTGAGCCATAATAAAAAAATTTGTTCGTTACTTGTATAACTTGACGCATTCGAAGAGTATACATGTTTATCACTTTTAAGATATATGAGAATTCTTGAGTAAAACAGAAGCATGATGGATACCGTCGTAACACTCTAAACCCTTAAATTACGCAGATCGATTTCAGTACCCTTTATACTGAAACCTTAAACTTTAGTTTTAAAGTAACCCTGAGTAGTTTATTTAGCAGACAACATCGTCTTAAACACAAAATACGTAGGGGGTCGATGAATATAAGTGAATGATCCTAAGTATTTAAAGAGTTACATGTTATACTATTGAAAATATGGAATGCACCAATTAAGTTAGACGACCCTCACCCGGTCACTTAATCCAACGGATGCAGAACCTACACAATATAACATAGAAACCCGTTATCGGTTGGTTCAAAGGTGTCTGGTACTGAACTTGGTAGGGAGAACTACGGTCCGATCCCCCTCAACTTTCAATTGGATGAATTAAAGGAGGTTACCACATATATATTTCAGAACCTCATGCTTAAAAGGATCATATTCACTAACCGACTACTCTACTCTGTGTGTGTAAAGATAAATGGCTTAATGTGATTGCACTAGAATTAAAACGGGTGAAATTTAGCGAAAAGAATTAGGTTGAGCTATACTGGCATGACTGGAATTGGTCTGCATAGTGGGGGGGGGGGGGGGGGCGTTTAGTGTTATTACTATATCTTTTATGTTATGATGAGCTTAGGTTCCTACAAAAACATTGGCACAACCTCTTACGATTCGAATTGCATCATGTATTTGCATTTAACTTATGCTCTATTGTTTTTCATACTAATTATATTGCTTGAGGACAAGCAAAGGTTCAAGCTTAGGGGAGTTTGATAACACAAAAATTATAGCATATTCTGCCCGATTTACATAGATAAAGCTTCTGATTCTTCATTTATTATGTCACATTATGTCTCTATTTGTAGTATTTGTAGCATATTTCAAGTATTTAGTTTCTACAAAGCATACATGAGAAAAGGAAGAAGAATATTGGAGAAATGAAGAAGAAATGGCACTTTAGCAGTAAAAAATGCAAACATTTTGTATCAGAAGCCATGCCGCTCGTCACAGGCGCATGCCGTCCGTCACAAAGTCTAAAAGTGTGCCCCTCGGCACACTTTTTGTCCCGACCGACACGGAATGGAAATACGTGCCCCACGCCACAGCGCATGACACTCGCTACAAGTCATATATCAGTTACAAAAATGTCTCCATGAAACACACGATTTGCTGGAAATTATCCACGAATGAAGAACGAAGATCAAGGGAGTGTTCCTACTTTTGCTCAACATATGGAATCTATAAAAGCTGTGCAGTTACCAAAACCAAAGACGTTCGCACATCTGCTCTAATTTCTTATTTTTCTGCATACTGCAACGTTGATATTTTATTATTTCCAGTTTTACAGTTTTTGATTTTTTCCAATTTCGTTTAGAATTTCCGTAAGCAAAGGAAACCATTACCATTGAAGCAATATTTATTTACATCGTAGGAATATTGCAACTTTAGTTTCTTTCTAGCTTCCAGAATTTCGTTTAGGTTTATTTGTATTTCGTCAAGATATTTTGCTCCGAAGCTAATCCCGTCGGCTTGTGGAGGATATCATACTGCATTATTATTCTTCAGTATTTTATTCGGGATCCAATTTTAAATATAGTTTATTTATTTTTACCATGACTATGTTACTGTATTCATGCTTTTATTTTATGTTGTTACACAATAAAATTATGTTTGGCTAATTTTCCCGATACCGGTATGTGAAGTCCTAAACTGAAGGGATTCCATAATTAATTGGCATAATTATTTTACAAAAGACTTTTCTGGTTTTGATTTCCGATTTCGATATTAAATTGTTTTGTTACGAGAGTAAAAGATAGACTAAGGATAAAATCAACAGAGCGAGAGTTTAAGGTTTTAACCATATAGTGGTGATTGAACATTAATTTTAAAAACAACGAGAGCACTTTAAAATTGATTGGACTCTATTTGTTTTCAAAAAATACTTTTAAATTTTAAATGATATAGAGAGAGCGCTCATTTGAGATTAATAATATGGCCTGAATCGATAGAACAAAAGTGTGAGACATGGGTTTTTAAATTAATAGTTTCCACTGAAACAATGTTTTAATACTCAGAACTATGCCAATGACTTATTGAATCCATGAAGTTGACAAATTACATACCTGTGTCTCATTATCAATTATTAGATCTTAGTTAATTCCCGTGTAAACCCCAACATCCCAGTTTTATAATTAGCCTTAACTTTACACAGTGACCCTAGATAACAGTTGTAATACGGTGAGAGAACTGACTTGTGTATTTTGCGTTTTATCGCAATTGTTGCAGATGGAAAGAGTCTCCACCGACTTTTCTTTTATCCAATAAAGGAAAGGGTGAAAAGAACAGGAAATACCTTTTGAGAATTTTCTTGAGTTTGTGGGGTAGGTTATGAAAAGGGAAGGTGTTAGCACCCTTTTCATCCGTAGTTATCTACGAGCTCTTAGTTGCTAGCTCACTTTGAAATGCTTTATAAAATGTGTTTGTGATTTGTTTTGAAAGTATTTTTGAAAAGTGCCTTTGTTTAGGCAAACTTTGTAATGATTCTCGTCTCTATAAGAATGTATACAAAGTGTTGACTTTTGAAAATATTTCATGAAAGTGTTGGTGTGTTTGAAAGATGTTTTGTTTGAAATGTTTGTGAGCAAGCAACTACGAGTAATTTACCTACTCAAAAAGTCTTTGTTCTTTTCCTCCTCCTTTAGATAGTGTTGTCTTACTATTAGTTAGTAAGTGTTGTACCCCAAAATTTTCTCTCTCGTTTTACTCAAAACATACTCCTAGAGATCCTCAGTTTGCTCAAGATTGCCAAAGAGTTGACCAGACAAACTCTCTCCTAAAGAAATGTATCTTAAACTAGGGTTTCCACTTTCATCAAGATGGGTGAAATCCAAAGACCTAATGTTCTATCCATGGTCCTAATATGTTCTCAATACCCTCCATGTCAAATTTTAAGCCTTGCATAAGAAGTTTGCTCAGTCAATTGCCCAGATGCTTGAGAATCGACAGTACTAGGTCAAAAGTCAAATATGGCCCACATACAGTAAAACTTCAAGATTTTTGGTAGACATCAACATTTTGAAGTTATATCCATCATTTGATCAAGGGTTGATCATGATTCCTCAAGGAATGCCCTAAATTCATCAAAACCCAAAAGTTGCTAAATTAGGGTTTCTCAAGAAAAGTCAACCAAACTTTGACCAAGCATAACTTCCTCATACTTTATTAGAAATTCTCCATCCAAGGCTAATTTTTAATAGGATGCAATTCCCTACAATCCATCTTCATCTCTCAAGTTCAAAATGTGCACTCACAAAAAGATATGTATTTCCATATTATAGGTCCCTTTGAAAAGTCAACAAAAACACTTTTTGGGTCAAAGCTTCTTACATGAACATGGAAGACAAAATTGAGATGAGACCAAAAGGGTTGTTTAGGGGACATCCTAATCTTTCTAAAAAGTCCAAGAACACCTCTCTAGGGTTAAAATTGGAAGAGATATTCTTTGTTAAAGTTGACCCTTTTTGCAAAATTGCCAAAAGTCAAATATACTCAAAAATGCACTTTTTGCCAAATGGACCTAACTTTTTATGCTTGCACCTCACTCATAATATGGCCCACGACCCAAATGTTCACTCACATGTTATTTTCTTCATTATTTATTTTATTTTGATTTTTTTATTAATTAAAAATTGAATTAAATCAAATAAATGGTAAATAATAGCAAATATTTGTTTTGATTGGATTTTTGGTCAGAATCACAAGCTCATTATGCTGGCATATTAGAATCAAATCGAATCAAAGTTAATTGGAACAAGAATGGCATGATTAGGCCAAATTTGGAAGGATATCATACCACATGAAAACCAAATCAAATCTTCAAAAATTGCAAAGATACTAGTGGTTTTTATAACCCTAATTCGTTCAAGGATATATAGAGAGCAAGAGCCGACACAAAAACAAGAGGTTACAATCGTGAAGAACACTAGAACAAACTCAAAATTTTGGCAAAAAGTGGTGATCTGATCTCTACCCTAGAGGACAATTCAAGGCCTTCCAACATTCCTAAACGATTCCTGGACCTTCCCAGAAGCTAACCCAATCAATTGCAGGTCCTTTCATGCCCAAAAACGTTCGCTAAATCTCATACGGTTTGCCTATTTTATTCAAACCGATTATAACCATTCTTGCATCATTAGCATGGTTTAATGATATATTTGTGATCATTGATGTATTTCTAACATGTCTGGATTATTTAATTGGATTTTTGAGGCTTATACGAGTGGCTGCCATGGCTAGGGTTTGAGGTTCCGTTTTAGGGTTTCTTTGTACAGGTGAAATTGGGCCAAGAAAAGAGTACTATCATACTCGTGAGATCAAAACAAGTTGATCCATTGCTTAGAATTTATTTATCTTGCTTGCTATTGATTTTGGAAGGTTGCAGGTTTGTAGCTATGGAAGATGTTAGTAGGTAAAAATATTGTACTTAAAACAATAGACTGAGGAAGAAGGTGATAAGGTGGCTGACAACCACTAGCTCGTTTGAATTAAACGCGCATTTTTATTTTTGCTAGTTTATTCACGTTTTAACATATAATATGTATTGTTGTTATTATATTAACAACTAAGCAACGCAGCGCAGCTGGCAAGGACGTGTGTTTGAAAATGGGAGGACCTGGGTTCGATCCCAGGTCCAAGCATTTTATTATTTTCTTCACATTTGATTACAGATCCCATGCACCTCCCACTCAAGCGCTCATCATGCACCTCCATCATCTAACCATATGATCTCATCACATTCATGATCAACCAGTTCCAACGCATCTACCTAACAGAGACCATGGTGCACCATCAGGAGGGAGTACCACTGGATCAGGCGCTGACTGGGCTTCAACTTGGTGGGCCTGGAAGATTTTCAACAATGCACCCCTCAAATTGCTTAAACAGGCCCATTCTTCTCCTTTTTTATTTATTATTTTTATTTCTTTTTAATTATTCCCTAATTATATTTCTTTTAAAATAACATCAAAATTATTTTTATTTAATCAAAATCACAAAAAAACACAAAAAAATTCTTTTTTTCATAAAATATTTATTTTCTTTAATTAATTAATTTGATTAAAAATTAGGTTAATTTAACTTCTTTTTGTAATTAAAATCAATTAGAAATTAAGGTTTTGTATATAATTAATTTTTTCTTCAACAATAACTTAAATATTTTTTTCTCAAATTAGATTTTTTAGGTTTTCTAATCGTCCTCGCATGTGATTTGTTTCGCATATTTCAATTACTTTTTATTAATTTTGTAATTGCTTCGAGGTTGTAATAGATTTAATTAGGTTTTAATTCCGCATTTTATTTTCAGTTAAAATAATTATGTATCTGCGAAATCCATGTAATAGTTGGGATTTCTATTTCTGCACTTTAAATTTCTGCAATTATTAACTGTTAGATGTATATTAATAGGATTGTATGGGAAGAATGCTTGAAAATAAAAACGATAGAAAACCCTAAATGTTCAAAGACAAATTAACTGAAAAAATTCACTCGCACATGCTCACTCCTAGGGTTTACTCCACTTCGGTTTCCTTTGGTTAAACAGTCATGAAGTATAGGGTTTGTTAGTGGTTGTCCTCTAGCCCCGAAAGATCTCAAAATGACCCATTCGGATGTTGCCTCAGAAAAAGATCTTTAAGGCTTTAGGATGATTACTAACACCTCCTAACATTGCTTTAGTGACCGTATCTGTCCCTTCAAACGTCCCTAAAAACTCCAACAACGGTGCTACCTATTCCTTAATAATGGGATATCATTGTCTAAAGGAAATGAACAGTCTTTTTCGAGTAGGTAGATAGTTCCTAGGCACTTGCTCAAACAAACAAATTTCAAACCAATACTTTTCAAATAATTTTCAAAACAACTTCGTCACATCCTTGAGGACTGATACAAGGGTTATCATGAAGTAAACTTTTTTCAAAATAAGCACACACACAAGCAATTTTAAAATGAGCAAGTACCTAAGAGCCCATGGAAAACCAAGGATAGAAAGGATGCTAACACCTTCCCTTTCTATAATCTAACCCCCATACTCAGAAATATTATCGAAAAAGGTTTTTTCTGTTCTTTTTCCTTTTCCTGATTGGATAAAATAAAAGTCGATGGCGACTCTTGCTTACCGCGACATTTTGCAAACAAAAAATGCAAAACGCAAACCAGTATTAACAGTCGGTTCTGCCAGCGTATCACAGAACTGGCGACTCTGCTTTCTTGTTTGTTTGCTTTATTCTTAAAGGGTTTTTGCTTGGGTTATTATAGATCCTACACCCGAATTTGAGGGCACTTTTTAGGTAAACAACAATAGATCATGGAGACTGTACAACATAGACCGATATGGTTTAAGCGATGGCTGTGTTGGTGTGGCACTTTGGTTGGTATCGGTATCCTTCGCGGGGAAACAAGGAGAATACGGGGCCACCACGTGGTGTCGTGAAGCACTAACGGAGCTTAGAACCTTAGTTAAACAAACTTGGCCATTAGAAAGTAGTGAGATAGCCGGCCTCGGTATAGAGCTGAGGATTGGTTGATACTCGATGCTACACTCATTGAGATTAGACTTTTGAGATATTTCGGCCGCAAGAAAAGATTGCTTGAGCTGAGACAATGCCCGATAAAGGATGGTCAGTGATATTGAGATCCCTTAGAACCCGGTTACTTTTTAAGACAGGTTTGAAACCATCTAAACTTTAAGAGGGTATGACCTTTAACCTCATGCAAGCCTTAAACCTAAGGACTTGGTGTGATTTGTCTGTGTTTGCTATACGCGTGGTTTATCATGACATCATGCATCATAACATAACATCCATTCTTATTGCGCTAACCATTTCAAAGACCAAGGGAATTTATCTTTGTTCTGTTTTGCAGATCATGGCTTCCGTTCGTAGAAACACTATCCGAATCAACTTTGTGAAGATACCTTCCCAACTCAAAGAGCTAGTATCAAAGGTTTCTGAAACTTCTGCGTTCACTAAGAGACATGGTCGACTTCTCAACCTGGTTGCTTCAAACTTTGATGAAAAGATGATGAGTGTACTCTTTCAGTTCTTTGATCCCAAGCACCACTGCTTCACCTTTCCAGACTATCAGTTGGTGCCACCATGGAAGAATTCTCTCAGCTGTTGGATATACCCATTCTTGAACAGTTGCCTTTCATAGGTCTGGAAGAAGTTCCCAAGCCAGAAGTCATTGCCTCAACTTTGCATTTGAAACGGTCCGACGTGGTATCCAATTGGGAAACAAGAAGAAGAGTGAAGGGTTTTCTAGCTAAGTTTCTGATAAACAAGGCCCAGTTGTTTTGGAATGATATGGACTTTCAGGATTTTGAGGAGGTCTTGGATCTTCTAATATATGGGTTAGTATTATTCCCTAATCCAGACTCATTCATATATGTGAATGCTATCAAGATCTTCCTATCTCGCAACCATGTGCCTACCTTGCTCGGAGATATCTTGCACACTCTCCATACTCGTACCATAAAGAGAAGAGGGGTTCTTATATGTTGCATGCCATTGCTGTCGAGGTGGTTTATTTCTCACCTCCCTAAGTCCATACTGAAGAATGAAGAAGGTTTGGGTTGGTCACAAAGGATAGTGTCACTCGCTCACATGGATATTCTCTGGTGTTCCCGAGCTATGGAAAACACTACTATTATTGACCGTTGCAGGGAGTACCCTAATGTCCCATTACTTGGTATCAGAGGGGGTATAACCTACAATACTTGCTTAGCTCTGCGACAATTTGGTTACGCTCGAAGAGATGGTCCCCATGAGTTACTTATCAATGGCATTGTATTCAACTATGAGGATGATGTTCATGAGTATCGCCGGAGGTTCATACGAGCTTGGGGCATGGTAAACAGATCTGGCGCTAGGGCTTTGGGGCCAAAGGCTTCCATTCCTATGGAACGTTACCTCCAATGGGTACGAGCTCGCGCTCAGAAGCTTATGATGCCCTATATAGCTGTTTTACAAGTGATTGTGGAACCCACTACTGAAGGGGGTATTCCTTACACGGTTCTCTATCCTGATATGCCCACTGATCTTGGAGAATTACAGAGGTCTTGGATTTAGTTGAAGAAAGAGCGGGATACTTACAGAGATCAGTTCTATGCCCAGGAGAGAAAGGTTTTAGAGATCACAAAGCAACTCCAAGAGGAAAGAGGACTCAATGTCTATCTCGGCACGAAGAGGAAGTATCCATGGGAATTTTGATTTTTTCTAGTTTTAGATTTGTTTTTAATTGTAACGCCTAAAAGGCATTGGAACTTTGAATTCAACTAATAAAATGTTTGTTTCATTTTGGTTCGCAAATTTAAATTTCCCAAAGTCTTTGAAATCATTGCATACACATCCCATTCATTGCATTGCATGTACATGTACCATTACAGGTTTCTCATCTTCTTTGCTGTTTATTTTAGCAGAAATGTCTTCCGAACAAAGCATCAAGGACCTTCAGGCACAAAACGCCCAGTTCCAGCAAATGTTCATAAATCTTGCAAAAGGGCAGGAGGATCTGAAAGCCCTCATCCTGAAAGAGAAAAAGAAAAAGAAGAGGGTTTCCGGTATTCTGAATATGGGCAGAAGGTTTGGAGGGCCGTTGAAGCGACAAGTCGATCTGACCTCTTCATCCAAAGAAGGGGAGAATCAAGAAGAAGAAACAAGGGAGAAGGATCCCAATCCTGAAGTTTCTGACAATGATACCGACTACAATGATGAGCATTATCCTCCTGCTGAGGATAGATACAAGAAGTTGGAAGATCACTTGAGTGCCATGGAAATCCAGAGGATACCTGGGCTGGATTTCAAAGAATTGGGATTGGTGTCGGGAGTGGTCATCCCGCAGAATTTCAAAGCTCCAATTTTTGCTAAGTATGATGGGGTGTCCTGCCCAAAACTCCATCTCCGCTCTTATGTCAGAAATATCCAGCCCCACACCGCTGGTAGAAATTTATGGGTTCATTTCTTTCAAGATATTCTGTCAGGGACTCAACTTGAATGGTTCTACCAGTTGGAGGGAGCCAATGTCCGAAATTGGGAAGATCTGGCTGCTGCTTTCAATAAGCAATATCAATATAACGCCAACCTTGCTCCTACTCGTACTCAACTCCATAGTATGTCCATGGGTGCAAGTGAAGGCTTTAAAGACTATGCACAGAAGTGGAGGGACCTGGCTGGAAGAGTCCAACCCCCATTGTCTGATAGGGAGTTGGTTGATATGTTTCTGGGGACGCTATCTGGTCCATTCTTTAATCATTTGATCGTCAGCTTGTCACCTGGTTTCACCGAGCTGATTCTGACTAGAGAGAGAGTAAAAGTTGGGATTCAGAGCGGGAGGATATAGAAGGATGACTCTTCGAGCTCAGTAAAGAAGCCTTTTGCTAGTAAGAAAGAAGCCAGTGCCATCTACAGCCCAAGGGGCCAAAACAGAGCTGAACATCGTCAGACAGCAAGTGTCGTAATGATACCTAGGCCTACAGTTGCTCCACCATGCAACAATCAACAAAGGGTGGAAATACCACAACGACAGTTTACCCGAATCAATATGACATTGGCCGAAGTTCTACCTCATCTGCTGAGATCCAACTTGGCAACCTTGAAAGAGGCTCCCAAGAACCCAAATACCACATCTCCCCGATATAATCCAAATGCTCGGTGTGCTTATCATTCTGAGAGTCCTGGCCACGATACCAATGACTACTGGGCTCTAAGAAATAAGGTACAAGATCTGATCGAAGCCAAGGAAATTGAGTTCGACGCTCCAGAAAAGCCCAATGTCATAACTGCTCCCATGCCTAAGCACGGTCGTGGAGTTAATGCTGTTGATACCGACTTGTTTATGACCTTGGTGGATGAAGTTTCTACTCCTCTCATGACTGTGAAGAAGAATTTGCTGTTGGCCGGTTTATTTCCGAGTTGTGGTGAAGGTTGCCACATGTGTTAATTTCTGCCTTCTAGTTCCCATTTGCTGAAGTTAGGTGTTCAACGCCTGATGGACAACAAAGAAATTTTGTTCAGAGAAAACTTGGGTTCCCGTTGTTCCATCTGAAGACATTCCCATCATAACCATTTCCGCCAATCCTTCCAAGGTCTCCTCAAGAAGACCTGTTAGGATTACATCTGCTCCAAGAATCGCTCCACTGATAATCACTGTTCCTGGTCCTATCCCGTATGCCTCGGACAAAGTTGTCCCCTGGCATTATGGTGCCGATGTGTACTATCATGGCATCAAACAAGATTTGAAAAATGAAGAGTCTGATCCTGATATTGGTACCATTGTCGGAACCAACAAGGTTACCCGAAGTGGAAGGGTTTTCTCTCCCAAGATTTCCCCTAAGACTGTCAACAAGCCTATTGTCATTCCATCTGTTGTTCCTGCTGGTACATCAACTACGACTCATGTTCTTACTCCAATTAATACCCCTGTCGGCGAATCTTCTGATACCCGCGGAAAAGAAGTTATAGGTGAGCCTGCCTGGACGGAGGTGCCTAGAAAAATTGTCGTGGAAGCCTCTAAGCAAGAGATAGAGGAAATACTGAAAATATATAAGAAGAGCGACTACAATATGGTCAAGCAGCTGGGGCAGACCCCCTCAAAGATATCCATGTTATCCCTGCTGTTGTGCTCTGAAGCCCATGCGAAGGCTTTGATTGCATTCCTCAAAACTGCACATGTGCCGCAAGAGACTTCAGTTGATCAATTTAAAGATTGCATGGCCAGCCTGACTGCTGACAATGGGATGGGTTTTTCAGATGCAGACTTGACACCGAAGGGAAGGAAGCATAATGATGCTCTGCATGTCTCAATTGAATGCATGGGCACCACTATGGTTCATGTGTTGGTAGATACCGGGCCTTCGCTGAATGTTCTGCCGAAGAAGGTGTTGAACCAGTTGGATTGAGAGGATTTGACTTTAAAGCCTAGTAACATTGTGGCAATGGCTTTTGATGGGTCAAAAAGAATGGTGCACGGGGAGGTGGACATCCCTGTCAAAGTGGGTTCTCAGACCTTTGGGTCCACCTTCTATGTGATGGATATCATGCCGTCGTATTCTTGTTTGTTGGGTCGTCCTTGGATCCACGAGGCTGGGGAAGTTACTTCCATACTACACCAAATGCTGAAGTATCCGGTAAAAGGGAAGATTGTCACTGTGCGGGGTGAAGAGGAGTATATGGTGAGCCACCTCAATTCCTTCCGGTATATAGAGATGGACGGGGAATTTATAGAAACTCCTTGTCAGAACTTCGAAGAGGTCCCTCAGATCTTGGCATCAATTGAAACTACTACCAGCAACAAACCTCCTCTGAAGATGGCTTCTCTCAAGGACGCCAGGGCCGTGGTTGAAGAAGGTGGGTGTACCAATTGGGGTTAGCTCCCTGATTTCACTCACAAAATTGATAAATTGGGTTTGGGCTTTACTATAACGGCTCAAAGGGCTGTTCGACGCGCCCGGGATGGAGGACCTCCCCTACGCATCAGAAATCGTGGGGTTAATGCTATTGAAGACAACGTGGAAGACTCAGACATTGACAGCTAGATCTACCCAACTACCAATAGTGGACCGAGTAATTGGATGGATAGGGACTTTATACCAATTTATTTTATTCCACAATAATTGTCATACTTGTTTTAAGATTCATAATAAACAATTTAAAACATTACGGCCTTGTGCCTTGCCCGAGGAACATTGGCTTTGCTTGTGAGGGCTATTATTTGTCATTTCATATATCATTAATAAAGCATTGGATGTTTCTTGCATATAAATATTGCGCTCTCTGTTTTTTCTTTTCTGTTTTCACAGTATCAAAACAGCTTTTCTCCCACACACACTCACGTATCATATTGCAAATCCATATCCACTCTGGATCCCATTGATAACAGCTCTGCTATTGCCAGTTATGACTTCAAAAATCCGATCAACCAAGCCGAGGACGAAGGTGAGGATGATTGTGAGGTGCCTGGAGAACTTGCTAGACTATTACAATAGGAACAAAGGGCCATACAACCTCATGAAGAGCCGGTTGAGACAGTTAACTTGGGTACAGAGGAAGACAGAAAAGAGGTTAAGATAGGGGCAAATCTGGATCTTAGTGTCAAATAGAGGTTGATACAGATGTTACATGACTATGTTGAGATCTTTGCCTGGTCCTATGAAGATATGCCTGGTTTAGACACTGATATTATGGTACATCGCCTGCCGACTAAAGAAGACTGCCCTCCGGTTAAACAGAAGGTCCGTTGTATGCGCCCTGAAATGTCAGAGAAGATCAAGGAAGAGGTCATGAAACAGTTCGACGCAGGATTCTTAGCTGTCACTTCGTATCCACAATGGGTTGCTAACGTCGTTCTGATACCTAAGAAGGATGGTAAGGTACGGATGTGTGTGTATTACAAAGATCTTAACAGGGCAAGCCCCAAGGATGACTTCCCACTTCCTCACATTGATGTTCTGGTCGACAACACCACACAACAAAAAATCTTCTCCTTCATGGATGGTTTCTATGGCTACAACCAGATCAAGATGGCTCCTAAAGACATGGAGAAGACAACCTTCATCACACAGTGGGGCACCTTCTGCTACAAGGTGATGCCTTTTGGGTTGAAGAATGCTGGGGCAACTTATCAGTTCGCCATGGTCGCTTTGTTCCATGATATGATTCACCACGAGATCGAATTTTATGTTGATGACATGATAGCCAGGTCTCAGACTCAGGAAGAGCACCTTGATCATCTCCAAAAGTTGTTCGACAGGTTGAAGATATATAAGTTGAGGTTGAATCTGAACAAGTGCACCTTCGGGGTAAGGTCTGGTAAAATTTTGGGTTTCATTGTCAGCGACAAAGGCATCCAAGTAGATCCTGCAAAGGTAAAAGGCTATACAAGAAATGCCAGCTCCCCGTACGGAGAAGGAGGTTAGAGGTTTATTGGGATGCCTGAATTATATCGCCAGGTTCATTTCACATCTGACTGCTACTTGTGAGCCAATCTTCAAGCTTCTGAAGAAAGATCAAGTGGTAATATGGAATGATGAATGCCAGATAGCTTTCGAAAGAATCAAGGAATACCTTCAAGAACCATCAATTCTGATGCCTCCAGTTGAAGGAAAACCTTTGATATTATACTTGACAGTGCTAGACAATTCAATGGGGTGTGTGCTGGGGCAGCATGACGAGTCTGGTCGAAAAGAGCATGCAATATACTACCTTAGAAAAAAGTTTACCTACTGTAAGACACGATACTCATTGTTCGAGAAAACTTGCTGTGCTTTGGCATGGACTGCTCGTTGATTGAGACAGTATATGCTGACTCACACTACCTTGTTGATATCGAAGATGGATCCGATCAAGTACATTTTCGAGAAGCCCGCTCTCTCTGGAAGGATAGCAAGATGGAAAATGATCTTAACTAAGCACGACATACAATATACAACCCAAAAAGTAATCAAGGGAAGTGTGTCGGCTGATCATTTGGCTCATCAGGCCGTGGATGACTACCAGTCCATGAATTTTGAGTTCCCGGATGAGAATATTATGCTGGTAACTGACTACGAAGAACCTGGACCGGATGAAGGAATTGAGGAGGGATCCTGATGGTCTATGTATTTTGATGGAGCCTCAAACGTGTTGGGTAACGACATTGGCGCTGTAATCATATCTCCCGAGGGCTGTCATACTCCGTTCACTACCCGATTATGTTTCAACTGAACCAACAACATGGCGAAGTATGAAGCGTGCATCATGGGTCTTAGGGCTGCTATTGACCTAAGGATCAAGTTCTTGAATGTATTCGAGGATTCCGCTTTGGTGATAAGTCAGATCAAAGGCGAGTGGGATACGAAGCACCCGAATCTCATTCCTTACAAAGAGTATGTACTGTCACTGCTCCCACACTTTGAGAAGGTAACCTTTGAACATTTCCCACGAGAGGAGAACCAGTTAGCGGACGCGCTAGCTACCATGTCGTCAATGTTCAAGGTCAGGTGGGACAATGAAGCTCCCTAAATCACCATTGATAGGTTAGATGAACCAGCACACTGCTGTGAAATCAATACTGAAGAAGTGGCAGACAAACTCTGGTTTCACGAAGTCAAAAGGTATCTCGAGGCTCAAGACTATCTCAAAGGGGCATCTGTCAATGTTAAGAAGTTTCTGAGAAGGTTTGCCGCAAAGTTCTTCCTCAGTAATGGAGTCCTCTATAAGCGCAACCATGACTCCACACTACTACTGTGTGTAGACAAAAATGAAGCAGAGTGGATCATGACAGATCTACATGAAGGCACCTTCAGAAACCATTCTAGTGGACATACCATGTCTAAGAAGATCCTACGAGCAGGATATTACTGGTACACTATGGAAGCCGATTGTTATCAGCACTCTCGAACTTGTCATAAGTGCCAAATCTACGCTGATAAGGTGCATGTGCCTCCGGTCCCCTTAAACTTCTTGACAGCTCCGTGGTCCTTTGCAATGTGGGGCATCGACATGATCGGAGAAATCAGGCCCACCGCTTCCAATGGACATCGCTTCGTCCTAGTAGCCATTGATTATTTCACAAAGTGGGTTGAGGCAGCTTCCTTTTCTACAATTACTAAGAACATCGTGGCGCGGTTTATATGACATAATCTGATCTGTCGGTATGGGGTGCTAGAGAGAATTATTACTGACAATGGTATGAATCTCAATAACACCATGGTCACTGAGCTCTGTAAACAGTTCAAGATACAGCATCATAATTCTTCTCCCTACCAGCCGAAGATGAATGGCGTTGTTGAAGCAGCTAACAAGAATATCAAGAAGATTGTACAGAAGATGAAAGTGACATACAAAGACTGGCATGAGATGTTTCCATTTGCTCTTCATGGGTAACGTACCTCAGCACGGACGTCGACGGGGGAAACACCCTACTCTCTGGTATATGGAATGGAGGCAGTCCTACCCATCAAAGTCCAAATACTTTCTCTCAGGATTATGAAGGATGCGGGTTTGAACAAAGACGACTGGAAAGAGACTTACTGCTATCTGCCATGGTCAGACGTATCAAAAGCGAATGATTAAGGCTTTTAACAAGAAAGTCAGGCGTCAAGAATATCAAGTCGGGGATCTAGTGATCAAACGCATCATACTTCCGCAAGGTGATCCCAGGGGCAAATGGACCCCCACGTACGAAGGGCCATTTGTGGTTAAGAACATTTTCTCGGGTGGAGCTATGATTCTAACCACCATGGATGGTGACGACCTTCCTCACCCTATCAATGCAGACATAGTGAAAAGATACTACGCCTAATTAAAAGACCCGCTAGGTGGACTGGCCTAGGCAAAAATAAGGGCTTCTCGGCGAACCAAAAGGGTTCAGGCAAAAGTAAGGGATGAAAATGGAAAGAAATTTGTACAGCCGGCAAGTTGAAAATCCAAAAGGGCGACTTGGGCAAAAAAGGGTATCCCGATGGACTGAAAACCCGAGAGGGAGGTCCAGACAAAAGTTAGGGATATAAAGCGTACCATTATGTCTCATTGGATCATCTTGCGACCAGACTTCGGTATCACTATCAAGCTCAGACGACGCCAATCAATCTGATCAACCTTCGGCCGAGTAGCAAAGTGATGAGATGCTTGAAGATATAAAGGCAATAGCAGAGTTGGAACCCAATGGGGTTGTTTCACATAGTTGTTTTTTCTTTTACACAAATTATATAGTTTCTATCTTTCAGAGGCATTCTCTTACTAGAGCGTCAGCCTCCTTGTAAAAAAACGCCTATTACAGGCCAACTTCAAAAATCAATACAAATCATTTTCACAAGAAACTTCGAGTTGTTTTTCTTTTTTCTATTTTGTTTTGCAAGAACGTCCAATGACTTATTTTTGATATATGCATTTGAAAATGAGTGCTGCTCATAAATATTTTCATAAGAAACAAAGGACAATTACTCGTAATTCCAAAAACAGAGAAAAAACAAGAAGTGCCAAACCCGACGGTTACTCCGTCCAGTAGGTATCGGGATATAGTCAACTTTGGAGCATAATCAGCAGTACATACACTCCCTACAGAGTAAAAGTGTTTAAAAGCATTGATGTCAACTTTCCCAAAATAGGACGTAACCTCCCCAACCAGGGTCATTCTGAAACCTGACAGCTATATCCTCCAGCCGAATTCCGTAATCGCGGGAGGGTCAATAAATTTCATCCCCAAACAGAGTTTATTTCTCTGGATACAGAGGCTCAATCCCCGACAGAGTTCATCACTCCAGCTACAAAAATTCACTTCCTAAGTTTGTTCCCCCCAGAGTTTATTCTCAAGCAGAATCTCTTCCCGACAGAACATTTACAAATCTCCAACAACCGTCCGGGATTTATTTTCCTAGACGCGGGCATACCCCAATAGCATTTCGTGAACATATATCATGACATACGCATACATATCATATGCAACATAATATCATTTATTTTGAGAATATCATTTCACCTTGCATTTCATGCATCACATATAATTAACCCTGATATCTTTGCAGGAAAAGACGACTAGCTTCAACAAATCCAGCAATTATACAGGTCACGTCTACAGATGACTAATGGAAACTCAGTTCCCAAAACCAAACGGGTCGACTAATCTACACTATCACTTTGAAGTAACCCTACTATCCAGGTTCCTTCTCACATCCCTACGATCCATGCTTTCATTTCGAAGTAACCCTACTATCAAGGTTCCTTCTCACAACCCTACTATCCACACTTTCATTTCGAAGTAACCTTACAACCCATGTTCCTTCTCACAACCCTGCTATCCAGGCTTTCATTTCGAAGTAACCCTATGACCCAGGTTCCTTCTCACAACCCTACTATTCAGGCTTTCATTTCGAAGTAACCCTACGACCCAGGTTCCTTCTCACAGCCCTACTATCTAGGCTTTCATTTCGAAGTAACCCTACTATCCAGGTTCCTTCTCACAACCCTACTATCCAGGTTTTCATTTCGAAGTAACCCTACTATCCAGGTTCCTTCTCACAACCCTACTATCCAGGCTTTCATTTTGAAGTAACCCTATGACTCAGGTTCCTTCTCACAGCCCTACTATCCAGGTTTTCATTTCGTAGTAACCCTACTATCCAAGTTCCTTCTCACAACCCTACTATCCAGGCTTTCATTTCGAAGTAACCATACTATCTAGGTTTCTTCTCACAGCCCTACTATCCAGGCTTTCATTTCGAAGAAACCCTACTATCCAGGTTCCTTCTCATAGCCCTATTATCCAAGCTTTTATTTTGAAGTGACCCTACGACCCAGGTTCCTTCTCACAACCCTACTATCCAGGCTTTCATTTTGAAGTAACCCTACTATCCAGGTTCATTCTCACAGCCCTACCATCCAGGCTTTCATTTCGAAGTAACCCTACTATCTAGGTTCCTTCTCACAACCCTACCATCCAGTCTTTCATTTCGAAGTAACCCTACGACCCAGGTTCCTTCTCACCGCCCTACTATACAAGCTTTTATTTCGAAGCACCCCTACTATCCAGGTTCCTTCTCACAACCCTACTATCCAGGTTCCTTCTCACAGCCCTACCATCCAGGATTTCATTTCGAAGTAACCCTAATATCCAGGTTCCTTCTCACAGCCCTACCATCCAGGCTTTCATTTTGAATTAACCCTACTATCTAGGTTCCTTCTCATAGCCCTACTGTCCAGGCTTTCATTTCGAAGGAACCGTATGACCCAGGTTCCTTCTCATAACCTTACCATCCAGGTTTCTTCTCTCCTATCTCCAGACAATAGTTCACAACACTGTAAGACCTGGACCCGACCAGTTTCGGTCGATCTCACCTTTACCTAGTAAGTCGTTGCGCAACCTGTACCCTGACCAGATATGCAGTTAACTTCCTCTTCCTCAAGCAAGAGTCAATTCCCCAGTAGAGTAATAGACAACTGAAGCTCCTAAAATTCTACTTCTCCCAAGACAGATACCAACATTCCTCAGTAGATTCCTCCTCAGCGACAGGGACAAGAATTCTCATCAAAGGAATATCTCAGGAATTCAACATCCTCTAGATGGCATCTTTAAGCCCATCTCCGACGATTCTACGACTCTCCGTCACATCCTAGATGGCATCTTTAAGCCCATCCTCGACAATCTTATGTCATCTTCTCCAAATGGTATATGTAAGCCCATTCCCGACATCATCAAATCAAGTGTCACTTCATACGAGTGCAAATTCCTGGGCACTCTAGTGTTCAATGATCTTCCACCTTTAGATCACGAAAGGCAGACAAGCCAATCTACATCCTCAGGTTTAAGAAGATTGAATAGGGGAAGCTGTTGTACCCCAAAATTTTCCCTCTCATTTTACTCAAAACATACTCCTAGAGATCCTCAATTTGCTCAAGGTTTCCCAAGAGTTGACCAGACAAACTCTCTCATAAGGCAATGTATCTTAAACTAGGGTTTCCATTTTCATCAAGGTGGGTGAAATCCAAAGACCTCATGGAATCTCCATGGTCCTAATATGTTCTCAAGACCCTCCATGTAAAATTTCAAGCCTTGCACAAGAAGTTTGCTCAGTCAACTGCCCAGATGCTTGAGAATCGACTATACTAGGTTAAAAGTCAACTGTGGCCCACATATAGTCAAACTTCAAGATTTTTGGTCAACATAAAAATTTTGAAGTTATATCCATCATTTGACAAGGATTTATCATGATTCCTCAAGGAATGCCCCAAATTCATCAACACCCAAAAGTTGCTAAATTAAGGTTTCTTAGGAAAAGTCAACCAAACTTTGACCAAGCATAACTTCCTCATACTTTATCAGAAATTCTCCATCCAAGGCTAATTTTTAAGAGGATGAAATTCCCTACAATCCATCTTCAGCTCTCAAGTTCAAAATATACACTCACAAAAAGATATGAATTTCCAGATTATAGGTCCTTTTGAAAAGTCAACAAAACACTTTTTGGGTCAAAGCTTCTTACATGAACATGGAAGACCCAATTGAGATGAGACCAAAAGGGTTGTTTAGGGGACATCCTAATATTTCTAAAAAGTCCAAGAACACCTCTCTAGGGTTAAAATTGGAAGAGATATGATTTGTCAAAGTTGACCCTTTTTGCAAAATTGCCAAAAGTCAAATATACTCAAAAATGCATTTTTTTGCCAAATGGACCTAACTTTTTATGCTTGCACCTCATTCATAACATGGTCCACGACCCAAATGTTCACTCACATGTTATTTACTTCATTATTTATTTTATTTTGATTTTTTTATTAATTAAAAATTTAATTAAATCAAATAAATGGTAAATAATAGCAAATATTTGTTTTGATTGGATTTTTGGACAGAATCACAAGCTCATTATGCTGTCATATTAGAATCAAATCGAATCAAAGTTAATTGGCACAATAATGGAATGATTAGGCCAAATTTGTAAGGATATCATTCCACATGAAAACCAAATCAAATCTTCAAAAATTGCAAAGATACTAGTGGTTTTTATAACCCTAATTCGTTCAAGGATATATCGAGAGAAAGGGAAGACACAAAAGCAAGAGGTTTCAGTCGTGAAGAACACTAGAACAAACTCAAATTTTTTGCAAAAAGTGGTGATCTGATCTCTACCCTAGAGGACAATTCAAGGCCTTCCAACATTCCTAAACGATTCATGGACCTTCCCAGAAGCTAACCCAATCAATTGTAGGTCCTTTCACGCCCAGAAACATTTGCTACATCTCATACGATTTGCCTATTTTTTTCAAATCGATTATAGCCATTCTTGCATCATTAGCATCATTTAATGATATATTTGTGGTCATTGATGTATTTCTAACATGTCTGAATTATTTAATTGGATTTTTGAGGCTTATACGAGTCACTGCCATGGCTAGGGTTTGAGGTTCCATTTTAGGGTTTCTTTGTACAGGTGAAATTGGGCCAAGAAAAGAGTACTATCATACTCGTGAGATCAAAACAAGTTGATCCATGTGCTTAGAATTAATTTATCTTGCTTGCTATTGATTTTGGAAGGTTGCAGGTTTGTAGCTATAGAAGATGTCCGTAGGTAAAAATATTGTACCTAAAACGACGGACTGAGGAAGAAGGTGATGAGGTGGATGATAACCATTGGCTCGTTTGAATTAAACACGCGTTTTTATTTTTGCCAGTTTATTCACGTTTTAACATATAATATGTATTGTTGTTATTATGTTAACAACTAAGCAACGCAGCGCAGCTGGCAAGGACGTGTGTTTGAAAATGGGAGGACCTGGGTTCGATCCCAGGTCCAAGAATTTTATTATTTTCTTCACATTTGATTACAGATCCCATGCACCTCCCACTCAAGCACTTATCATGCACCTCCATCATCCAACCACAGGATCTCATCAAATTCATGATCAACCAGATCCAACGCCTCTACCTTCCAGAGACCATGGTGCACCATCAGGAGGGAGTACCACTGGATCAGGCGCTGACTGGGCTTCAGCTTGGTGGGCCTGGAATATTTTCAACAATGCACCCCTCCAATTGCTTAAACAGGCCCATTCTTCTCCTTATTTATTTATTATTTTTATTTCTTTTTATTTATTCCCTAATTGTATTTCTTTTAAAATAACATCAAAATTATTTTTATTTAATCAAAATCACAAAAAAACACTAAAAAATCTTTTTTTCATAAAATATTTATTTTCTTTAATTAATTAATTTGATTAAAAATTAGGTTAATTTAAATTCCTTTTGTAATTAAAATCAATTAGAAATTATGGTTTTGTATATATTAATTTTTTCTTCAAAAATAACTTAAATATTTTTTTCTCAAATTAGATTTTTTAGGTTTTCTAATCGTCCTCGCATGTAATTTGTCGCGCATATTTTAATTACCTTTTATTAATTTTGTAATTGCTCCGAGGTTGTAATAGATTTAATTAGGTTTTAATTCCGCATTTTATTTTCAGTCAAAATAATTCTGTATCTGCGAAAGCCTTGTAATAGTTGGGATTTCTATTTCCGCACTTTAAATTTCTGCAATTATTAACTGTTAGATGTATATTAATAGGATTGTATGGGAAGAATGCTTGAAAATCAAAATGATAGAAAACCCTAAATGTGCAAAGACAAATTAACTGAAAAAATTCACTCGCACATGCTCACTCCTAGGGTTTACTCCACTTTGGTTGCCTTCGGTTAAACGGTCATGAAGTATAGGGTTTGTTATTGGTTGTCCTCTAGCCCCGAAAGATCTCGAAATGACCCATTCAGATGTTGCCCCGGAAAAAGATCTTTAGGGCTTCAGGATGATTACTAACACCTCATAACATTGCTTTAGTGACCGTATTTGTCCCTTCGAACGTCCCAAAAAACTCCAACAATGGTGCTACCTATTCCTTAATAATAGGATAGCGCTGTCTAAAGGAAATGAACAGTCTTTTTCGAGTAGGTAGATAGTTCCTAGGTACTTGCTCAAACAAACAAATTTCACACCAATACTTTTCAAACAATTTTCAAAACAACTTCGTCACATCCTTGAGGACTGATACAAGGGTTATCAGAATTTTTTTTATTAATAACCATGTATTAAAAAAATATTTCGCAAATAACCGGGTTTCGGAAAAAATTACGCAAATAACCATGTTTCAGATGGCTCCACAAAGGAGGAGCCATCTCAATTGGCGCATGCACCTAGGGTTTTGCCTTAGGCGCCATCTCACTTGGCGCCTCCCTTGTCTTTTAGCCAAGTGAGATGGCGCATGCTCCTTAAAAATGAGAGGAGGCGCCATCTCACTTGGCGCCTAGGGAAAAACTAGGGCAAAATGCTGTTTTATAAATAATTCGTCCGTTTCTTTGAAATTTCTCACACTTTCTCGCACTGTATTTTTATTTTGTACTCCGTTATTTGCGTAATGACGTTGCCTATGATTTTTAGCAGAGATGGTTACGTTATATTCTCCGGCACGAAACCTGCGATGAAATGAAATTCTGGCACATTCACTCCATGGAGCGTCTGAAGCGGGAGTTGATGCGGTGGCTAGATGGAGACATCACGGAGGGGGAAAAAATTCGAAGGATCCAGCGAAAACGAACAACAACCTCGCATGCGATAGGAAGACCTAATGTGTGGTTGGAGGAAGTCAAAACAGACAGTGATGTAATGCTGATGATGCATGGGTCAGATGAAATTGTGTTAACAGTTGTAATTTCCTAGATTGAATATCGTTAATCATTTTTGTACGCGAAAACCCTAATGTAATTTCCTATATTGAATTTCTTAAATTGTGTTAACAGTTTTATTAATGGAAAACCCTAATGTTTAGAACACAAATATTGAAAAGATTTATTGTATTACAAAATTTATGTGGTCGAGCCAGACGCCCGATTCGGACAGTTTTTGCGATTGTGTCCGACCTGACGGCATAAACCACACTTTCTTTCCAACCTGTCAATATCATCCATTTCTGTTGTGATGCGCCTGCTTTTGGGACGACCCTTCTTGTTCCTTCGCATTTGGTCATTGTGCCAAACTATATCGCCGTTGTATTCAGGCCAATAGTCCGGTTTTGCCACCAAAGGAAAGTTGTTGTTGTAAACAGTGAGCAACGTTTCAGATTTATAAACGTTTGAGAGCAGTTGAAGCGCGTCTTGATGGGTATGAGCACAAGCGGAAATGACATGAGAGCAAGGCATACGAAATGCTTGAAACCTGCCACAATCGCACCATTGAGAAGGTAAAATGACCCTGTATTCTTGTCTTGCCAGGCCTTCATTGTGGTCGATTGTCTCTTTCACAATGAAGTTGTGGCTGTGTCGGTCAAACTGTGTAACCATGTGAGTGTTGGCTTTAGCACTTTCAGCCTTAATGTATTTCATACAACTTTCACTCCATAGTTGTCCTGATTGCAAGACCGCATACCACATTTCACCTCTTTTGGCAAATAACGCAGCCATCCTAAAATACGTGGATTTCACCAAGGCAGTGATTGGGAGGTTTCGTATGCCCTTGAATACCCCATTCATTGATTCAATAAGATTTGTTGTCATATGCCCCCATCTTTGGCCATTGTCGTATGACCTAGTCCACTTTTCGACCGGTATATTGTCGATCCACGTACCGGCTTCTGGGTTAGACAAACGGATCTCGTTGCGGTAATATTTGAATGTGGGTTGTGTCAGTGCGTATCCCGCATTCATCACCGCTTTTCTCAATGTTTTGTCCTTGACCTCCCTCGAGAAATTCTGGACGATATGCCTGACGCAATAGACATGCGTAGAAGGAGGGTCATGCCAACCATTTGCTGGATTATTATAGGCACTTTCAATGGAGGCATGTCTGTCCGAGATCAAACAGAGATCTGGTTGAGGAGCCACGTGTGTACGAAGATTTTTCAGGAAAAAGCTCCAAGCACCACCGGTCTCCCCCTCGACAAGGGCAAACGCAACGGGGAAAATGTTATTATTGCCATCTTGTGCAACTGCCATCAATATCGTGCCTTTGTACTTCCCATACAACCAAGTCCCGTCAATTTGTAGAATTGGTTTGCATGATGCAAACCCTGTGATGCATGGTTGAAATGCCCAAAACACGCGACTAAATATTCCGTTGCCATGCAGTAGACTACCATCTTGGGCGTACGCTGGCAATGTTTCCAGAACATAAACACTACCTGGAGAATATGTCTTTAGTGCATTTAGGTAGCGGGGAAGTTCTCGGTATGACTCCTCCCAGTTTCCGTACACCCTTTCAATCGCCTTAGTCTTTGCTAACCACGCCTTACGGTAAGACGGAGTGTAGTTAAAAACCGTGGTGATGTGGGAGATGATTGTTTTCACCTTCAAGGAAGGGTCGTTGCTGACCAGGGGTAGGATTTCTTGACAGATTAGATCATGGTTGAGTTTTCGGTGGTCTTGTGATTGAGTGGAACTTACACAAGTATGGGTAGTCATGGAACCTATGACCCAACAGTCACCCCTTAATCTGTATGATGCGGTCAGCTTGAACATACAGTCAGGGTGGACACACTTGATCTTGTACCTTTCCGGGTTTACACGATCCACCTTATAATCAACCGAGTTGAGCATGTGAAATTTTTTGATGGCCCTGATGCATTCCTCTCTGTTACGAAACTTGTCCTTCTCTTTTAAATTTTCATCCGACTGCATATACGGTTGGAAAACAAGTCAGTAGAAGGTTCATCTCCGCCCATGCTGAAGTTTGTCATGTGCGTAGGTGGTGTGTAGATTTTGTCAGTAGGAATACTTGGGATGCCATCATCGTCAGAATCGTCGTTCACCATTTCATCAAACTCTAACTCATTATCTTCTTCTTCATCGTCAACTTCATCTACCTCATCTTGTTCATTCTCCAAAGGATCAACCTCCTGTGTCACCGGAGGCTCTACCTCCTGTGTCACCGGAGGCTCTTGAAGCAAAACGTACAACTCAATAGAGTCGTTTCCAGAATAGACATGGCTGGAAATCATGTTCTGGAGATCCTCGTCATCTTGAACTTCAACCTTATAAAAAATTACTTGGTTGTTTCCAAAAAAAAACTGGACTCTGATAAAAAATCTGGGATACTGGGCCTCGTTCAAGTTTAGCCTCCAATCTTTTCTTGAAGTACGAGAAATTTGCTTTCCGTTAATAGAAATCGAACATTGTCGGTGTTTCTAAACAAAAACCCAACTGTGGGACACATGTATGTCTCACCGTTGAAATGTGCTTTGACAACAAATTATGGTGAAGAGGCCATTGTGTAGAATTGTTTTAAGGTTTGAAGGTTGGAATGTTTGAGGTTTATTGTATGAAGGTATGAATGGTGGAATGTTTGAAGGTTTGATGACTGATTCGAAGGTTGGAAGATTTTACAGATTATGTGAATGAAGGTTTGATGACTGATTCGAATGTTACGTAAGGCAAAAAATTTCAATTAAGTAAGGGATGCAACCCCCCAAGGCTGCCAATAATATTACATGCAATAATGAAACCCCATAGCCTGCCACCTATCCTGGCCCTATTCTGCATGCAACAAAGAAAGGAATCCCAAAGGCTGTCACGTAGCCTGAGCCAATGCTGTAAGAAGTGACACCTCTTATTCGCCAAATGGGGTTGCGACACCATTCATTTTTGTACTCTTTCGCCAAGTGAGATGGCGCCTCCCTTACTGTCCAATCGTGATACATGCATGGGCTTATGAAGCCACCTAGCCTGCCACCTATCCTGGCCCTATTCTGCACACATAAATGTTTTGTGTAAGACTCCACCCATCAACTCCAATGGCCTTGCATGCAACAAAGAAAGGAATCCCAAAGGCTGTCACGTAGCCTGAGCCAATGCTGTAAGAAGTGACACCTCTTATTCGCCAAATGGGGTGGCGACACCATTCATTTTTGTACTCTTTCGCCAAGTGAGATGGCGCCTCCCTTACTGTCCAATCGTGATACATGCATGGGCTTATGAAGCCACCTAGCCTGCCACCTATCCTGGCCCTATTCTGCACACATAAATGTTTTGTGTAAGACTCCACCCATCAACTCCAATGGCCTTGCATGCAACAAAGAAAGGAATCTCAAAGGCTGTCACGTAGCCTGAGCCTATGCTGTAAGAAGTGACACCTCTTATTCGCCAAATGGGGTGGCGACACCATTCATTTTTGTACTCTTTCGCCAAGTGAGATGACGCCTCCCTTACTGTCCAATCGTGATACATGCATGGGCTTATGAAGCCACCTAGCCTGCCACCTATCCTGGCCCTATTCTGCACACATAAATGTTTTATGTAAGACTCCACCCATCAACTCCAATGGCCTTGCATGCAACAAAGAAAGGAATCCCAAAGGTTGTCACGTAGCCTGAGCCTATGCTGTAAGAAGTGAAACCTCTTATTCGCCAAATGGGGTGGCGACACCATTCATTTTTATACTCTTTCGCCAAGTGAGATGGCGCCTCCCTTACTGTCCAATCGTGATACATGCATGGGCTGCCACCTAGCCTGCAAGAGTGACACCTTACATTTTTTGTAAATGCATGCATGCATATGTGTAACACCCTAAGCATGCAAATGTGACACTTCGCAGGCATGCAAGCACAAGAAACCACTACATCAAACTTATTTGCCTATAAATACATACCTTATGAAACATCTCTCACACCCACACAACTCTCACTCTCTGCTACGAAATATTTCTTAAGTCTATCATACTCTCTATTTCTTCCTAAGTCTTTTATACTCTCAAGCATTCTGAACAATGGCTCTTCTAACAATGGGCGATACTCACAGAGGCACAAGGGAAAACATTGCTGCATTTGTAAGTCTCTTCTTTGGTTATACATTTTTCATACTTCAAATAACGTGTTGTTCATCTTAATTAATCTTACACTTGTTTAATTATGATCTCAGGATACAAAAAGATTCAGAATCCGTTTGCACAACTACCTGGCTCCCGACCCATTTATCGTCCCTTATCTGGAATATGCAGGTTTTGGACATGTGATAAAGATCTCCAACTGCACCATTGACTCAAAATTCATTCTTGCAATGTTGGAGAGGTGGAGACCGGAGACCCATACATTTCACCTACCAATAGGTGAATGTACCATCACTCTCGAGGATGTGTACATGCTACTGAGCCTCCCTATCGACGTTAAGGCGGTGAACGGGTCGGTTCAACAACCCAACTCACAGTGTGAAGAACTGTTGGGTAGGGATATGGTAGAAGGTGGTGGAGCAAGAGGGCAGGGAATACTACTCACTGACCTCAAACGGCATTATGCAAGTATGGAATTAAATGAAAATTCCTCAGAGAATGACCGAGTAGTAAAAGCCAGAACGTATCTTATGATACTTTTTGGTACATTTTTATTTCCCGAAAGTACGGGAAATAGTGTAAATTTCATGTACTTACATTTACTAACAAATTTTGAAAAAACTAGAAAATATAGTTGGGGTTCTGCAGTATTAGCCCACCTGTACAGTTCCTTGTGCAAAAACGTAGTCAAGGAAAAATGTACATTTTATGGGTGCGCATTTTTACTACAAGCCTGGGGTTGGTGGAGGATGGAGTCCTTAAACCCCATCAACAACAACACTTTTGGTTTCCCGTACGCAACAAAGTAAGTCATTAAGTTATAGCATTTATAACTATTCTGCTCTTTCCAAAATATATGCTAAAAATAACATGTTTCTCATTTCCTTTAGGTACTGCGTGAGGGGTATGGATTACGGCAAGAATCCAAGATTCAATGTCGCACTCTACCGGAATCTGTTGGATCACTTAGGCCAAGATGACGTACGTCGTAGCTTTTAACTTTTGTTCATTTTAATTATTTATACATTACTTTTGCGCTAACCTGATTTAAATTTTATCGCAGTTCGTCTGGAGACCATATTTGGGTTTGGGCCATTCTCCAAACCCAGAGGATGCAGCAACTTGGACTGCAAAGACTGCACTCATTCGGTTCAACATTGTGGAGATGCACCACAGCGACCGTGTGAAGATGAAGTTCGGAATGCATCAAGAGATACCAAGTGATCCAACAGATTTGTCCCCCTGGCATCTAAAAAGGGTCGACGCCCAGTGGAGTCTTACCAACTGGAAAGACTTTGCTCCGGAATGGTGTAAAATGTGGCAAAGGCGTCACCGCTACATCTTGCAATCCCCGATTTTCCTTACTCAAGGTAACATGCGACACACTGATCAATATATGTCGTGGTACAGGTCGGTTAGTAACCCAGAAATGCACGTGTCTCATCCGATGTACTTGGTTGACCCACGCACACAATGAGCACAACCCTCGATTCCCCATCAACAAACCCAAAATCCATCAACCTCAAACCAACCCCCAAGAAGAAACAGACCAACAAACACACAACCACATTCCCCACCACAACACAACTATAATCAAATGCCGTACTACCAACCACAATCACCGCCAAACTACCAATACCCGGATATGCCTCAAACCCAACCACAATACCAACCCCAATACCAGCACACCCACATACCCCAGACACAATTTCAGTCTTCCACATATCCCAATATGGCGCCCTCAACATCCAGCCTTAGCCCTGATATGGGAATGTCAGAAGATTATGACCAAACCGACCAAACCTACCATCAACCACCATATCACCAAACAACCCAACATCCACAATACCAAACACCCCAAGATCCATTTCCTTTCTACCCCCCATACTCAGACGACCAATGCTACCGACCAACCATGGAACCCCACCCACCGCCAACACGACCAAACTTTGAGGGTATGGATAACCGACTGTACCAGAGCGGATCTTCGAGATATGGAGATCTTACTGATTTTATGGATTCAGATCGCATTGACTTCGCTGGGCCATCGACCTTGCCGCAGCAGGAAACACGACGGCACCCAGCAAGAGAAAGGCGAGGATGGGGATGCGGAACCGGGGGTCATTACCGGGTTCCGGGGGATCACTGATGTATCTTTTTTTTTCCCAGTATTTTTTGTATCCATTTTTTTTACTGTTCTTTTAATGTAAAACAGTTGAATGTAATTATTTTTTTTTAAATAAAAAATCCATTTTGTTGATCTCTGTCTAATAGGCAACGCACAGGAAAGAAAATAAAAAAAAAATTTGTTTGCCCTAATTTTGTACATAGGCGCCATCTCACTTGGCTTAGGGCATGCCCTAAGCACTTATGCGCCAAGTGAGATGGCGCCTCCCTTAAAAAAGGAGGTGCATGCGCCAATTGAGATGGCTCCTCCTTTGTGGAGCCATCTCAAACATGGTTATTTGCGTAATTTTTTCCGAAACCCGGTTATTTACGAAATATTTTTTTAATACATGGTTATTAATAAAAAAAATTCGGGTTATCACGAAGTAAACTTTTTTCAAAACAAGCACACACACAAGCAATTTTAAAATGAGCAAGTACCTAAGAGCCCATGGAAAACCATGGATATAAAAGGTGCTAACACCTTCCCTTTCTATAATCTACCCCCCGTACTCAGAAATATTTTCGAAAAAGGTTTTTTCTGTTCTTTTTCCTTTTCCTGATTGGATAAAATAAAAGTCGATGGCGACTCTTGCTTACCGTGACATTTTGCGAACAAAAAACGCAAAATGCAATCCAGTATTAATAGTCGGTTCTGCCACCGTATCACAGTAAGCAACCGTATCATTGGATGTGAAGGGACAGGCACAGGTCATTGTACAGTCATAGAAGGCAACATTTTAAGATACTTTAGAAATTTTTTGTGAGGGTCTAAGATCGCTTACCGAAGGCAACGTCGAAGGGTCATCGAGGGACTACGATCTTGTAATCGAGGGTCTTTGTTTAAGTATCCCACAGTCGAGGGACATGACTGTTTTATTCTAAGGCAACATGTGTGGGTTAACCCTAGAGGTGCAAGTGTGTAAAGTGTTTTTGTTTTCATGCATTTTTGTCTTTGAATTAGGGTTGTCTAGTATTGATTTAAAGTCTTTCCATACAAACTCTGATTACTAGCAATAATATTGAAAGCGATAAATTGCAGAAATTTAAAGTTCTATGCTATTACATCTTTTTTGGGGGGATGGGGATACAAATTACAAATGGGGATGAAAGCAATTAAAACCTAATTACTATTACAACCATATTGAATAATTTCAAATAAAAATATACAAGAATATGAGAATAATGTAGAAGAAAAGAGAATTATTTTTATAGTTTTTTGTACGAAAAAGTTTTAAAGTTAACCTAATTAAATTCCTAAATTCTAAATTAATTTAATTGAAAATAAAATTAAAATAAAACTAAGTCCAAGTTAATTTAATTATGAAAAGAAATTAAACTTGCTAAGAAACAATTTTTCAGGGTTTTATGCTTAAGGAAATAAAATAAAATGGAAATAAAATAAAAGATAATTAGTCTAAGGATTTAATAAAAAAAATATATTTTTGTATTTTTAATTAAAATAAAAATAATAAAATAAAATAAATAAAGAAAAATAAAATAAATAAAATAAAATAAAGATTAAAAGTCACGGGGTTTGAAAGTCAAAAGAGAGGTTAGAAAGTATTTTGTAAGGTTTAGGGCCCAAAGCCTTTTTTTTGTAATCATAAAACAAAAATAAAATAAAGAAATGGGCTGCACGATATAAGTGATCAGAGGGGGGGGGGGTGAGAAGAAGTAATTACGTTGGGCTTAAAGTTCTAAGCCCAAAACACCTTTTTTGTTAGACAACAATGGTAAATAAAATAATAATGAGTAGGGGTGTGTGAATTTTGTTTGGGCTCGAACATGTACTGAGTCGGGCCTAGAATTTTTGTCACGCATCATAAGTAACAGGTGGGAGGGGGTGCGCGAGTGAAGAAACTGGGATTGGAGATGGAAACCTAGTTGAGGCCCATTTGTCTCCTAAAATAAAAAAACAAAACAAAAAATTATGAAAAAAATAAAACGTTTGTGATTTTCTTTTAATTAGAAACGCGCTTATTTATTCCCTTCACTCTCTCATTCTCCTTTGTCCAGAAGGTTCACCGAATATCTCCCTCAGCAGCGGTGGACAGCAGCTCTCACAGCGGCTTGGCTCCGATCTTCATTTTTTCTACATCTTTTTGTTCGTCTTTCTCTCATCTATCTAAATATGTGGCTCATTTTTACAAATGCTCAATAATGTCACGTATATCTTGATGGGAAGGGACGAAACCCTAGAGGTTCCGATTCGCGATTTCCGATGATATTTTTCTGATTTTAAGTTGTGAACTCTCTTCCTCTTTTCTGTTCTGAAGGGTTTAGGCTTTAGGAAAATGATGAATGAACTTAAGGTTTTTGGTTATATTTTCTATATATTTGTTTGTATATCTCTCTTTTCTCTCTGCAAACGGATTTTGAAAACAAGGGTTTGTATTATTGTTGTTTCTGTGTTACCGAAAAATAATGAATGGAGATCTTTTTGTTGTAGTTATGGCTCGGCCTTTCTGTATGTTTTTTCTATGAACAAATTGGAAATGTTTTTTGTGGTTATGGCTGTTACAGAAAAAATGAATGGGGGGTTTTGGTGTTATTGTTGTGGCTCCCTGGTTCTGTCTCTCTATTGTATGAACTGTGTTTTATTTTTATACTATCAATCAACTTGTTTTTTCTATGAAGGTTTTGACTTGTTGAAGTTGATGGGAGAGAACAGCCTTGCGTGTTCTGTGGCTGCCTATCTGCACTTTTGTGTGTACCTTGGCCTCGTGAGTGGTCAATGTTTTTTGCTGACCTTCTTTGCTTTTGTACTAGTGCAATACAATGTTTGTACTTTTGCTGTGCTATGCTATGCTGGTTTTTTACTTTGCTTGCTAGCCTTATGATTTTCTTTATTGCTTCTTTTCGAACTTGTACTTGCTAGTGGATTTTGTAATTTGTTGCTTGTGGACTTTTACTGGTTGTTGGCTTTTGTTTTGCTTTTGCTCTAAACCAAACAAACTTCTCTTGAACAAATGTTTGAGATTTGCAGCAATATCCTAGGCCTGTCATTTGATTTTGTAATTTTTTCATTAAAGTGAAACAACAGGAGGCCCTTTTTGTTGCGTGGATGCATGATGTTGAGTTTGAAATTCTGATTTGGATTTATCTTTGCCTTTTTGTGAACCAACTTTTTTTATGATTTGCAATAAGATGTTTTTAGGCCAATGATAGAAAAAAATTGTTTGAGGCTTTTGTTTGGCTTTTCAGTGAATTCTGACTTCGAATTTTTTTGTCTCTTTGGGCCTTTGAACCTGTGCCTGCTGTAACTGAGTTGCTTTGTGATGAACTTCTATTTTTAACCTCTTTGAATATTTCCTATTATGAACCAATCCATTTGTGATTTGCAATAGATTTAGGCCCCTAAAATCTGATTTCATGAACTAAAATAATTTACAAATTTCTTGTTCACCTTTGATTTCTTTCTAATAAACTCTTTTTCTCTTGTTTCATGTACTTGGCATTGATATGAGCTTGAGAAAAAATGATGAAAGGAGACTTTGAAGATGGAACCGAGGAAATACTTGAAATGGAGCAAGAATAATGAATAATTATTTTGCTTTGTATAGAAAAAATAGGAAAATTGTAGTTTGTATTTTAAATTGTAATTGAATTTGTAAGGCATCGAGGACTTGTAATTGGTAGTGTGTTCAAACTTATGCTTGTAAAAATATCAATGAAACTTGCATAGTTTTGAATTCTTTGAACATGAATGAAGAAGAAAAGATTTAGAATATCTTGAATTAAAAATATTGAATGAATTATGGTGGAAAGAATTATGAATGTGATTTGATATAACTTTTGATGGTCAATTATGAATTCTTTTACCAAGTTGAATTTGAGCCATGCCAAGCACTAAACGCCCTTTTGATTCATTTGAAATCTTTAGACAACTTGAATATTATCGAATTAAGTATCCAAATCTCTCCTTTTCCTCAAAACAAACCCTATCTTCAAACCTTAAGCAACAAAATACTTGTATTTTCAAGCAACAATTAATTAAAAGGATAATTATGATATTTAGAATCCATGAATCGTATCTTGTAACATAACGGCTATGCCTTAAGGAATCCCTTGAAAATGAATATGGAACTTGAAACACAGGGAAATAATGACCTAGATCGACTTAACATGTAAATCTAATGAACCCCATTTGATGGATTACCATATTTAAATGCCACATATGAGAACCCTTGCGCAAAGATGACTTGTATGATGAAAAGAAGATAAAGCTTCACAAACACATTCTGAAGTCAAAACCCTAGTTCAAAACCAAAGGACAGGAGAAACACGATTCTCTTTTGAAACACTCGCAGACCTGAACCCTTGATGAATCAATCGACATGTCTTGCAGCCTAAGAAGCCTTTGGTAGTATTGAATAGTTGAGAACCCTAAGAGAATGTCTTAAAGAAAAGGGAGGGAAAATTTTGGGGTACAACAACAGTAGTTTGACCATCAGTCATTATGGGTTCGATATCTTTTAAAACTACGCAATTAGACTGTGCACTTGCAGTCACTACACCCGACAGACTCTCAAAGTCAGGATCACAAACTAAGAAAGAAAGGAACACTTGCGATTTATACAAGTTTTCCTATAACGAGGCTACATGTTGTCCACCCTACCAAGGTGATTTGGCCTCGAATAAGGACTTGATCCACTAATCTTGAAAGATTACAATTAATCGTCTAAGGGTTAGAAAACACATTAGCCCTCTCAAGTATACAGACTAACACTTAGTCACTTGAGGAAAGAAATAATATCAAAATAATTACAATGGAAAGTGTTTACGTTAGTGTTTCTTGATAAGTGAATTAAAACAAAACTAAGAATAATTGTCTACACAAATATGAGCAACAACTCTTTGTGTTGGGGCTTTTTCTAATTGTAGTATTTTTGTAATATTTTCACACTTGTGGTTCTTCATATCTTGCTATGAAATAATGACTACTTTATAAAGGCTCAAGGTAGAATGTTTAGACGCCACTTTCAGTGCTAACTGCCATAATGGTAATCTAAAAATCATGGGAGACAGGAGTAGTAAAGTCTCAAATAATATTCCTTGACAAACTTGGAGCTCTATCAATTTTTACCAAATTTGGATTATATTGTTGTTCAAATGCTTTTAGCACAAGTTTCCTTGGTATTTATCTTCTGATGAAATACTTCTGATGTAAAATGGTGATGAGTCTAGAAGATATCATGTTAGATGAGTCTACCAAGAAGTATCAGAGTCTTCAGAGTCAAAAGCTGCCTTCACTGAAATCTTTCTTTAGAATACTTCTAATAGATCCACAGACTTTATTAATAGTAGATATTAGATAAGTCTACAAAGTCCAGAGCCTTGACTTCAGAGCTAGAAGAAAAACTTATCTAAGAAGTACACGAGATTCCTTTTTTAGAGGCATTTCACATTCATCAGAATTGGTAATGTTTCTCCAGAGGTGAATGTGGTAGTACTCTTGAGGCGTGCCTGAGATGATTCTGGTGATATTTCCATAATCAAGTGAAGTTCTATATTTGCACACTAAAGAAAATTATTAGAGTATAAAATTGTTACATGTAAAATATATGCGTTTTTATCATCAAAACTAAAGATTGTATTGCAGAACCAAATCTCGTTCTAACAACTTTTTCACATGAACCATTGCAAACAAAATCTGATAGCAGGACTTTCATATGGTTCTCTAATAAGTGACTTTGAAATTGATACAGTTGGAGAAGAAATGGAGTAATCAAATAACATAATTGATTACTAATCACTCATAAAAATGAATATATGCATCCAATATGGAGATCTGAGACACATTTTGATAAATGAAGAAGAAAACTTATAACAACTAAACCTATAAAACACAACAATAAATAGTATCATGGAGTTGTGTCAACATAATAGTCTATCCATACAAAATCTGGCCAAAGATGTTGCAGAGATCAAGAAGAGTATCTCAAGGAATAATGATACTTATGGAAACAAATAGTCTCACATATGTGTTGTAGTCTTAAGTGTGTTTGATTTTTAGTTTTTTCCTTTTCATCTTTTAAATTCCTGCAAATTTCCCCACTTTCTTTATTTTAAATTCCATTATAATTTGAATAAGTGAAATTTGTAATTTTTCCTTTCTAAATGCTTATGTGACTATATGATATCCTCTGATGATGGTATTCAACTTGAAGATATCTCAAGTATCGTCTCCAAGAAGATTCAAGAAAAGTGCTTATGTGATTGGTGTATTCAACAAATACTTGAAGCTTCAAAATATGAAAGAGATGGTGTGTGAAAGCTCAATATCTCAGTGATTAGTGTTTTGTAAGAACACAAGGGAGTTTTTGTAAATTAATGTGGATAAAATCACACACTCAATAAAATTATATTTGAAGTATCTACTTCTTAAATATAGTAACCTAAAAATGTTTTGAAGCCTAGCCAGATGAATTGGAAAGTATCATAATGACTAAGACATGTATTTTGAGTTGCTCAATCGATTGGAACATATTCTTAATCGATTGGATAATAAAAAAGAGTCCCTAATCGATTGTGACATTATCTTAATGAAAGGTAACAACACTCTATCAAATTGCAATTATAAAAAATTACATATGTGTATGGTATCCATACATGGGTAGGGATACTTAGAGGCTTTAATAGCTTTATAATAGTTACGCTTGTCCGCAGTGGCGAGAGGCCATGTATGGTGATCATGGCATTTATGGTGGTATGAGAGGGAAAGCTCACGTAAGGTGAGAGACTCTTTGTATAAGTTTATGTTGGTTTAAATGTGTTATCTCTATCACCTCTTAGGGGAAAAATACTTATAAAGGCCTTTGGGCCTATGGTTTAGGAAACCCTAAGAAGTAGTAATCACTCCTCATTGAATGAGGGACACTATTAGCAACCTATTTTCCAGGAAGTCATGGCATGTCTTAGTTTACAAGACTACTAGAGAGATAGTTGCATTATGCATATGTCTATCTTAAGGGTGAGCCTTCATGCTACGCAAGGGCAGCACCCAAGCAACACCTTACAGGGCGGTGATCCTTGTGTCGCCCTTATTTGGGACTATAATAAATATAATACTACACATTCCATCAAGTATAATGGCTTTGTAAAAAGGGAGAAGTGTTTTAAGGCTTATTTAAGATTTTGTTTTATGGTAAAGGGTGAATCCTTTGACAGGAAACATGTCCTTGTTTTGAGGCGTGGCCCTTTTTGAATGTGAGGCGATTTCCTTAAATGTATGTGAGATTTTAAATGGGAGGAGAGTCCCTTTGTTATGGGTGAGTCACCATCCTTTTCCAGATGTTTCTTGATTAACTAGGTGTCAGTTGGGGATGTCAAACATCAATCATTCAAATAGTCATGATTCCTTCTATTAAATGTAAGTATTTATGGCCTATTTTTCAAGACTCTAAACACCGGGGTTGCGTGCTAGAAGATCTCCTACCCTAATTTTGTCTAGCATTTTCATTTCATTTGATTTTTAATTAGGTTTTCATTTTTATGCCAACTTGGAATAATGTCACATTTTTTGCATCTAATCTTTCCACTGGTCTAAAAATAATCTCTTCACTTTTTGAACCATTTCTTTTGTATCATTGTTATTTTATCACATTTTGGTTATTATAGTTTTATCACAAGCATTTTGATTTACAAGTTTTCAAAATATAATTCTAAAAATATATCATTCATCATGGTTTTTTCATCCTCCTCATTAGTCCTCCTAAAATCGATAGTATTTCGTTGGAAACATCCTATCTTTTTACCTGAGTAGTCCTATGCAAAGTCAGTATTATAGCACCAATCATGGCAACTAATAAAGTTAGACTAGAAACCAAAAACTAGACTACCCTGACAGTGGATTCATTGAACCATGCAAGATAGTCCATCAACAACTTTGACGAATCATGTAGTTTATTTAACACGCTACTGGTGGACACCTTTCTCTGATGGTTGGCAGTGAACTGGTGTACAAGTTTCTTCACCAGTTCTTAATAAATGGCGATGAAAGCTCGGAGAAGATCCATATGTCATTGCAAGGTTGCATCCTTGAAGGAATCATACAACAAATTACACTTCAGGGAGTCATGCACTTCAATAATTGTTATATGTCTGTTGACGGAGGCAACCTGTTCATAAGGATCATTGTGTCAATCAATCTTAGCCAAAGAGGGATACTTGAATCCTTTAGAGATAGGTGTTTCCCATTTTTCATTTGAAAGTGGCTAAGGATCTAGTACTTCTATATCCTATGGAGGATTGGTCTTTTGTTGGAACTATCAAATATTGACGACATTGTCCTCTAGATTCTAATTCTTATAGTGCAGTTCATTCATGGTGGCATGCATCTTCACCGTGACATTAGCATCACTACTTCACCTAATGTCATCTAGCATAGGGGAATATGCTCTCCTGTTTACCATGGTTGAGAATGTCTAGGATACATGAGTGGGGCTGACAGTGAGTATGATGGCTGTAGAAAAAGTGTGGCTCGTGTTAGTTTTATCGAGGGCCCATAATGGGTGCTACTGTACTGAAGGGAAATTGTGATTTAAAATGCAGCAGAAATTAAAAATTTCCCTTTAGTTGTTCTTTACGAATGGGCATGATCAGTGATATATCAATTACCCTTTGTGTTGATTAATGATTTTGATGGAGAATCAAAGGAATGATCACGAGCGTTGATGAAGAACAGCGCCTCTACTCAGTCCACATGGACAGACAACCTCTAGTCTCAGTGCTAGCTGCTACGAATGAAGGCTTTAATTGAGAGAGAGAGAGAGAGGAAGAAATACGGTCAGGGTTTGATAAACTTAATTTCATCAAGTTTAGAAAGCTTATGCACAAATGTTGTATTTATAGAACCACTTGTATGGGCTGCAAGCTAAAAAGCCCAACTTAAATGCACCATGTAATAGTAATAATAATATTATTATATTATTATATTATTATAATAGCTATTATTATAATAAACATATTTTTTATTTATTATATTTTATAACTATTATAAAAATAATAATAACATTAACTATTATTATATTATATGATGTTCCATATTTCACTTAAGTGCATCGTACCTTACGGTGTTCCATAATTCTCTTAAGTATGTCTTACTTTACAATGTTCCTTATTTATTCTATCTCTCATTAATTTGTCTATATGTGTAACCCTGTAGGTTCTCGGGATGTTGGCAATTATATTAAATCATACATTTAATATAATAAAAAGTGAGCGGTATCTAGCAACACATCACTGCTACCCAAGTCACTCAAATGTCATGTGATCTAACAAAACCTCTTCCATGATAATGTTTGTGTGTAAAATTACCCTTTTGCCCTCATGTCTATATTGAACACAAGGCATAGATTGTGTCACCCTTGTCCAGTTTAATATTGGGTCATTAGACATTTATCTTGTTACACGGAATGGGCAAATTCCATCTAGGCCCCTCATATCCCTCAGAATGCTTTATGGAATATCCATCAACTGTCATTATGGTCATCCAATAAGGGGATCATTTGATAAGCAATAAAGTACTCGACTCCACATCTAGGGTCCATAGTGGTTTCATTTTGAAGGGTGGTATACACTACTATCACTATGAGCATAACTTATGGCACTTTGCATAACTTTCTATGTAGTGTTCTCATAGCGAGTTAATCTAGTATAAATACTACTCCTAATATTCATACCTATGTGAAAACTTGATAACTTTATATCCATAATCCATGAGATGTGATCACTAATATATCCACATAATAGTCTCAATGCTTTAATATTATCCCACTTCACAATAAAGCACGACTACAAATATTTTAAGAATATCGTCCTTATGTTTAATGAGATCTCATGATTACGTCACACTTAACATTTCATTAAAATACTAGCTATTATAGGGACTTTTTTATTTGGGAAAAACAAACATATAAAATAAATGTATTTTAATATTAATAAATAATTCTATACAAGTACCAAGTTCTAATAAAACTATTAGCCTCTAGGGCTTACACCAACAATCTTCCACTAGCACTAGAGCCAATCAGGCATACCCTTAATACCCATAGATTTAGTATGGCCATCATGCTCCTGCTACGTTAGAGGCTTTGTTAGTGGATCAAAAACATTTTCAAGTGTAAGTGTTCTGCATATCTTCATGTTTCCTCTATCTATTATATCTCGAATGAGCTCATATCGCCTAATTATGTGTTTGGATCATTGGTGAGATCTACGTTCCTTAACAATGCTATGGACTATGCAAAGTTCATAATGAACTTCTTTATCTAAACAATTTTCTTTGTTGCATTTAAGACAACAATACACTCGACTTCAGTTGTAGAATTAACAACTGTATTCAGCTTTTAACTTTTCAAGTTCACAGTGCCACCATTTAAGAAAAACACATAACCAAGTTTGAGTAATATGTCATCTACATATAATATCAGGATGAAGATCATGCTCCCAATAACGTTCTTTTAGACGCAAGGCTCATTTTGATCCATGAGTAATACATCACCTTAATCAGTTACAAGATAACCATATCTCTCAGGTTGGTGGTATATCCTCTTTGATCTATGCTAGTCTTGTTCTACTTGAGAAGTGTGATATGGTGGGAGAACTGACTTGAGTGTTTTGCATTTTATCGCAAATGTTACGGTTAGCAAGAGTCGCCACTGACTTTTCTTTTATCCAAAAGGAAAGGTGAAAAGGCACAGGAAAGACCTTTGAGATTATTTCTTGAGTTCGGGGGGTAGATTACGAAAAGGGAAGGTATTAAAACCCTTTCCATCCATGGTTTTCCATGGGCTCTTAGTTACTTGATAGATCACTTGCTTTTGTTTTAAATTATGCTTTGTGTAGTTTTTGAAAGTATTTTGTAAATAGGCCATTGTTTAGGCAATCTTTGTAATGATTCTCGTTCGTAAGAATGTATACAAAGACGTTGATCTTTTGAAAATGTTTTCAATTTTGTAAGATGTTTGAAAGTGTAGGTGTTTGTTTTGAAAATATCAAGGATGTTTATTTTGAAATGGAGCAAGTAATTAGGAGCATTCTACCTACTTAAATGTCTTTCTTGTTCATTTTATTTTCGTTTGACATTGTTCTCTTTTACCATTGATTTGGTAAGTAACTCTATCTTTGGATGTAAATGAGACGGGCGTGGGTCATCGTATAACCATGATTAGAAATGTTGCAAGGTATCTTAGCATTATTTTTTACGGACTAATATTATTTGAAAGGTAACTTAGATAGCGTCATCGAGGGACTATGATATTGCATTTGCTTGTTTTTGCTAAGATACCTCACATGCGTAATATGGCCATTTTATATAAGGAAACTAAGTGGTATAACCCTAGGAGTGCTTGTGTGCAAGTGTATTGTTTTCATGCTTGTTTTTGTCTTGAATTAGGGTTTTCTAAGTATTTGTTTTAATCTTTCCATACAAACCCTAATTATTAGCATTTGTATATAAAAGCGATAAATTGAGGAATTTAAAGTTACTACGCTATTACAATTTTTGTGGGAGGGGGTGTACAAATTGAATGGGGATTGCAAGAATGTAAACCTAGTTAGTCTATTACAAATATATTGAATTGGTATCAATGTACAAGGAATTAAATGAATACAATGTACAAAATGAATAAATGTACAAAAAATGCAAAATGTGAAGTAAATGGATATTTTTTGGATTTTTTAGAGAAAAAGTATTTTTTCGTAATATAATTAATTAAAAGAAAAATAATTAATGAAAAGTAAACCCTAAATTTGTTAAGAAAATATTTTTAAGAAAAACCCTAAATCTATTAATTAAAATAAAAAAAATTAAGTTTATAAGAAAAGTGTTTTTTTTGGTATTTTTGTCTTGAAAATATATATAGCATTATAAAATATTTTTAGTATTTTTTAAATCAAAAATAATATATTTTAATTAGTGTAGAAGAAAATATATAACTTAGTTTTTAAATTAAATTTACAAGATAATTTGTAAAAAATAAATAAAGTATAGTTAAATAAAATATTTTTTGTGAGAAAAATAAAATAAACTAAGCCAAAAATATAAATCTATCATTTTTGTGTTTTTATGATTTTTTCAATATTTAGAAAATATATTAAGAAAATAAAAATGAAATAAAAAAATAAATAAACTTGGGCCAGGGTGCAAATAGCCTGCAAGGGGGTTAATAAGTAGAAATAAAAAAACAATACAAGCCCAACAAGGCCCAAGCGCCTGCAAAAAAGTCAGAATGGTGCAAAAAAATATGAAAAAAAACACAAAAGGGTACCACTGGGGCTCGAACCCAGGTTCCAAAGGTTACATGCGCGCGCTTCTACCACTAGGGTGGCTATACATCCGTTAACATAAGCAAAACAATAAATATATGAGGCAAAACGCGCCCTGATGACTTCATCTTCAACCTCTAGTCAGACCAACTGTAACTTGCTCATTTCTCATCAAAAATGGAAACTGTAAACATGAAACTTGTAGCAAATTTTCTCACGGTTTCAGGAATGTAAAGCATGAAAACTATAGATCAAAGATAAGCATGAATTTTAATGGCCCTAATATGAACCCTAAAACTCTCAGAAATTTCAGTTTCAAAATTCTCTAAGCTCAAGCAAAATTAATGGAAACTATGGACATGGTTATCTTTAGGGCAATGATATCTACATGTTTTGTTCACAAATAAATCATTGATGATGCATGTATAAAGAGTTACAAAGTTAGAAAACTTACCTCAAAACTGGAAACCGTGTTTTGAGTTTGAGCTTGTTTCAAGTGATGGTGATGATCAAGTTATCTTCCTTGAGGTCCCAGGGAGCTAATGCAACGATTAGCTTGAACAATGGATGGCTGAAATGGTCTGGAGAAGTCAATGTGCAAAGCTTTGTTTTTGAAAATGGAGGAGTGTTTTAATGGTGTTACAATACTGTAACAGGGTGTGGGATCACTTCTATATGATGTTTAGAAACTTTAGAAACCAAAAGGCCAAGAAACACATGAGTAGATTATGAGTTTCAAGTTTTTGGTCAGTTTGTGTGAAAATGGAAGTATGAGATGTGTTTATGAGTTCTAGCTGTTTTTAGGGCATGAGCATTCGTGTATTTGTGGCCAATAGTTTGTGTATGTATAAACAAAAGTGTTTGAGAGATTTGGAGAATCAGAAGTACAAGTTATTAGCTTTTGGCTAGGTTACTTGATTTTGAAGAAAAAAGGGAAACAAGTTTCAAGAGGAAGTACAAGCATGGGATGGGTGATTATAAGTGTCTAAAACATTTCTCATGAGTTATAGGACTTGTTTGATCAGAAGAGAACAATTGCAAAGCTCAAGAACAAGTTTTTTTTTACAAAAAGTCACTTTATCAAAATGGCAATGTAACCTTTATTCCAAAAATGGATATAAAGCATGTCCATGCATTGAATGCTTGAAGTGAGACCTCTAACAGCTATGTAAACCATTAATTATGGAGTGCCTAACAAGTTTGAGGCCTGCAAAGTAGTGTTTATGCAGCACAACTTTGAATTTGAATTTTGTTCATCACTAAAATGACTTGTAATCAAAGTGATAAAACCCTATCTTTATCTCTTCGGTTCTCCCTACTCAAGAATGATATGAAGGAGTTATTGGACATTTTGGAAAGCTTGTAATGTGCTATACAACCCATATTTGAATTTCTTTTGAATATTCCCATTGGAACTATATGAAAAAGTGCCATGAAGTTGGGTCAAAATCCTGACCAAATTAGGGCAAAAATTTCACTAAGTGTTTAGTTTCATGACCACATGTTCAGAAAATTATAACTTGAGATCTAAGCACTTATGGAAGGAGTTGTGTAAAGCAAAGTTGTATATTTCATGGAGATATACAACTTTCATGTTGGAAGTTTCTCTTGAATCATCTTGCATCACGGTGAAAAATTTGTTCAAAGTTGTGAAAAAATATGAAATTTCCAACACTTAGAAAAATTTCTAAGTTTAGAAATTTTGACTTTCAAAAATGAAATCTTGAATTTTTGATTTCTTGATGAATAAGTTTCATATTTTGACATGTTTTGATGAATTGTGATCTTTGGCACTTGAATTTGACCAAAAAGTTAAAGTTTGACTTTTCAGTATACAATTGACTTTTGATCAATTGACTGGAAAATTCATCTATCAATCCAATGGACTTGTAATGTTTTGAACCATGTCATTAGGTCAAAATTATGCAATTGGATTCTTGAGATCATTCCTTAAACCAATTGATCATCTGCTTGGTTAAAAATCAGAAGTTGCCCTTTCCTAGTCAAAACCCCAATTTTGACCATTTTGCCCTTTTGGAGGTTTGATCAAATTTCTTGAGGAATTATGGTCCAAACTTGATCAAATGATACATATGAGTAAAAAATGTTGACGTGGATGAAAAATTATGAAGTTTGATTGTAAATTGGCCATGGTTGACTTTTTTCCCAATACAACTGATTTTTAGGTCAACTGCTCAATTGACTGAGCAAAAGTATGATCCAAGGCGTAAAACTTGACATGAGTAATCTCGGGGGTCCATAATGATCCATGAAAGTCATATGGGGAAATGGAAGTTCAAAAATCCTTGTGCAAACTCAAACCCTAATTTTCGTCATCAGTGCTTAAGGAGGTGTCTTGAGCTGATCAAACCTTAATGCAGTCTTGAGCCAAAGGAGATTTTGTGAGCAAATTCTTGATAAATGAGAGGGAAAATTTTGGGGTACAACAAAAGGTTTCTCTTCCACAACTACTTGTGTTTCATGCTCGAGTTCCTCCATAGGTGTATCATTGCTTTTGTGATTCTTGAATTTCTTCAAGATTTACTTTCCTCCCACTTATTCCTTTGGAAAGAAAGTCTTTTTCCAATAAAACTCCAGTTCGAGCGACAAACACTTTGCCCTCAGAAGGATTGTAGAAGTAATAACCTTTTGTTTCTTTAGGATACCCCACAAATAATCATTTGTCGAATTTGGGCTCAAGTTAACATAAACTTCACAACCTCAAATCTTTATGTAAGACATGTATGGTTTTTTACCACTCCATATGTCATATGGTGTCTTCTCAACATTTTTGGATGGAGTACGGTTAAGTGTGTAAGCTGATGTCAACAAAGTATGTCCCCAAAAGGAGTCTGGAAGACCGGTGTGACTCATCATGGATCAGACCATATCTAACAAGGTTGGATTTTTTATCTCAGATACACCATTTGATTATGGTGTTCCAGGAGGAGTAAGTTGGGATAAAATCCCACACTCTTTTAGATGGTCATCAAACTCTAGGATTAAATATCCACCGCCTCGATCTGATTGAAGAACTTTAAAAATCTTTACTAGTTGGTTTTATACTTCATTCTTAAATTCTTTAAACTTTTCAAAGGACTCAAATTTGTGTTTCATTAAATACACATAACTATATCTACTTAAATCATCAATAAATGTGATGAAGTATTGAAAACCTCCTTTGGCCGGTATGTTTAGTGGTCCACATACATAAGTATGTATGAGGGCCAAAATATCATTAGCCCTTTCATCTTTTCCTGTGAATGGGGACTTTATCATCTTTATCATCTTTCCAATTAAACAAGATTTACATTTCTCATATGATTCATAATCAAAAGAGTCAAAAAGTTCATCTCTATGGAGTTTGGAAATGTGCTTCTTATTTATGTGGCCTAAGCGAAAATGCCAAAGGTAACTTGGATTTAACTCATTAAGTTTAATCATTTTCGTATTAATATTATGAATTGGTAATTCAAGATCAAGGGCATACAGTCTATTGTTCATTTTGCAGTAGCATATAATATATTATTCAAATAAATAAAGTGTGATACGGTGGGAGAACTGACTTGGGTGTTTTGCGTTTGATCGCAAATGTTGTGGTTAGCAAGAGTTGCCACCGACTTTTCTTTTATCCAAAAGGAAAGGTGAAAAAGCACAAGAAAGACCTTTGAGATTATTTCTTGAGTTCGGGGGGTAGATTATGAAAAGGGAAGGTATTAGCACCCTTTTCATTCATGGTTTTCCATGGTCTCTTAGTTACTTGCTAGATCACTTGCTTTTGTTTGAAATTGTACTTTGTGTGGTTTTTGAAAGTATTTTGAAAACAGGCCATTGTTTAGGCAAACTTTGTAATGAGTATCATTCGTAAGAATGTATACAAAGATGTTGATCTTATGAAAATGTTTTCAAGTTTTGAAAGAGGTTTTGAAAGTGTTGGTGTTTGTTTTGAAAATAGCAAAGGTGTTTTTGTTTTGAAAGGGAGCAAGTAACTAGGAACATTCTACCTACTCAAAAGTCTTTCATGTTTATTTTCGTTCTCCTTTGACATTGTTATCTTACCATTGATTTGGTAAGTAACCCTATCTTTGGATATAAACGGGACGGGCGTGGGTCATCGTATAACCATGATTAGAAATGTTGCAAGGTATCTTAGCATTTTTCTTTAGGGACTAAGACCATTTAAAAGGCAACTTTTGATAGCGTCATCGAGGGACTATGATCTTATATTTTGCTTGTCTTTGCTAAGATACCTCACATGCATAATATGGTCATTTTTGTAAGGCAACCAAGTGGATTTTACCTTAGGGGTGCTTGTGTGCAAGTGTATTGATTTTCATGCTTTGTTTAGTCTTTGATTAGGGTTTGCTACTTGTTGATTTTATCTTTCCATACAAGCCCTAATTACTAGCATTTATATAAAGCGATAAATTGCGAAAAGTAAAATTACTACGCCATTACATCATTAGGGGAACGGGTGTACAAATTAACAAATGGGGATTGCAAGAAAATTAAACCTAATTATCTATTACAACCATATTGAATATTGTACAAAATTGAAAATAAAATGCAAGAATATAAATGAAAAAAGAAATGATTTTTGTTATTTTTGTGAAAGGGGTTTTAACCTAATTAAGTGAGATGATTAATAAAAATAAACAAAATTTAAACTAAATTAATTAAGAAGGAAATTAAGTTTAAAAATGTATTTTAGGTTTTTTTTGTGAAAAGGTTTTAACTTAATAAAAATAATATGCAAATTAATTAATTAAAATAAACCTAATTTGTAAATTAATTTTGAATAAAAAAATAAAAAATAATAAAAATAGTAATTAAGCCTAAGTCTAGATATTAATTATTTAAGAAAAAGAAATTAATTTGTTTAAGAAAATATTTTTTAGTCTTTTTGTTTTATAGAGAAAATAAAATATATAAGTGTAAATAATAAATAAAAATAAATTTGGATTTTTTATGATTTATGAAAATGATAATAGTAATAATAATAATAATAGTATTATTATTAATAATAAATAAAAGATAAAAAAAATGAAATAAAATAAAAATAAGCCAGGGAGGTGGATTAGTAATGCAGGGGGTGTTGTGAGAAAAAAAAAATCAGGCCCACATGGAAGTCCAGGCGCTGCAAAAAAGTACAAAAAAGTCAAAAAGTAGTGAAAAATAACAAAAGGTCACGCTGGGGCTTGAACCCAGGACCTAAGGGTGACAGGCGTGTGCTTTAACCACTGGGATGGTGATACATCTGTTAACTTGTGTGAAAGAATAAATATATAACACAAAACGTGCCCTGATTACACTTCATCTTCAACCTCCAGCCAAAGGATCTGTAACTTGCTCATTTCTCAACCATTTGCAAAAATGTAAACATGAAAATTGCTCCATTTTGTCACACGAATTCAACCATATAAATATCATAAGCTATAAATCAAAGATGAATGAGAATTTCTAAAATTACCAAATTCTGACCTAACTATTTCAGAAAGTTCAAACTCAAAATTCTTCTAGGTCAATCAAAATAAATGAAATCTATGGACATGTATAGTTTCAGGACAATGATGTCTACATTTTATCTTCACAAATGCAAGCCTAATAATGCCTAAATATAAAGATAGAAGTTCAAGAAAAATACCTTAAAATTGGAAATCGTGAAATGGATTTGAGCTTGTTTCAGGCAGTGCTGATGATCAGGTTAGCTTCCTTGGACCTCTAGGAAGCTAATGCAATGGCTGGCTTGAGCAGAGGGTGGCTGGAATGGTCTGGAGAAGTCCAACTGTGATGCTCTATTTTTGAACTTGGAAATGGATGAAGATGGTGTTACAGTAATGTAACATGGATATGGATGAATTATGTATGATGTTTGGAATCTTTTGGAGGCAAAAGGCCAAGAAACGCACGAGTGAAATGGAAGTTTGAAGTTCTTGGTCAGAATAAGCAACAATGGTGGTTTATGATGTAGTTCTAAGTTTTTGAAGTTTTCAGGGCTTGTCTATTCGTGTGTTATCTTAAAAATAGTGTATGTATTTATAGGCAATAGGTTTTATGTCTTATAACAAGTCAGAATTTAAAATCAAATGTTGTAGCATCTTTCTTGTTTTTGAAGCAAAGTTGAAACATCTTGTTCCAAGGCGAAGTACAGGGCTGCATAGAGTGGGTAGTACTTTGGACATGCTTTCTTTTGGTTTATAAGGTTTGTGTGTGCAGAAAGAACAAGTTCAATGCTCAAGGAGATTGGACTTTGTGATTAAAGCCACTTTTCAAGAATATCAATGGTGCCTTTCTTCCAAAAATGGAAATGCAACTTGGATAATGTTTCAAATGCTTGGAAAATGGCTCCATATGTTGTGTAATCATTTAATTAAGGATTTAATTGCAAGTTAGAAGCCTGCAAAGTGAGATTATGCAGCATGGCTATGTGATTTGGTCCATTGTGCATCACAAATTCTGCCTTGTAAAACAACTTGAAACCCTAACTTCTGACTTTCCATTCTCCTTGCTCACAAATGATCTCAAGGAGTTATTGGACATTTTGGAAAGCTTGTAATGTGCTATAAAACCCCTCTTTGAATCACTTTTGAAAATTCCCCTTGGAACTATATGAAAAAGTGTCATGAAGTTAGGTCAAAATCCTGCCTAAACTAGGGCAAAATTTCACCAAGTGTTTAGTTTCAAGACTATGACTTCATGAATTAATAACTTGAGATCCAAGAATTTTTAGGAGAATTTGTGTAAAGCAATGTTGTAGATATAATGGAGATCTACAATTTTCATGTTGAAAGTTTCTTTTGAATCCTCTTGCATCATGGTGAAAAATTGGCTCAAAGTTGGGAAAAAACATGAAGTTTTAAACACTTCGAAAATTTCTGTTAGAAAACTTTGACTTTTCAAAATGAAATCTTGACTTTTTGATTTCTTGATGAATAAGTTTCATAATTTAACATGTTTTGATGAATTGTGATCTTTGACATTGGATTTTGACCAAAAAGTCAAAGTTTGACTTTTCAGTGTACAATTGACTTTTGATCAGTTGACTGAAAATTCACTATCAATCCAATTGATCTTGAGGAATGTTTTAGGTCATGCCACTAGGTCAGAATGATGCAATTGAACTTTTGAGATCATGCTTCAAGCCAATTGATCATTTTCTAGGTCAAAAATCAGAAATTGCCCCTTCTCAGTCAAAACCCTAATTTTGACCATTTTGCCCTTTTGATGACTTGATCAAATTTCTTGAGGAATTATGGTCCAAACTTGATCAAATGATACATATGAGTTTATAATGTTGACATGGATAAAAAATTATGAAGTTTGACTGTAAATTGGCCATAATTGACTTTTTCCTCAATACAGTTGATTTTTAGGTCAACTACTCAATTGACTGAGCAAAAGTGTGATCCAAGACTTGAAACTTGACATGAGTAATCTTGGTGGTCCATAATGATACATAAAAGTCATATGAAGCATCGAAAGTTCAATTATCCTTGTGCAATCTCAAACCCTAATTTTGGTCATCGGTGCTTAAAGAGGTGTCTTAAGATGATCAACCCTAGTGCAATCTTGAACCAAGAGAGATCTTTGTGAGAAAATATTTGATAAGTGAGAGGGAAAATTTTGGGGTACAACAGCTGCCCCTGTTCAATCTTCTTAAACCTGAAGAGTTAGATTGGAGGATTTTCCATTCGTGACTTGAAGGTAGAAGATGATTGGACACTAGAGTGCCCAGAAATTTGCACTCGAGGATGTGATGGTTGATGGTATAGGGAATGGGATTAAATATGAAATTTGGAGGGATGATGAAAAGTTGTTGGAGATGGGCTTGTAGATGCCATCCAAAAATGATTGTTGAACCGTATCTGTAAGCTGAAACTGAATGAGTATCAGAATGGCATTTGTGTCTGGAGTGTATCTGAACTGTATCTGAAAGCTGAATCTGAATGAGTATCAGAATGGTGTCCGTGTTTGGAGCGTATCTGAACTGTATCTGAAAGCTGAATCTGAATGAGTATCAGAATGGCATCCGCATCTAGAGCGTATCTGAACTGTATCTGAAAGCTGAATCTGAATCAGTATCAGAATGGCGTCCGTGTATGGAGCGTATCTGAACTGTATCTGAAAGATAAATCTGAATGAGTATCAGAATGACGTTCGTGTCTGGAGCATATCTGAACTGTATCTGAAAGCTGAATCTGAATGAGTATCAGAATGGAATCCGTGTCTGAAGTGTATCTGAACTGTATCTGAAAGCTGAATCTGAATGAGTATCAGAATGGAATCTGTGTCTGGAGCGTATCTGAACTGTATCTGAAAGTTAAATCTGAATGAGTATCAGAATAGCATCCGTGTCTGGAGCGTATCTGAACTGTATCTGAAAGCTGAATCTGAATGAGTATCAAAATGACATACGTGTCTGGAGCGTATTTGAACTGTATCTGAAAGCTGAATCTGAATGAGTATCAGAATGGCGTCCGTATTTGGAGCGTATCTATACTGTATCTGAAAATTGAGTCAGAAGAAACCCGTGTAGGATTGCTTCAGCTGGTCGTGTAGATAATTGTCCCAGCGTGTGTCAGGTATCAATCTCTGACCTTTGTAAATTATTGATGATAGCCATTTGTTGACTGATCTTTCCTGAAAATATGAAAGATTAGTTGTATGCAATGTCATGATGTATGAAATGCATTGTATAATGATGTTCTCAATAAAAATGAATGAGATTATGTTGTATGCGTTCGTGTTGTCAATGTCATGACGTAAGGATGCGATGTATGGGTATGTAAGCTATGTTGCTGTAACACTGTTGTATTAGGGGAAATAAATCCCTGACTGTTGTTGGGGATGTGGAGTGTAAGTCTTCATGTTTCGATCTCTCTCAATTTGTAGGTCCTTGGAATCAAGTATGAGCTACATCTACTTCTTCTCTTTAGTTAGATCGTAAAGGTTGAGTTCTAACTATTTCTTTTCCTTTTGAGCTTGCTTTAGGGAATTTTTCAAATTGTCAATTTCTTCCAAGGATATAGGCATGACCTCTGGGACTTCTGTCTTGTACCCTGGATCTATCTCAAAGGGCAGCTTGATAATCTGTACCTTATCTCTGACCCATCGAGTGTAAGGCTCTCTTGCTACGACATTCTTTCTTTTAGCTCATCTCTTATTGACCTTATTCCAAGCCTAGATAACCTTGTTGAGCAACTCTTGTTTCTTTGTACCCATGTCGTGGATGATCAACGATCAGATTTGTTCGTCCGTAGGTCTGTCTTCCAAGGGATACCCTATCTGTCGCAGGGCCAAAGTAGGGTTGTAGTTAATACAACCTCGTGATCCAATCAACGGGGCGTTAGGAAAGTCTCCACGGCTAATAGTGATGTCACCAATATCTAGCTTCCTTGCATACCATAGTACCGTGTTTGCAGTGAGAGACTTTAATTTCTAGGGCCATTCACATTTGGTAAGCTTTAGAATCATATAGTCTTCTTTGTAAAGATGGGTCATGAACCAAGTATATAGGAGTGGCATGCAATAGTTCAAAGTTCCTTTTCTCTTTTCATACATCACATGCAAAGTGTAATAAACATCCACAAGTAGAGCAGGAGTTGGATCAGTACTAAAGACTTCCGCGCCCCAAAATATGCTAATGGTTGCAATGTCAATATAGTCCGTGGTACGAGGAAATAAAATTACACCAAATACCAGTAGCCCCAAACAATCAGACTCCCATTATTTATAGTTAACAAATTCAAGTGCCTTTGCTTCCAAGTATATCCTTTTGATTCCTTGTATCGGACCTTCCCGTCGGTAATTTTGCACTAACTCAGGGTAGGGAATCCCTAAGCCTTTTTCCAAAACTTTGACTTCAACAGTTTGTCTGATACCTACATAGGCCTTCTCTTAGGAAAAGTTCAGAATTCTATCAAATTCTTCCAGAGTCGGTGCTAGATGGAAGTCTTGGAAAGTAAAACATCTTAGTAGAGGGTCGTAGAACTGAATGAGGGCAGATATATCATCTATTTGAACGTCTACTCTGGTCAAATCAAGGGTATCCCCATAGCAGAGAGCGTACATCTTCAGAGCTCCCTCAGATAACTTCCCCTTTATAGTTTTGATTTCTGAAAGGTCGGGATGGAATGCATTGACGCGGACGAGTCGTTTCCTTTTGGTATCCATTTTTGTTTTTTAGACAGTCCCAAAAAACTCGATTTTATTATCCTTTATTTTGGTACCCTGTGAATAAGACAGATGAAAGACGCAACTGATGAATATATGACAAATATGAATGCATGAATGTATGGATGTATGGTTTAGTGGTGGGGTTTTTGTGATAAGTACCCTTAGAAGGTAGGTTCCTTAATTTTGACCTACGGTTAATCTACCCCCTCATAAGGTGGTTTCCTTAAGGGTATCATGAATAACACCAGTGGGAAAAGGCACAAGAGCCTCCCTTAGGTGGAGCCTCTATACGGACCAAAACTTTTGTCTCAAAGTCGTGAAAGGTCTCGTCATGAGTTTTTAGGTTAAGGTCGTTACAAAGAGTTATGGGTGACCTTCCAAATTCTTACTCGTCAAGAGGATATCTCTCGATAAGTATTCTTTTTTGGAAGTTCACCGACTCTAGGCGAAGTCGTCACATAGACACGCAGGGATGATGTACCCCGTAAGCTAATAGACGAACCTTCTTTCTAAGGGTTATTGAAAAATATCTTGAGAAATAAAAAAAACCCGCCACACAGTATGATAGACAATAATGAAATAAATGTAATAAATGAAAGGAATGAATAAATAAAGCAATAAATAAATAAAGTAATAAATAAATAAATAAAACCCCAAAGCAGAAACCCTAATACCTAAATTTGAAGTCCCCAGCAGAGTCGCCACATGTTGTGACTGGTTTTTAAATCAAGAGTTGCCACTATTAGTTTTTATCCTAGGGAAGGGAATCTAATAGAAAACCATAATTCACAGATAGAGATTCTAGGGTTCGGACTTCATTAGACGAAAGGAAGGTGTTAGGCACATTTCATCTACCTTGTTCACAAGGATATTAGGTTTTAGGTTTAAGTTTGTGGAAAATAGGGTTTTAAATATTATTAAGGGGAAAGAGTTTTAATTTTTAATAGGGGAACTCGCTACGATTTTTGATCGTATGCCTATGTATACTCTTATGAGGAATAAGAGTCCCAATTTGTATTTTGCATGGGTTTATGTTTTTTAGGGGTTGCAAACGTACTCTGAATCACCTCGCATTTTGGCTGGGAGTAGTGATTGTGGAGATTTTGGCTAAATGCACAGTAAGTCAAAATCTGCTTGAAACCCTTTTCCAAAAATAGTTGTTTAGATTATTTGATTGTAAAAAAAGTTTAAGATTTGTTGAGTGTTTTTTGTAGATATTAATTGCAAAAATTCTTGTTAATGCATGATATAAAAAATATTTAATGCAAATAATATAAGAAAATAATATGCAATTTTTTATGTAAAATAATTTAAGTGATATAATAAATAATATTCACAAAAAAAAATTAATAATAGAATAATGATTATAATATTTACAAAATAGAAAAGTAAAATGGAAAAAATAATTTATGAACAAAGGGGTGTATCCTCCGGTTGTTAAGCCCTAACGAAAATTTTGGAAGAAATGGATGTTCTGAAAGAGGCAGAAGTTCTGTGGGGGATGCAGGGAGATTGACTGGGTTTTGACCCAGTCACAGAACTTCTGAAGAGGCACGCTGTAAACTAGTTAGCAAATTCAGAAAATAGGGAAATCAAATTCTGGGTTAAGCCCACTACACAGAATTTCTGAGAAAAGGGTAGTCAGAAAGTATATAAGTCTAATGATGATTCAGGACAAGGGAAAGATCTGAAACCTGGGTTAAGCTTAGTCATAACTTCTAGAAGGGAACTACATCTGAACATAATAAATTAGCGTGAACATGCAATCTGAATATTAGTCTATCTACAAATTTTTTCTATGGTTTCAACCCTGCCTATGTTCTTTTAACCCTACCCAACATGAAAACAGTAAAGAAACAAATTAAAATTTGCTATCCATTTGGCGCTTTTACTTCTGCTTCTGGTGTGTGTTTTGTTGTCCTTTCCTTCTTCTTCTGCAGATTCTGGTGACAGCAGCGACGAAAGGTGGAGTGACGATGATTGAAACTAGGGTTCCAGATATTGGAACCTCAGTTACTCTTCTACGTGTTTTTCTTCTGGGTTTTCCAGAAACTCTTGTGTTCTTCCTATTCTTGCTCATACTGCATTTTTCTTGTTTTATAAGATTTTCTGCAAATTCATCTCTCTCTCTCTCTCTCTCTCTCTCTCTCTCTCCAGAAACTTTTCTCCTTTTTTCCTCTCAGACTGCTAATTTGCTCCTCTATTTATAATGTTCAATTTTTGGGCTTGGACTATGGCTAGAGCAAATATTGAGGATAAATTTAAAAAGATTTGATTGGAATTGATCCTCTGTGGAAGATTTGATTGAAATTGATACAGTGCACGTCCAACAGATTTGGGTTTGGGTTGCTTAGCCTCTGAAACTCTGAGCTTGGACTATGGAAGATAATCTGATTTTGCCCTTATAATATGACTCTGCTAGAAGTTCTAATGTTCCATTTCTGTATCAGCACTAGCTCATGCGTGATTCTGGCTCTGATCTGCACAACTTTTGCGTTTATTTCTATAAAGAAGAACTTCTGGGATTTCTGTCTCAGAAGTTCTGATAGGTCAGCGCTTGATCCATACAACCTAGCATTTCTTCGTTTGCAGTCAGAACTTCTCCCTTAATTTCAATTGGGCCTAACGTTAATTCTTCCTTTCTTTTTCATACTCTTGGATTTAATTTTCACCCCTCCCTTTTTTAATAACAACCAAATCCTCTTGTTTTTAAAATACACCCCCTTGATCTTGGATAAAGATAGTCCATTAGATATTGTTGTACCATCTTTTAATTAAATAATTCTAAGAAAAGGATTACTGAGGTAGGAAAAATTTGGGGTATGACACCAACTACTCTCTTATATCAAGCTTGTAACTTGTCCTAAATATTACAAGAAATCTCATGGATTAGAAGCAACCTTGTAGAGGTTTGCAAAGCATGTCTATCTTTCTCATTTCACTATACCTTTTCATCATGAACAAACATGCATTTTTGTGCAAAATGAAACCAATTGATCAAACTACCATTCCATGTGAACTAAGATCAATTTTTGTAAGTTATAGGAACCTTTTTAAACCTCTACATATACCTCTCAATGCCTCAAAGAAAAACACACCAAAATTTGCACAAAAACTCCATTGTTGCAAGTTTTCATACCATAAACACTAAACTCCCAACTCTTGCAAGTTCTTAGCAAACAAACCAACCAAACACATTCTATACATAATATAGTATTTTTGACTTTATAAGTAATATGCATATACATTACCTTAGATGTTTACCCTTTGTATAAAACCCATATGAATGTTTACGCTATGTATTTTATGTACTCTAAAAACCTTTTAACCCTTAAACTCATTTTCAAACTTTCACCACTTTCATATAAAAAGCTTTGACTTTGTGTCATTACACTTTCAAACTTTTTTTCTTTAATAAATGCTTAAATATAATTAAGCATATCAAAACAATTTTAAAAGACTAAAAGTGATTCAACCTCACTCAAATTTTGTTTCCACCTGACTTTTCAATTTAAAACCTTTTCTCAAAGAGATTAGATATAATTCCTCTTTATAGTTGAGATATGATTCTCCTATCCCCGTAGTAATGATTGGAGTAAATGTTAGTTCTTTCCATAAGGAAACCAATGGCGACTTGCTGATGTTATATCCAAGTTAGTAACCATTCCTTTATAATGATGCAAGATCCATCTTCTTATACTTGTGGTGGTATTAGTTTAGCGTTCTCTTTAAGATGATGAAATAGCTCTTCTCCTAAAATCAACCACAATAAAACCTTTTTTTTTATTTTTACCACGAACTATAATGTTTTGATCCTTCATTGGTACATAGGTATAAGACTATGTCTTTCCAAATAAAAATATAATAAAACATACTTATTTTCTCATCACTACAATCTTTTACAAGCAAACAATTTAAAAAAATAGATATTATAAAAGATTCGTGTAGAGTACTATATATACATAGGGTGCTAATACCTTCCCATTGTATAAAATAACCCCAATACCTATATCTCTTCTTTATGCTTTGCTTTTAGTCTTTACTTTTTACATTGCATGTTCAAACATTAAGGTTTCAATCTTTTCCCTTTTCATTAGAAACAATAAAGTTCATTGGTGACTTCTTAAGTCTTTGCGAGTCAAGTTTCTCAATAGCTTGTTGTTATAACCGATTTTAAAATAAGAGTCGTCACCATTAATTTTTATCTTAGGGAAGGGAATATAACAGATAAACCTAATTTGGTAAGAGATTCTAAGTTGTTGACTCGTTTTTAGACGAAGGAAATGTGTTAGGCCCCTTCACCTACCTTGTTCACAAGGATACTAGGGTTTAGATTTAAGATTTAGGAATAGGGTTTAATTTTTTTAGTTAGGGAAACTCACCTCGGTTTTTAAGCTGTATGCCTACGTATCCTCTTATGAGGAATCAGAGTCCCAATTCGTAGTTCATATATTTGGTTGGTGTTTTTTATAGGATTGTGTAGAATTGATTTTGAAGTATCCTTGAACCTTGCCTGCATTTGAAAAGTGTGTGATCGAGACACAATTCGTAGTTAAGTTTGATAGCAATTCTCCTTAATCCTTTTTCGAAAATATCTTGATTTATGTTAAGTTAGTAAAAAATGGTTTTTGTTATTGGTTAGTTCTTTTCAAATATATTAAAAATATTTTTATGCATAAGGAAAAATAATTTTAATGCAATTAAAAATATTTGAATGGGTTAGTACATATAAATATATTAATTGAAAATATTAATTATAATAGAGTTAAATAAAAAAAATATAAAAAATGAATAAAATTAAAAATAATAAATTAATTATAAAATGCAGGGGGGCTGAATTTTCAGTTTGTTAGTAAAAGGCTGGGTGTGTAAAGAGTAAGGCCCTAAATTCAGATATTGAATTTAGGCCCAAAATGCAGGGGGTGTTGTTTTGAATGTGGTAGCAAAATTAGGGGGTTCAGGGAGTAAGGGCCTAAGTCCAGATGTTAGACTTGGCCCAATAGCGCAGAAAGGTGTAATTTAAGGTTAAGAAAGAGTAAAAGAAAACAGGGGGGTGTTAATAGAAATGGGCCAAGGCCCAGAATTGTGAAAGTTTGGGAGGACCGTATGGACCTCATGCGGGCGAACGCACATGGTTATGGTGGGCAGGCATTTGAGAGACGTTTGATCAAGATTAGACGATCGCGATTGAAGACGCATAATATGTGAAACACATGGGATTATGAACGAGATTAGATTTTTGTTTTTTCTTCATTTTTCACTTCATTTACATTTCAAACCTCTCTCTCTGTTCTCCTTCTAATAACAAAACAACGCCGCCACTCCAAACCCTAAAAGCCGAACACTAGTGGCGGAGATCTCAACCCCTTTAACCCCAAATCAAACTCCCAAACCACAATAAAAATCACAATATCAAATAAAAAAACCCTAAGCTACGTATTTCAACAACTTACCTCTATCGCCGTGAATCCTTTATCTTCGATCTGATTTCCTCGATCTCGTCTCTGATCTTTTCCTTCTTGGTTTTGTAGGTACGAAGAACGAAAATAATGATGGTTATGATGGAGATGGAAGCACGATGGTGATTGAATGGTTTTGAAGGTGGAGGTTTCGACACAGATCTAGGGTTTCAGATTTTGAAACCCAGATCTCAACTCCTTCTTCTTCCTCTCATTTTGTCTCTGTAAAAATATCCCCCCCTTTCAATTAGTTTTAGGGTTTTATTTACAGGTTATATTTTAGATGAATTAGGAAATATTGTTGTGATTTCTGTTAGAAATTGTAATTGACGAAGATTGTTAGCAATTAGATTTGTAGATTTGATTGTGTGTAATTTTTAAAGGATTTTGTATGTAATTTATTTTGGACGATTATGTTATGTAATGATATACAAATTTGAGATTTGTTTGAGATTCGATACATATTTGCTTGATTCGCACAATAATTGCTTTTTCGTTTCCAGTTTTTCCCTTTTCAATCTCTACAATGCTTATTTTTGGGCTCCTTGGGCCGCCGCTGGGATACAAGGGTCTTACAAAAGAAACCCTAATTTTGAATTTCTTCAACATTAGGTTGACCAGTTTAAAACTTAATTAAAACTTAATTAACTTAATTAATCAAGTTAATCCAAAAAAATTAAATGATCCTCGTTCCAAAAAAGCTTAATGGGCCAACACCTGTTCAACTGTTGGTTTTCCCAAACACACCCTCTCTTATCACTGAAATGGGCCTCAAAGCCATTGGGCCGACCATATTCTAATCAACCCCCATTTTGCACTTATACAAATACAACCCCAAATTGGCTTAGCTGCGAAGCAAGCTAAGCCCAATACACCTCTCTCTTGTTTAAGAAACAAAAAACAAATTTAAGGGACTGGTATAACAAATGCAATGGGCCTGCAGCAAAGTGGGCCAATGAACCAAGACTTCGTTTTCAGAAAACAAACCCCCTTTCTACTTAATAATGTACCTCCTTATTATTTTTATTAAAGAAATACTTTAATGGGTTGGAATCTCAATAACAAATACACCCCCTTTCTAATTGTAAGGAAAACTCAATGGGCCATCAGATTTTGGTGGTCCATTTTTGAAACAATACACCCCCTTTATAAACTTTAAACCCCATACTATATATATGAATTTCACAACAATATATTATAAAGAAGATTATAACACTAGAAACTAATATTAATAAGGAATAAATTGATTAGAAATCAATAGGGAAAATTTGGGGTATGACAACTGCCCCTATTTAATTACCTTTCAATTGAATGGTGCGAGAATACGCAAGTCTCACATATTCAAATCGGATGGTTATAAAATAATGGAAGACCCTAAATTTTGACCACAAGATTGTAAGGATACGTTGTACAACATTCCTATGAGCATAGAGAAAATAGGCACAGATGTTGATGTATCATCTTACCTGAGTTTGAACGAAGAGTTTTAATTTGACTTAGATACAACAATGCGAATAACTCGTCAATAACTAAAAGACTTTGTAGATTTTTTTCCACGTATTTACCCAAACCTAGGAGGTGAATAACACAAGTTTGGAAATTGACTTAATAATGCTTCGAGACTAATATAGTAAGCTTAACATAAATTTTGTCTATTCATAACAGCCTAGGGAAAGAATAAAACAAAGCTTGATAATACATTTCTGCATGGAGACTAACATAATGAATTATATCGTAGATTTCATATATTTACTACAACCTAGAGAGTAAACAATACGAGGATGAACCTCTGCATTTATCACGACCTAGAGGATAAATGACACGAGGGATGGGCTTATGTATTCATCACGACCTAGAGGATAAATAGTATATCCCTGAAAATTCGCATACCTATCACAACCTAGGGGATAGATAATTGAGAAAGTTTGTGTGTTTATCACGACCTAGAGGATAAACAACACGAAGATAGATTTAAATATTCATTACGACCTAGAGAGTGAATAATGTAAACTCGATAGTTCGCACACCTACTGCAATCTAGAGGATAGATGATTAAAAAGTTTATGCGTTTATCACGACCTAGAGGATAAACGGTACAAAGGTAGTCTTATGTATTTATCACGACCTAGAGGATAAATAACAAAATCCTGAAAATTCGCATACCTATCACGACCTAGAGGATAGATATTTGAAGAGTGTTTTGGCAATCAAATATCAGATAACTAGACCAAAGATAAGATCGGAGTCTACCGGTTGTGTCTGTTCTCAACCAAGGTATTTATTTGTTTTGTGGACCAAATAATCCAACAATGATTCCCAAGAAAGTTCGTAGTTTTAATCAAAAATGCGTTTGGACAGTGCCATGCACGATGCCCTTGATATGGAACCCTAATATATGTATATGCATTGAGTATTTCGTATGTGCCCCATATGTTTTTGTATGTGCCCCAAATGTTAGTATATGCACCAAATGCTTGTATATGCCCCAAATGTTTTATTTATGCACCAAATGTTTATATATGCACCAAATGTTTGTTATAAATGCTTTAATATCCTCTACTTTTAAACCATAGGTTTTGTGTCACCGACTCCCCCAATGTTGTATGTTGCATTGTAATGGTTTCTTTGAGTTGATTTGAACAAGATGAATGGTGTCAGTAGGATTTTGATATTTTTATCACAGGTTCAGGCGTAGGCATGTACGTAGTTGCGGATGTAGGCATGGATATGGCTATGATGGACGCAGACGTAGACATAGGCGTGGGTTTTCTTTCAACGTTTTTCTAACCAAAAAGCTTTTGATGTTCTATCCAATGCTTCTATTTGTTTGTCAAATCCCCAAAATGGTTTCAACGCAATATTCACAAGAAATAATTGTAGTATTTGAAAACAATTCCGAAAAGGAAAAACACAACTGAAAGATTTTAAAAAGTAAGTGTTTTATTGATAAATATGCCTCTGAATAAGCGAGAGTATAAGATGCAATTCCTTAAAAGAGGTAATTACAGAAAGTTTTAAAATTGAAAATGGTAATGAAATTGATAATTGCTACTGTTGTTTCTCTAATGTCCTTTGGATAGTTCCAATCTCCTTTGCTTCCGAGTCAAATGATTTGGATCAATCTCTCTCTCTGGTGGTCGTAGTCGTGGTTCTTAGATCACAATCTATTTTTTCTTTATTTTGAATAAGATCCCTAACTTTTTCCTGGATCGGCCTTTAGGGTTTTTAATCCACTGGGACGCTCCTTTTTTTCTTCCTAAATCACTCGTTTAAGGTTCGAACTTAGCGAGCTTTTTATACATAGTATTTTTTGACTGCTTCTGAATTTTTCAGAAGTGGAAGTTCTTCCCTATCCATTATCGTGAGGATAAGACCACTGCCCGAGAATGCTGTTTTTACCACGTACGGACCTTCGTAGTTGGGTGTCCATTTACCACGTGAATCAGGGCGAGGTAGTAGAATCTTATTGAGCACCAAATCTCCTTCTTTGAACACTCGAGGATAACCCTTCTTGTCAAATGCGTTCTTTATTTGCTTTTGGTACAACTGACTGTGGCACAAGGCTGTCAAGCATTTTTCTTCAATGAGGTTAAGCTGATCAAGTCGCGTTTGAACCCACTCTGCTTCTTCAAGCTTTGTTTCCATTAAAACGCGTAATGATGGAATCTCTACTTCAACAGGGAGTACTGCCTCTATGCCATATACTAGAGAGAAGGGAGTTGCACCTGTTAATGTACGTACGGAAGTACGATAGCCATGTAGAGTGAAAGGAAGCATTTCATGTCAATCTTTATATGTCTTTACCGTTTTCTGAATGATTTTCTTGATGTTCTTATTGGCAGCTTCAACGGTCCCGTTCATCTTGGGTCTATATGGTAAGGAATTATGTTGCTCTATCTCAAAGACATCGCATAAATCCTTCATCATTTTTTGTTCAAATTGAACCCCTTGTCTGTAATGATTTGCTAGGAACCCCATATCTGCATATAATATTTTGCTTGATGAACCAAGTAACCACTTGTCATGTCACATTTGTGTAGGACGTAACTTCCACCCATTTGGTGAATTAGTCGATGGCAACTAGTATGAGCTGGTGTCCGTTAGAGGATTTTGGTTCGATCATTCCTATCATATCAATTCCCCATATTGAAAATGGCCAAGGAGAACTTAATACATTTAAAGGAGTAGGCGGAACATGTATTTTGTCGGTGTAGATTTGGAATTTGTAACATGTCTTGGTATAATGGTAGAAATCAGCTTCCATCGTCAACCAATAATAACTTGCTCGCAAGATATTTCTAGCCATGGGATGTCCATTTGTATGAGTTCTAAAAGTGCCTTCATAAATTTCTCTCATAAGTGTATCTGCTTCATGTTTCTCCATGCACCTGAGCAACATCATGTCGTAGTTTCTTTTGTACAATACATCACCATTTAGAAAAACTTTGAATCTAGCTTTCATAGAGTTCGTTTGTCAATTACATAGGCATTTTCTAGATATTCTTGTTTCTCGAGATATCTTTTGATATCATAGAACCAAGGCTTGTCATTCGGTCCTTCCTCAATGGAAAGGAAATCTGCAGGTTCTTCAAAATGTTTGATTGGAATGCGTGGTTCGTGATTTGGCCAAGTTACTTTGAACATGAATAATTAAGTTGCCAAGGTGTCTGCCATTTGATTTTCTTCTCGCGGAATATGACTTAATGTAATCTCCGTAAATTCCGTAGCTAGCTTCAAAACATGATCCCGATATGGAATTAATTTGGGATGTTTAGTGTCTCATTCACCATTGACTTGGTATATGACTAATGATGAGTCTCCAAACACTTCGAGATGTTTAATTCTTAGATCGATAACAACTTCTAAACCCAAGATACAAGCTTCGTATTCAACAATATTGTTGGTGTTGTCAAAATATAACCTTGCAGTATAAGGTTTATGAAAATTCTTCGGGGAAGTCAAAACTGCTCCAATATCGTGCCCCAATGCATTTGAAGCCCCATCAAACATGAGTGTCCAACATGCCCCTAGTTCAGGTCCTTCATCGGGTCGTAGTATGTCGTAGTCATCTATAACCATGACATCTTCGTTTGGAAAGTCGAACTTCATTGGTTGATATTCTGGCAACGACGGATGAGCTAGATGGTCAGCTAATACACTACCCTTGATGGCCTTTTGAGTAACATATTGAATTCCGTACTTGGATAGTAACATCTTCCATCTAGCAATTCTTCCTGTAAGAGCTGGTTTTTCAAACACATACTTTAAAGGATCTATTCTCGCTATTAACCACGTGGTGTAAGTTAACATATATATTACCTTAATCATTTAGTAACCCAAGCCAATGCATAACAAGTTTTCTCAAGGAGTGAGTTCCTGGTTTCGTAGTCAGTGAATTTCTTGCTAAGATAGTAGATTGCATGCTCTTTTATACCCGTTTTGTCATGTTGTCCTAACACACACCCCACTGACCCTTCAAACATTGTTAGATACATGATGAGCGGTCTTTCGAGAACTGGTGGCATCAAGATTGGTGGCTCTTGTAAATATTGTTTTATTGTCTCGAAGGCTGTCTGACAATCATCATTCCACACCACTATCTGATCTTTTCGAAGTAATTTAAATATAGGCTCACACGTAGTAGTTAGGTGTGATATGAACCTCGAAATGTAATTCAATCATCCTAAGAAACCACGAACAACTTTTTCTATCCTTAGAGCTGGCATTTGTTGTATGGATTTCACCTTGTTAGGATCTACCTCAATACCGTGCTGATTTACAATAAAACCCAATAACTTGCCTAACCAGACACCAAATGCACATTTGTTCAAATTTAACCTTAGTTTGAACTTTCGCAGACGCTCGAATAATTTTAGTAAGTGAATGATGTGATCCTCCTTCGTATGGGATTTGGAAATCATATCATCTACATATACCTCCACCTCTTTGTGAATCATATCATGGAATAGTGTGACCATAGCTCGTTGATAAGTTGCATCTGTGTTCTTTAGACCGAACGGCATCACCTTGTAACAGAAAGTGCCCCAAGGATTCATGAAAGTAGTCTTTTCCATATCCTTGGGTGCCATTTTGATCTGATTAAAACCTGAGAAACGTCCATGAATGAGAATACTGGAGCTTGAGCTGTATTATCCACCAAAACATCTATGTGAGGTAACGAGAAATCGTCTTTAGGACTTGCTTTATTCAGATCCCGATAATCTACACACATGCGTACTTTACCGTCCTTCTTGGGTACCAACACGTTGTTAGCTATCCAAGGTGGGGTAATCTACTACCGCTAAGAACCCTGCATAAAATTGTTTAAGGACTTATCCTCGAATTTTGCTAGACATGTCTGGACGAGTTCTTCCGAGCTTCTGTCTAACTGGAGAGCAAATTTCCTTGAGAGGTAGTCTATACACCACAATATATGTATCTAATCCAAGCATATCTCTGTACGACCAGGAAAATATATCCACATATTCATGTAGAAACTTGATCAACCTTTCTTTGACGCTTTCCTCTAATGTTACCCCTAGCTTGATCTCTTTTGGATCTTTCTCTGTGCCAAGGTTAATGGTTTCAATTGATTCTTGGTATGGTTGTATATTATCAGCTTTTTTCTCTATCTCCTTTACCAATTCTTCAGAGAGTTCAAGGTCTTCATCATCTTCCTCTCCCACTTGGTTGACGGGTCAATCAAGATTATATCGGATAATAGCAATAACATTATCGGTGATTTTAGGCATGGATCTGCACATTTATCATGTTTTAGTGTAGTTTTAGTATGTGAATTTGGAAAATGCATATGAATAAAAGCATTTCCATTTTAAAATATAAGAGATAAATGCAAGAGAAAGGAATGGATTTCAATTGAATGCAAAATATAACTTTTATTAATTGCGAATAATGTTTAAAGGAAATTGGGGACCCTTACAAGCTACCTGTAGCGATAAAAAATGTAGCGGGGTAAATCGGAGATCGAACTATTAATTAATTCGTCTCACAAAAGCAAGAGTCGCCACCGCGCTTTATTATTTCCAAGGGAAAAGGGGAAAGAGCGAAATAAAACCCTAAATATGCAATGTAAAATAATACTTTCTAAAAGTAATAAAGATACAAGGCGTTTTTTTTTAAAAGAGATCTATGGTTCGGGGGTTGGTTATACAGTGGGAAGGTATTAGCACCCAATGTATCTATAGTACTCTATAGGAACCTTTTGAAATATCTGTTTATTAAAATGGTTCGTTTGATTAAAAATAAATTGTTTTGGTCGAAAAGGGGTACGAACGGTTTTTGAAGGTACGACGACCTAATGTCGAAGTTTTGGCTTAAAAGGTATAAGTTTTGAAAAGATTGAATATTTGGGGAAGAAAATTGTCTTAAGTTTTAATGAAATGAAAACATTCGCGTGATTGGATTTGAGGACATGAAGTCAACAAATTTAATCATTTTTCTCTTGGATTTAGACGTAAACAGAATAAACAAGTAAAGATGAAATAATTAAACAGAAAATTTGATAGATAAGTGATATACAACAATTAAATAACAGACTAAATGGTGTGAACATGCATTTTTTGTATTTTTGTTTAATATTAACTAAAGCGAGGGAATTAATTAAAGAAAATAAAATGTCTTTTAAGTTTCTATTTTTTATATATTTGTCTTTATATGTTTTTTAATATTAATATAAAGTATTATTTTAAGAATTATTAAATAATTTTAGACTAAATTAAAACTTTTAAAAGCTACTAACTTAAATCTAATTAAAAAAGAAAACTAACAATTATTAAATTAATCTTAAAGTTAAACTTAATAAAAATGGTCAAATTATTTAAAAATTGTTTTAATTAAATTACGCATCTATTTGATTAAGTTTTACTAATTAACTAAATTAATGAAAATTCTAAAAAAAACTAAAAGAAAGCAAATAGAAAGGGGGGTGGCCAAAAAATAAAGGGATAGATAATAACAATTTATGGGCTAAAGGGTTTCTAAAAGGGCCTAATCAAGGGTAACCAGAAAAAGGGATGGGGGGTTCCAATATAATTTGTTGGGCTTAGGCGTAAAAAAAAGGGGTGAGGCCCAATTGCAGATTGACAATGTTTTTTAGGGTTCTGATATTGTTTTCATTTGGATGAAATGGGGCTTAGGGTTACATGCACAGAAGCGGCGCTCCTTCGTTCTTGATTCATCTTCTTCGTGTTTCTTCTTCTTCTCTCGAGCCAAACATCCAGGACCAAGCCTTTTACCTTACAGCTGCCAGCGCCACCAACTGCCTCTCCTCCTCCATGAGTCGCTCAGGGATACGGTGTAAAGGTGACGGTTCGTCCTTTAACGCGTTAGGTTTTACGATTTTTGCATGCTTATGATTTGGTATGTTATGATTTGGTATTCATTGCTTTTATGTTCATTTTGTTTGTTTAACGAGGTTGTGAAAAGGGATGAGAAGAGAATTTACTACCTTTTTGGGAGGCGGAGGAGAAGGGAGTTTGGAGGCGCTCGGAGGCTCGACGATGAAGGGGTTGTGATGAACCAACTTGCCTTTTGGTGACCCTGGTACTCTGTACTCTTTGTCTCTCTTTTTTGTTGCCTTGATGATGACGGTGAAAACCTAGCTTTAGCGTCTTTTTCCTCTTCTTCTGTTGCCTTTACACGCTTGTGTTGCCTTGGATGCTTTGAATGCTTGGTTTGCTAACCCAATGATGAGTATCTCTGAGGGTTCTTCATGTTTCCTCTGAATGCTTGCTCGCTGAGTTTCTTCTTGCCTTTGAGTTGAGTTGCCCTTTTTGAATAACTTTGCTTCTTTATCTTCTTCAACTGCCTCGTTGCCTGCTTTGCCTTATTGAGTTGCCTAATGATGAAGATATTTTGAAGGCCTTTGTGTTGCCCCTTGAATGCTTTAGCTGGATGGTTTGGAGATTTTGAATGTTTGGTTGATGTGTTCGGACATATTTGGCTTAGGTTTAGAGCTGGACAGGTTTTGGGCGTATGATGGTCATGCTTGTTTATGTTTGAATGGCCTCAGTTTGGGGCTTGATAGTTTGTATGGTAAGGTTTGAACATGTTTTATTTAGGATGGTACAGGTTTGGTGATGGTTGAGTTTTGCTTCAGGTTTGGCCTGGTTTTGCTTCAGGTTTGGCCTGGTTTTTGTTTCTATAGGTTTGGCCTGGTTTTTGTTTCTACAGGTTTGGCCTTTGATGAGGTTGCTGGTTAGGCTTTGAAATGGTTATGGTTTTGTCATGGTTTTGACATGGTTTTGAATGCAGGTTGTATGTATGTTTTGGTTTATGTTGCAGTTTGAGTTATTTTGACTCAGTTTTGGTTTTTAGGCTTCCACACGGTTATCAACTCTCTTTTTTGAAGGGTTTGTTGTGTTATAACAGTTGCTGGCTTCCTATTCTTGAGGGCTCAGGTTTTGAATATTTTTACTATATTTCTCTGATACCTCTGCACTCTATACTGTTTTATTCAATTTGTTTGTATCTTTTTTCCATGCTTTCCTTTTCTTACTGTATTGTTGCTGTTTTGTTTTGTGTCCATTTTCTGCCTAAGGCCAAAACCTGTAAACCCACACTCTTTCTCTCTTCTCTCTCCTTAGTACAGTTTGACATTAAAATGATGTTATGTACTTTTAAGTTCTGAAAAAGCAAAGCTGGAAAATGATGAAAAATAGGAATATATTGCTTGCATATTTGGTTTTAAACTGCACATCTCTTTGTCAACTGCATTGTACAGTAGAGGAGCCTTTGTATTTTTGGCCTCTTCCCCCATGCTGGATAGTTTACGTTGCATATTGGCTTTGAAAACTTGCATATGCTGTTGTACTATGCATTTTATTTGAAATATGCAATTGGCTTTTGAAAATGTGCAATTGATTTTGGATTATGCAGTTTATAATTAAAATGTGCAATTTTGACAAAAGTGAATTTGTGCATATTTTTAACTTGTGCATTCATATTTATCAATAAAAATTCATCCCTTTTTGTGAACCGGGAGAAATCCCGTGATTTGCAAAAAGGGTAAAAACTGATTCCAACCGTTTGCTTTTAATGATGAACGCTAAATTAATTGTCCGCTTTTAATTATATTTATTTCTGACTTTTTCTTTTAATTCTTTGCAGGTAAAATCAAATGAGCATTAAAGGAGTATTGGATAGAAGATGAAGATTTAGAACTTAGAAAAAAAATAGGATAGTTTTTATTTCATTTTAAACATTGTAAAAATTATCATTGTAAATACGTTGTAAATAAATACGGTATTTAAACAACAATTGTAACAATTAGAATAAAATGAATAAAACTCCAATATTTTACCAATTAATTCTTTCCTTCTTTGCAATTATTTATTTTATCATTTATAATTCTTTAAATTATATAATAACTGAAAATCAATTCCAATTATTTAAATTTAGAATGATAAATAATTAAATAAATATCATTGATCAATTAACTTCTCTTCAATTATTTACTTCATTATTTATAATTCTTTTAAATTATAATAACTGAAAATAAAATTTCAATTATTTAAAACTTAGAATAATAAATAATTAAATAAACATTGTTTGATCAATTAGTAACCTTCTTTTCAAATATTTACTTTACTATTTATAATTCTTTAATTTATATAATAACTGAAAATAAGTTCCAATTATTTAAATTCAGAATAATAAATAATTAAATAAACATTGTTTTAGCATTGATCAATTAATAAATTTAGCGTTTCAAAAATAAACAGCTCTTGACTCGAAAAAGTTATGAATTTAAAAATCTGCTTTAAAAATTGATAAAAATAGGTCAAAACCCTTGCAATATAATGATGCAGATGGGAGATGGTATCTTAGGTCAAAATTTGGGGTACAACAGCTGCCCCTATTTAAGTTTCTTCTATCCGGAGATATGAAGATTAAAATCTTCGTCTCGACGAGATTGAAGGTACTTAAATACATAATACGCAAATATTTACCCTAAGATACCGCCATTATGTTTGATATAAATGTAGTGATTGAATTCACAGAGAAAGATATTGTATGAAAACAAGACAATGCTGGAGAAATCAAACACCAACAAAACACAGGGACAAGGATTATACAATACTGGGGAAATAAACCACCGACTTCAAGTAATAGACTCTTGACGGCGAATAAAAATTTGAGCGAATACGGACTCTGACCCTAACAAAGAAGGTATCTTGCATAGGCCATAAAACAGATTATTGACCCAAAATATCCGTGAGTTCACGACTCAAGGTGAACGATATAGAGTATTAAACTTGCTGGCGATGGATTACCGACTTCTGAAGGTAAAGATTCATAACAAACTCCTCTGCGAGATCTCCGGAGATATACTCATTAATGCTGAGATAATAATAAGATTGTAGATACACAAGTTGCCTCAAATAAAGAAGCTGCCACTTGCTGTCTTCCAAAAAATATTATGACATACAAGCTGCTTAAATAAAGAGGCTGCCACTTGCTGTCGTCCAGGGATGTCGATAACATACAAGCTGCTCAAATAAAGAAGCCGCCGCTTGCTGTCTTCCAAAAAAATACCAATAACATACAAGCTGCTCAAATAAAGAAGCTGCCACTTGCTGTATTCCAGAAAAATAATAACGTACAAGTTGCTCAAATAAAGAGACTGCCGCTTGCCGTTTTCTAACGATGTCTATAACGTACAAGTTGCTCATGAAGAGACCGCCGCTTGTCGTTTTCCAAAAATAATAATAACACACAAGTTGCTCATGAAGAGACCGCCGCTTGCCGTTTTCCAAAAATAATAATAACGCACAAGTTGCTCATGAAGAGACCGCCGCTTACCATTTTCCAAAAATAATAATAACGCACAAGTTGCTCATGAAGAGACCGCCGCTTGCCGTTTTCCAAAAATAATAATAACGCACAAGTTGCTCATGAAGAGACCGCCGCTTGCCGTTTTCCAAAAATAATAATAACGCACAAGTTGCTCATGAAGAGACCGCCGCTTGTCGTTTTCCAACGAGGTCTATAACGTACAAGTTACTCATGAAGAGACTGTCGCTTGTCGTTTTCCAAAAATAATTCAGAAGGAAATTGCGATGACACTGGCAGAGAATAAAATCTTCGTCAAAGAGAATCATGAATCAATCCTTCCCGAAGAGATCACATACTTAAATGTGCAAAATAAATGCACCATTCGTCTAGGTCGCGACTTCACTGAGGAAAATCGTGAGATAGCCTATGCAAGAGGAAACAACTCCCTCCAGGAATAAACCAGAGAGAAAACAGTCAAACGAGACTCCAACCAATGAGAAAGTAACTCGATTGGGGAATTCATCCTATCCAGAAATGGACAAGGTAAGCTAAATCAAAAATCATCCATGAGGATTAGCTCAGTTGGGGAATTTAGAAAGGAAGCACATTTTCTGCCTAAGCTAACCTTCTACTTGGAAAGAAACTGTACCTTGTATTAAAACAAAGTATACAACCCAAAATCAACGGCAAACATGAATATGCATGCGTGATATAAGTGTAAATGAATAAATGAATGTTATGCTGACGAAACGAACAGACGGAATATCTCGAAGACAATAAGATGTCACGACATAATAGATACTCGGCCAATCTTAAAAAGACGGAAAATAACTGGAACTTGAACCCCAAAGCAACGTCAGAGCGCATCACACTACAAGGCTCAAGTCTTCTGAGGAGAAAAGTATTCAAATCCAAACTTCTAATACCAATAGACCACTGGCATGAGACAAAGCGTACCACACTACAGAAATCTGCTCAAATAAAGGTAACCAACACAACGCTTAATTGGAAAAAAAAACTGGGGAGTCACCAAACTTAGTACCACGAGAAACGCAAGTTTACACAACCAACACCTCATGACGATTTTGAAAGCAAACATGTTCATCATGCAAGGATAAATTACTGTATTGTTTTGCATTTCATGGATTGACCATCCTCGGAACAACTGTTAATATTCCTTTCATTATTCACGACACATTTTTAAAATAAGAATACTTTAAATAACTTTATTTCAAGTATTTCCGTAAAATTAAAATTTTGCCCACAAAAGGTAAATGCTCAAATTTCATTAATAAGATGGTAGTTCGCTAGCAACGCGACTCCAACGGTTTGCAAAAGTTTGGGAAATAGTACATGAAAGAAAGGGTTACACAAAAACAATGATTACTATTCTCCCTAACAACTTCGAATTCCAAAATGTGCTCAAATGCCACAGCCGGTCTGACCAAAAACCTGCCTAAGCCGCCCCTTCGGGTTTTCAACTTAGCAAACTTTCAACTCAAATCTAAGCGAAATATTTCTTGACTGCATCGGCATTCATGGAGCGCGGGAGCTCTTCACCGTCCATATTGGTGAGAATCAAAGCACCTCCAGAGAAAACCTTCTTAACGACATACGGTCCTTCATAATTTGGAGCCCACTTGCTCCTAGAATCAGGTTGGAAAGATAGTATCTTTTTGAGCACAAGGTCACCTTCTCTGAACTCGCGTGGTCGAACCTTCTTATCAAAAGCCTTCTTCATCCTCTGCTGATATAATTGACCGTGACACAAAGCTGTCAATCTCTTTTCTTCAATTAAATTCAACTGATCATATCTACTTTGACACCATTCAGCCTCAGAAAGTTTAGCTTCCATCAACACTCTCATAGACGGAATCTCAACCTCCACGGGGAGTACTGCTTCCATACCATAAACTAGGGAAAATGGGGTTGCGCCTGTTGAAGTTCGAACTGAAGTACGGTATCCATGCAGAGCAAACGGAAGCATTTCATGCCAATCTTTATAAGTTACCACCATCTTCTGGACAATCTTTTTGATGTTCTTGTTAGCAGCTTCAACAGCCCCATTCATCTTTGGTCTGTAAGGAGAAGAATTATGATGTTCGATCTTGAACTCTTCACAAAGCTCTTTCATCATCTTGTTATTCAAATTCGAACCATTATCCGTGATGATCTTGCTCGGGATACCGTATCGACAAATGATCTGATTCTTGATAAATCTGACTACCACCTGTCTGGTTACATTAGCGTAAGATGCTGCTTCCACCCATTTAGTAAAATAATCGATCGCTACCAAGATGAAACGATAACCATTTGAAGCTTTGGGTTCAATCATTCCAATCATATCAATGCCCCACATAGAGAAAGGCCAAGGTGAAGAGATAACGTTGAGGAGAGTCGGTGGCACGTGCATCTTGTCTGCATAAATCTGGCATTTATGAAATTTCTTCACATATTTGCAACAATCAGATTCCATCGTCATCCAATAGTAACCAGCTCTCAACATCTTTTTAGCCATCGCATGTCCGTTGGCATGAGTGCCAAAGGATCCTTCATGTACTTCTTGCATCAGCATGTCTGCTTCATGTCTGTCTACGCATCTGAGTAGGACCATGTCGTAATTCCTCTTATACAAAACTTCTTCATTGAGGAAGAAAATGCTTGCTAATCTTCTCAACGTCTTCCTATCTTTATTGGATGCCCCAGGCGGGTACTCTTGAGTTTGAAGAACACGTTTACTGTCATAGAACCACGGTTTGTCGTCGGTGACCTCTTCTACTGAGAACACATGATCAGGTCTGTGGAGGCGCATAACCCGAATTGTAGGCACATAGTTCCAACCATTCACTTGAAACATTGAAGACAAAGTAGCTAAAGCATCAGCCATTTGGTTTTCATCTCTAGGGATATGACGTAATTCCACTTTGTTGAAGAAAGTTAACAATCTTCTAGCATAGTCTCTGTAAGGGATCAAACCAGGATGACGAGTCTCCCATTCTCCTTTGATTTGATTAATTACCAATGCCGAATCTCCGTAAATATCAAGAATCTTAATCCTTAGATCCACTGCTTCTTCGAGACCCATAATACATGCCTCATATTCAGCCATGTTGTTCGTGCAGTCAAACTTCAATCTTGCCGTGAACGGGATATGAGTACCTCGGGGAGTGACGATGATTGCCCCAATTCCATTTCCGTAAGAGTTCACAGCTCCGTCAAATATTAAACCCCAATGGGATTCAGGATCAGGTCCTTCTTCAGGTAACAGCTCTTCACAGTCTTTAGCTTTCAAGTACATTACATCTTCATCCGGGAAATCAAACTTGATGGAGTGATAATCGTCAATTGGTTGGTGAGCCAAATGGTCGGCTAAAATAATCCCTTTGATTGCTTTCTGAGTGTGATATTCAATGTCGTATTCAGATAACAACATCTGCCAACGGGCTATTTTTCCAGATAAGGCGGGCTTCTCAAAGATATACTTGATCGGATTCATTTTGGAGATCAACCAAGTGGTGTGGTTAATCATATACTGACGCAGACGACGAGCAGCCCAAGCTAAAGCACAACAGGTTTTCTCAAGCAATGAGTATCTAGACTCACAGTCTGTGAATTTCTTACTCAGATAATATACGGCACGTTCCCTTCTTCCAGTCTCATCTTGTTGACCAAGCACACATCCCATGGAATCTTCCAATATAGTCAGGTACATAATCAAAGGTCTTCCTTCCACCGGAGGAATCAAAATGGGAGGTTCAAGCAAATATTCTTTGATGCTATCAAAAGCCTTCTGACAATCTTCTGTCCACACACATCCTTGGTTCTTTTTGAGAAGCTTGAAAATCGGCCCACAGGTAGCAGTCATATGAGATATAAATCTAGAAATATAGTTCAGTCTCCCAAGGAATCCTCTTACTTGCTTTTCCGTCTTGGGTGCGGGCATTTCCCGAATAGCTTTGACTTTATCAGGATCTACCTCAATACCTTTCTGACTGACAATGAAACCCATAAGTCTTCCAGAACGAACACCAAAAGTGCACTTGTTGGGATTCAGACAGAGTTTATACTTTCTCAAACGCTGGAATAACTTCAATAAATGTTCCAAATGATCTTCTTCAGTTTGCGATTTGGAAATCCTGTCATCTACATACACTTCTATCTCTTTATGCATCATATCATGGAACAAAGCAGTCATGGCCCTTTGGTATGTTGCACCAGCATTCCTCAAACCAAACGGCATAACTCGATAACAAAATGTTCCCCAAAGTGTAATGAAAGCTGTCTTCTCCATATCTTCTGGTGCCATCTTGATTTGATTGTAACCAGAGAAACCATCCATGAAAGAAAAGACTTTGAACTTTGCGGTACTGTCGACTAATACGTCAATGTGCGGTAATGGGAAGTCATCCTTTGGGCTAGCTCTATTCAGATCTCGATAGTCTACACACATTCGAACTTTGCCATCTTTCTTAGCAACAGGCACTATATTGGAAAACCATTGAGGATAGACCGATGTAACAAGGAAACCTGCATTAATTTGTTTTTGAACTTCTTCTTTGATCTTGTCAGCCATATCGGGACGAGTCCTTCTCAACTTCTGCTTAATCGGCGGACATTCAGGTCTCAACGGTAAACGATGCTCCACAATATTGTTGTCCAAACCTGGCATATCTTTGTAGGACCAAGCAAACACATCAACATACTCTCTGAGAAGCTCCAACATTTTCTCTTTGACCTCTAGGATAAGCAATGCTCCGACCTTGACTTCCTTCTTATCTTCTTCATCACCCAAATTGATCAACTCTACAGGTTCTTCAAACGGTTGAATAATCTTTTCGTCGTGCTCAAGTAAACGGGAAATTTCATCAGGAATCTCTTCACTATCCTCTTCTTCGGCTCTGAACACAGGGAATTCAAAGTTGGGAGAGGGCATAGGATCATTGTTTTCAATGGTTAAGTCATGGATTAATCTGCACATATGATTATGCTTTATTTAGAAATCGATTTGTACAAATAAAACAAAAAGTTATTATATTTCCCTATTACTACCAATTAATTTTCATTACTATTTCCTAGAAAAAGTGAAAAATAAAACAGTAGTGGACTAAATAATATTTTTATTCATGACGGGAAATACTTGAAACAAAGAGCCCGGACATTTCTCTTTTGCCTTGGGCAGAGCAAAAGGATTTATTTTCAACATAGCCCGACACAAATACTTTTCGCCTTGGGCAGAGCGAATTTTTTCAAAAAAACAAAACAAAATATTACTCAGAAATGTGCATCACAACAGGAACATCAACAGCAATCCAGTTCTGGCAAGCCACTCCATGCGTTACTAAATCGGGTAAATCCTCTTCAGAATCGTCTCCTATTATAGCATCAACTTCAGGAGGAGTCGGATGGATAAAACCTGCACTTCGGAAAACCTCTTGTATCGGACGAGTAACTACTTCCTGCTTGACTCTTGTAGACACGGGATGAAAACCAAGACCTTCTCCAGACTTGTTCTCAGGCAAAGTCAACATCTGGCCCCAACCTTCAGCCGAACCACTTTCAACCACTCGTCGCGCATCCTCAAAAGAAGAAATAGATGTCCCTTGCTTCTTCACTTCATTATTAGCAACAGATAGAGCCTGGAATTGGGTCCCAACATCCTCATTAGCATCAATAAAAGAGAAAGATGACAAATGGCTTACCACCATAGCCTGCTCTCCACCAATCATTATCAGCTTTCCATGCCTCACAAACTTCAATCTTTGATGGAGCGTGGAAGTGACTGCCCCTGCATCATGGATCCATGGACGACCCAATAGGCAACTGTAGGCGGCACACATATCCATTACTTGAAAAGTGATCTGAAAAGTATGAGGGCCAATTACTATAGGAAGATCCACTTCACCAATGATAGTCTTCCTAGAACCATCAAACGCTTTGACAATTACCCCACTAGGTCTCATGGGAGCACCTTGATATGAGAGTCGAGATAATGTAGTTTTGGGCATTACATTTAACGAAGAACCTGTATCTACCAACACACTGGATAAAGTATCATTTCCACAACTTATTGAGATATGCAAAGCCATATTATGGTTCCTTCCCTCCTCCGGAAGCTCTTCATCACTGAAACCAAGATTGTTACACGAAGTAATATTTCCCACAATTCCATCGAACTGGTCAACCGTCACATCATGATCCACGAATGCCTGGTCCAAGACCTTCATCAAAGCTTCTCTATGGGCACCAGAATCTCTCAGTAAAGCAAGTAAATAAATCTTGGAAGGAGTTTGCAATAGTTGGTCCACAATCTTATATTCACTTCTCTTGATAAGCTTCAGAATCTCATCATCCTCGGGATGTGGGATAGGTTCATTGGATCAACCTATCTCAACCCTTGGTTCAACATTTCTCGCTGGAATTTCTGCCGGTATGGGCCTCCTGACTTGAACTTCTGGTCTCTTCAAAGGTACTGCTGCAAAGACGCGTCCGCTTCTCGTAACTCTACTCACATCAGCGATGTTAACAAAAGACGGCCTGGTTGGTATAGGGACTTCTACCCCATTCTCAATCATTGTGGCATTATACTTATACGGTACAGCTAGGTCTGAGTTGTAAGGCACAGGACCAGGTGGGTAAATGATCAAAGGAGAAACAGGTGCAGTCTGACTGTCGTAAACGATCTCTACTGATTCAGGCAAATTGAATTGTGGTATTATAACATTCACTTCATCCTCCGGATCTCTGTCATACGTAAAAGTGATAACCCTCTGGTCTAACAATTTTTGAATATCCTCCTTCACAATAGGGCAATCAACCTCTCTTGAACAAAATTCACAAACGTCATAATCATGCTGATGCCTAACAAAGGCAAGTCTTCTTAAGCTCTGATGTAACCTGATCAACGACTCTCTTATGTGTTCAACTTGAAAAACTCAAAACTTTCCCGGACAACCTTCCACCATATTCACTGATGCTGCCCCATGTCGAGGCAAAGGATTATCTCTAACATTTGGATTAACATCCTTGAAAGACAAGATACCATTCTTAATCAACCTCTGCACGTCCGCCTTTAGAGCAAAACAATTTTCAAGGTTGTGCCCCGGCGACCCTTGATGATATTCACAAAACTGATCCGCCTTGTACCACGGAGAAGTACTGTTTGGTGCGACAGGAGGAGACTTCGTCGTTATGAGGTTCTTTCTGATAAGAGCAGGGAGCAATTCAGTATAAGTCATAGGAATGGCATCGAATTGCGGTTTTCTTGGTGAACGGTTCTGGTTGTTGAATGGATAAGCCTGTTGTCGAGGCTGCTGCTGAAATGGCCGTTGTTGAGTTGGTGGGGTTTGATGAGCTGGGGTCATCAAAGCTGGGCGGACAGCCAGAGTGACTGCCGCAACGTGTGAGTAACCTCTCCTTGGTCTCCCTGGGAAGATTGCGCTGACATCCTGTTCTTTTATTTTTGGGAAAACACTTCCAAACTTCTTAGTACTGCTAGACGGACTTCCTTCTTTAACCAAACGCCCTTCACGAATCCCTTCCTCCAACCGCATGCCCATGCTTACCATTTCGGTGAAGTCACTGGGTGCGCTGGAGATCATTCTTTCATAGTAAAAGGAACCTAAAGTCTTCAAGAATATCTTCGTCATTTCTTTCTCCTCAAGAGGAGGATAGATTTGAGCAGCTATTTCGCGCCACCTCTGGGCGTATTCCTTAAAAGACCCTCTGTCCCTCTGGGACATCGCCCGGAGTTGATCCCTGTCCGGCGCCATGTCAATGTTATACTTATACTGGTGGACAAAAGCTTCGCTAAGATCGTTGAAGTTGCGGATCCGAATGCTGTCTAAACCCATATACCACTTAAGAGCAGCACCCGTCAAACTGTCTTGAAAATAGTGAATCAATAAGTCATGATCATCAGAATACGTAGACATCTTTCTCACGTACATAGTCAAGTGACTCCGAGGACACGAATCACCCTTATACCTCTCAAAGTCTGGCACTTTGAATTTTGCTGGAATCTTGACATTCGGAACTAAACAAAGGTCATGCATGTTCTTTCCAAACAAATCCTTCCCCTTTAACGCTCTGAGCTCCCTCTGCATTTCTTGGAATTGGTCTTGAAATTCTTCCATTCTATCAAAAAGACCCAAACTTTCAGCAGACTCGGCAGGATAAGTAGGTTCATTCAAGTATGGCACGGAGTGAACCACAGGAGCGACAGTTGTCATCAACGGTTGCGGGAAAGGTGTCACAGACGGGATTACTGGCGGCATGGCAGTTGTCTCTGGTTGAGGAAGAGACAAAATAGGTTGAAATAAAGGCTGTACGACAGGCTGATACCCCTCTGGCACAAAGTTGTAAGGCATTCCCCACGGAAAACCTTTTGGCATCTGATGTTGAAGCGGAGAGTTGATTTGAGTCACGGATGTTGGAACAGTGACAATCTCGGAAACCACAGTAGTTGAAGTCTGAATCTCAGCAGCTGTAGTCGATGGCTGATTCTGAGCAGCCATCAAACTTTCCACTAGCGCAGTTAACTTTTCCATACCGACACGAAGGGTAGCGACCTACTCACGAAGCTCGTGGTTTTCCTGTTCCAGATCTTCCATCTTCCTCTGACGATTGGCTCGAGTATCCGATCGATGAGACAGCTTGACAATCTATCGGAGTGGAAAAAGAAACAAGGATAAGACTCTAGAAAACATGTGAAGTGGAATGTTGGATAATGCATGATATGTGATGCAAATGATAATTCATTTTGATAATTTTTCAAGGAACTTCAATAATTTTGCACACATCAATGGTAAAAGAATTTGGAACAACAAAAACTCACTTCATTAATCAAAAGCGGTAAATTACAACTTACAACTTTGGAACAACAAAACAATAAATTACAACTTTGGAACATGAAGCCCATAATAAAAATAGTAAATTACAACTTTGGAACATGAAGCCCATAATAAAAGCAGTAAATTACAACTTTGGAACATGAAGCCCATAATAAAAGCAGTAAATTACAACTTTGGAACATGAAGCCCTTTTATAGAGTTTTACAAAATGACAACAGCAAAATAAAACTAAAAGCTAAAGATCACTCAGAATCATCAGATGAAGGACCAAATGCCAACTGTAACTGGAGCTTCCTGATCTTCTCTTCATAAAAGTCTTCCATCTCTTTCTTCTCAGCTACCAGTCGATCAATGATTTCCTTTTGCGGATTAGGAACGAGAGCAACGCTTACCGACCCTTCCTTCTTTCTCTTCCTTTCACTAGCATACTTCTTCAGTAAAGCATCCTTTTGACGAAGTTTCTCATCATGATCAATGAACCAGCCGTCTTGAATAAATAACAAATCCTCCTTTTCCTTTAGTTGTCGAGCCAGGACCCGATTCTCATATTCAGACATATTATACTTTTCTTTCCAAGCATCTCTCTCGGACTTCATCCTAGCCAGATTTCCTTGGTATTCTCCCATATTCTCGATAGGGATATCAACAGATGATGATGCAACAGTAGGGAATAAAGGTTTCTCAGGTTTATAGGGCATCTTGAGAGCACAAGCCCTAGCACGGACCCATTGTAGGTAAGGCTCCAACGAAACGGCACCCCTATGTCCTAACACATCTCTCCCTTTCCTATGGATGTGGCGCCAAGCTCCTTCGATCTCCCTCTTAGCTGCCTGATGATCTTGTCCTTCCTGTAGAAAGAAACCACTCACATGGATGTTGTTCGGCTTGTCCCTCATCGGGTATCCAAACTGACGGCGCGCGAGAATAGGGTTATAGTTAATTCCACCTTTCGTACCAAGAAGAGGCACGTTAGGAAAAGCACCACAGTTATCGATGATCTTCACGTCATAGTAAACTCGATTATACCAATCAATGTCGAAATAAGTGAGAGCCATGATTTTTGGCGCCCATCGCGGCTCCTTCTTGAGATCCCAGAAAACATCAGACCCAGGTAGATGAGAAACATACCACTGATACAACAACGGTGCGCAACAAATAATCATCCCTCCTTGATAAGAGTTTCGAAGATGGATGGAGTAGTAGGTATCTCCTAGCAGCGTAGGGACCGGATTTCCAATCAAGAAAATTCTGATGGCGTTGATATCCACAAACTTATCAACGTTAGGGAACAAGAATAGACCATAAGTGAGTAAAGCAAAGACGTCTTCAAAGGCAATAGTATTTTTTATCTCAGTGAAATGACGAGCTTTCCTCAACAAAAACTGCGCAGACAAGCCTCAGATTCCCCCTTTTGTAGTCATGTTCTCCTCTATCTCTGATTTCTTCAAGTGGGTGATGGTCGCTATCTCGTGAGATTTGGGTTCCTCTTCTAAGCCAGAAAAAGGAACACAGTCGGTGATCGGCAAACCAAGTATGTAGGAGTACTCTTCTAAGGTGGGCATCAACTGGTAATCCGGAAAGGTGAAACATCGATACAAAGGATCGTAAAATTGGACCAACGTACCAAGGATGCCTTCCTTCATCTTGCGCTTCATGAGAGGTATAATGGACCCATACTTTTTCTGAAAATCCGTCGGGTTCTTGATCTTAGGAATTAAACTCTTCAGCTCTTCAATCTCGGGCTCCTTAAAACTAAAACTTCGAGTGTTTCTCCTTCTAGATTCCATAATAATAGTACCTTAGATGTCTGCAAAAATCAATCCTAAGTTCCTTGAAAAAACAAGTTTTTTACAAAAAATGTTGATGAATGCATGAATGAATGATAATGCAACAGTTACACACAATTTCACAAACATGGGGTTTAAAGGTTCAACGTTTCGGCATGGAGTCGAGGGTAAAGCCCACCCCAAGGTATGTACTAACGGTTCAATCACACCTGTAAGACAAGGTTCTAAGAGTTCCCAGAGTCTACATTCCTCCTTCGGATATTGCCAACGTCTTGATTACTCAATAATTAGCAATATTCTCAAGAGAAACTCATCCGAGCGTAGCATCGCGTAACAACTACTTCCGAATTACTCCGTTATAGTCTCCGCGCTACACCTAAAAGGCCAAGATGGGTTAGGGTTCTACGGTCCTCAATTTCTCTGGCTCCCAGGTCGAAAATGATAATGTCTTCCCGATTACTCGGTAAACAAATATTAAGTTCAAAAGGGCCTTCCATTGAGTGGGGGATCTCATGCCTCCTTCTTCGGGATTACTCCCTCAAAGTTAACATGACTGTACCGCCCGTCCTATTCTTAAGTGTAACTTAATCCGGGTATAGGATTCGTCCTTTGCAAAAAACCCAAACAACTCCAATTTAAACACATAATCAAACAAATCAAATAATAATAAAACAGATAAGACAAATTAGGCTTAACCCACTTAGGGATGGACCAGCAAGAGGTCAATCTGTCCCCAACAGAGTCGCCAATTCTGTAGCGATAAAAAATGTAGCGGGGTAAATCGGAGATCGAACTATTAATTAATTCGTCTCACAAAAGCAAGAGTCGCCACCGCGCTTTATTATTTCCAAGGGAAAAGGGGAAAGAGTGAAATAAAACCCTAAATATGCAATGTAAAATAATACTTTCTAAAAGTAATAAAGATACAAGGCGTTTTTTTTGAAAAGAGATCTATGGTTCGGGGGTTGGTTATACAGTGGGAAGGTATTAGCACCCAATGTATCTATAGTAATCTATAGGAACCTTTTGAAATATCTGTTTATTAAAATGGTTCGTTTGATTAAAAATAAATTGTTTTGGTCGAAAAGGGGTACGGACGGTTTTTGAAGGTACGACGACCTAATGTCGAAGTTTTGGCTTAAAAGGTATAAGTTTTGAAAAAATTGAATATTTGGGGAAGAAAATTGTCTTAAGTTTTAATGAAATGAAAACATTCGCGTGATTGGATTTGAGGACATGAAGTCAACAAATTTAATCATTTTTCTCTTGGATTTAGACGTAAACAGAATAAACAAGTAAAGATGAAATAATTAAACAGAAAATTTGATAGATAAGTGATATACAACAATTAAATAACAGACTAAATGGTGTGAACATGCATTTTTTGTATTTTTGTTTAATATTAACTAAAGCGAGGGAATTAATTAAAGAAAATAAAATGTCTTTTAAGTTTCTATTTTTTATATATTTGTCTTTATATGTTTTTTAATATTAATATAAAGTATTATTTTAAGAATTATTAAATAATTTTAGACTAAATTAAAACTTTTAAAAGCTACTAACTTAAATCTAATTAAAAAAGAAAACTAACAATTATTAAATTAATCTTAAAGTTAAACTTAATAAAAATGGTCAAATTATTTAAAAATTGTTTTAATTAAATTACGCATCTATTTGATTAAGTTTTACTAATTAACTAAATTAATGAAAATTCTAAAAAAAACTAAAAGAAAGGAAATAGAAAGGGGGGTGGCCAAAAAATAAGGGGATAGATAATAACAATTTATGGGCTAAAGGGTTTCTAAAAGGGCCTAATCAAGGGTAACCAGAAAAAGGGATGGGGGGTTCCAATAGAATTTGTTGGGCTTAGGCGTAAAAAAAAGGGGTGAGGCCCAATTGCAGATTGACAATGTTTTTTAGGGTTCTGATATTGTTTTCATTTGGATGAAAGGGGGCTTAGGGTTACATGCACAGAAGCGGCGCTCCTTCGTTCTTGATTCATCTTCTTCGTCTTTCTTCTTCTTCTCTCGAGCCAAACATCCAGGACCAAGCCTTTTACCTTACAGCTGCCAGCGCCACCAACTGCCTCTCCTCCTCCATGAGTCGCTCAGGGATACGGTGTAAAGGTGACGGTTCCTCCTTTAACGCGTTAGGTTTTACGATTTTTGCATGCTTATGATTTGGTATGTTATGATTTGGTATTCATTGCTTTTATGTTCATTTTGTTTGTTTAACGAGGTTGTGAAAAGGGATGAGAAGAGAATTTACTACCTTTTTGGGAGGCGGAGGAGAAGGGAGTTTGGAGGCGCTCGGAGGCTCGACGATGAAGGGGTTGTGATGAACCAGCTTGCCTTTTGGTGACCCTGGTACTCTATACTCTTTGTCTCTCTTTTTTGTTGCCTTGATGATGACGGTGAAAACCTAGCTTTAGCGTCTTTTTCCTCTTCTTCTGTTGCCTTTACACGCTTGTGTTGCCTTGGATGCTTTGAATGCTTGGTTTGCTAACCCAATGATGAGTATCTCTGAGGGTTCTTCATGTTGCCTCTGAATGCTTGCTCGCTGAGTTTCTTCTTGCCTTTGAGTTGAGTTGCCCTTTTTGAATAACTTTGCTTCTTTATCTTCTTCAACTGCCTCGTTGCCTGCTTTGCCTTATTGAGTTGCCTAATGATGAAGAGATTTTGAAGGCCTTTGTGTTGCCCCTTGAATGCTTTAGCTGGATGGTTTGGAGATTTTGAATGTTTGGTTGATGTGTTCGGACATATTTGGCTTAGGTTTAGAGCTGGACAGGTTTTGGGCGTATGATGGTCATGCTTGTTTATGTTTGAATGGCCTCAGTTTGGGGCTTGATAGTTTGTATGGTAAGGTTTGAACATGTTTTATTTAGGATGGTACAGGTTTGGTGATGGTTGAGTTTTGCTTCAGGTTTGGCCTGGTTTTGCTTCAGGTTTGGCCTGGTTTTTGTTTCTATAGGTTTGGCCTGGTTTTTGTTTCTACAGGTTTGGCCTTTGATGAGGTTGCTGGTTAGGCTTTGAAATGGTTATGGTTTTGTCATGGTTTTGACATGGTTTTGAATGCAGGTTGTATGTATGTTTTGGTTTATGTTGCAGTTTGAGTTATTTTGACTCAGTTTTGGTTTTTAGGCTTCCACACGGTTATCAACTCTCTTTTTTGAAGGGTTTGTTGTGTTATAACAGTTGCTGGCTTCCTATTCTTGAGGGCTCAGGTTTTGAATATTTTTACTATATTTCTCTGATACCTCTGCACTCTATACTGTTTTATTCAGTTTGCTTGTATCCTTTTTCCATGCTTTCCTTTTCTTACTGTATTGCTGCTGTTTTGTTTTGTGTCCATTTTCTGCCTAAGGCCAAAACCTGTAAACCCACACTCTTTCTCTCTTCTCTCTCCTTAGTACAGTTTGACATTAAAATGATGTTATGTACTTTTAAGTTCTGAAAAAGCAAAGCTGGAAAATGATGAAAAATAGGAATATATTGCTTGCATATTTGGTTTTAAACTGCACATCTCTTTGTCAACTGCATTGTACAGTAGAGGAGCCTTTGTATTTTTGGCCTCTTCCCCCATGCAGGATAGTTTACGTTGCATATTGGCTTTGAAAACTTGCATATGTTGTTGTACTATGCATTTTATTTGAAATATGCAATTGGCTTTTGAAAATGTGCAATTGATTTTGGATTATGCAGTTTATAATTAAAATGTGCAATTTTGACAAAAGTGAATTTGTGCATATTTTTAACTTGTGCATTCATATTTATCAATAAAAATTCATCCCTTTTTGTGAACCGGAAGAAATCCCGTGATTTACAAAAAGGGTAAAAACTGATTCCAGCCGTTTGCTTTTAATGATGAACGCTAAATTAATTGTCCGCTTTTAATTATATTTATTTCTGACTTTTTCTTTTAATTCTTTGCAGGTAAAATCAAATGAGCATTAAAGGAGTATTGGATAGAAGATGAAGATTTAGAACTTAGAAAAAAAAATAGGATAGTTTTTATTTCATTTTAAACATTGTAAAAATTATCATTGTAAATACGTTGTAAATAAATACGGTATTTAAACAACAATTGTAACAATTAGAATAAAATGAATAAAACTCCAATATTTTACCAATTAATTCTTTCCTTCTTTGCAATTATTTATTTTATCATTTATAATTCTTTAAATTATATAATAACTGAAAATCAATTCCAATTATTTAAATTTAGAATGATAAATAATTAAATAAATATCATTGATCAATTAACTTCTCTTCAATTATTTACTTCATTATTTATAATTCTTCTAAATTATAATAACTGAAAATAAAATTTCAATTATTTAAACTTAGAATAATAAATAATTAAATAAACATTGTTTGATCAATTAATAACCTTCTTTTCAAATATTTACTTTACTATTTATAATTCTTTAATTTATATAATAACTGAAAATAAGTTCCAATTATTTAAATTCAGAATAATAAATAATTAAATAAACATTGTTTTAGCATTGATCAAATAATAAATTTAGCGTTTCAAAAATAAACAGCTCTTGACTAAAAAAAGTTATGAATTTAAAAATCTGCTTTAAAAATTGATAAAAATAGGTCAAAACCCTTGCAATGTAATGATGCAGATGGGAGATGGTATCTTAGGTCAAAATTTGGGGTACAACACTACCCCTATGCCTCGAGTTTGGCATAGGTTCTTTTTAAAATAAGGAAATTTACTTTGGAAAGAAAAAGATCTCTAGAATCTCAATGGCTGCCCAATTCTTGAGTTCTTTGCATGGAGCACACTCACGAATGAAGTCAGATGCTCTTCTTATGTTGCTCTTTCTAGATATCATTACCACTTGTCCACCATGCTCTACCCCTTTGTTGATAAAGGTCTCCTGGATCGGAGGAAATTACTCCTTGCCTTTCAAATTAGCCTTTGATGATTCATAGCCCAAACCAAAATGATTCTTCTTCTATGGTATCTCCACAAGTTTACCCCAACCTTTTGAGGCACCATCTTCCATAACTGTTTGTAAGTCTCTCCACGAGGTTACATTAGGTTTCTTGATTTTCTCTACCTGTAGGGTTACCATTGAAGAAACCTCTAAGACATGAAATGGTGTTGCTATACAATCTTCATCAGCACCGATGTATCTATAGGACTCTATGTGACTCACAAAGATGTCCTCTTCACCGTCGATTATAACTAATCTTCTTTAAGTGCGGCTTGGTTCTCTTTAATCTATTCCATCACTTTCTTTTAATGGACCCTTGTTTGATATGATGGTAGGAGAGGTGGCGTTTTTCTACCAATGGTTTAACTGGAGATGACTTTGAAAATTAATGAGTTTTTTGTTATGAAATGTGAAATGATGTGATGTCTGCGAATGCATGGATGCGTATGAATATGCTAAAAGTTTTTATTCATTTTTTTAATATCTTATTCACTTGGATATATATTTTCCTTTTTTTGTATTTATATTTTCCAGGTTTTGCTTTTTATTGGCGAGCATCTAAAAATAAAATACACAATCGAGATATGGAAACAAAATACTTTTATTGAAATAACAATTGCCTTTTAAAAAGGAGAATACAATTCAGATATTGAAAAATATTCAAACCAAAACATCAAAACTTGTTGAAAGAAATAATAAAGGGAAACAAAATCTTCTAAGCGCGCCTATGTATTTCTGCTATGAAGCCATCAACCATAGTCCTGCAAAGCTTGAGGAAGTCTTCAACGTCTTTTGGGAGCGGGACCATCACATTTTTTCTACATCTCTCAAACTTATAGGGATGCCCTCAATGAGATTGTTGGCTAAGAAGGATAGTTTTACATGCTTATCTTCATAGAATCGATACTCTTGGTAGAGGTCCAGAATTATCTTATGATTATCCTTTCCTGCTTTGGCGATCTTTGCATACTGCTCTTCCCAATATAATTTTCAGCCCTAATCTCCGTATAGAGTTTCCATTGTATAAGGAAATTCTTTTGGAGGTCTTCTAACTCAAGACACACTTGCTCGTATTCATCAGTCTTTTGGGCGAGAAACCTTTCTGCCTTCATCTTCTTGAGGTGTTCCCCTACATTCGATTCTTGGATATCTTGGAGTCTCGTGGTAAGATACTTCATTTGCTCTTCTTGATCTAAATAATCTTGTGCCAAACTTTGAATTTAAGCCCTCAAACCTTCTTCTATCTTCTTTTTGTCCTGTAACTCTTTTCGTACCACCTGCTTATTTTCCCGATTTCACTAGCAGCATCTTCCAAATGTTGGTTGTGGGAATCCAATTTAAAAGTAACACTCAACAACCCTTCGGTCGAACATTTCCGCTTAAGACTCTCCTTTTCAAACACTTCACAATCTTTCTGAATCTGGTGATCTTTGGACTCAAGCTCGTGTTGCATTTGTCTTTTTTTTTAGCTAAGGTATGAAGGCTAAGATCCAATTCCTCTTTCTCCTTTTGATCTTGATTCAAAGCTTTCTTCAAGTTATCCATTTATTCTAAGGACATAGGCAGAGGATTCGGGACATATGGTTTATACTCAGGATCAATGTCAAATGGTAACTTAACAACTTGCACCCTATCCAAAACCCATTGAGTATAAGGTTCTTTTGCCACGACATTCTTCCTTTAAGCTTTTCTCTTGTTAACCTTATTCCAAGCTCAGATGATCTTGTTGAGCAACTCTCGGTCATTTTTGCCCATGTCATGAATGATTAATTATTGAAGTTGTTCATCAGAGGGTTTATCCTCTAAAGGGTACCCTAGTTGTCGCAAATCCAAATTAGGGTTATAATTGATAAAACCACATGATCCAATCAACGGAACATTCAGAAAATATCCGCAACTATAAATGATATCTCCAATGTCTAGCTTCCTCGCATACCATAACACATAATTAGAAGTAAGAGACCTTAATTTTTGAGGCCACTCATATCTTGTCACATTCGGAACCATGTAGTCTTCTTTGTAGAGGTGAGTCATAATCCAAGAATATAAGAGCGGGATACAACAATTTAGAGCACCCCTTCCCTTTTCATAACGAGTGTGAAGAGCATAGTAAATATCAGCAAGTAAAGCAGGAGTTGGGTCTGCATTCAAAGCTTTTGCACCCCAAAATACACTAATAGCTGCAAGGTCAATATAGTCCAAAGTCAGCGGAAACAGAATTACCCCAAATACAAGTATCCCTAAGAAATCAATACAAGACTCCCATTCTTTGTTATCGGCAAAAGAAAGGGCTTTAGCTTCCAAATATTATCTTTTAACCCCTTGCACATCACCTTCTTTCTTGTAATTAAGTGAAAATTCAGGATAAGGGATCCCTAAACCATTTGCTAAGTCATAAATATCAATAGTCTGTTCAATTCCCACATATGCTTTTCCCTTAGAAAATTTCAAAAGTATATCAAATGTTTCCAAAGTCGGCACTAGTTGAAAGTCATGGAATGTAAAACACATCAATGGAGGATCGTAGAACTGAACCAAGGAAGAAATATCGTCTAATTGTAAATCCACTTTTGTCAATTCAAGGGTATCCCCATAACACTGAGTAAACATATTCAAAGCTCTTTCAGACAGTCTCCCTTTGATGGTCTTGATCTTTGTTGTATCTGGCTTGGCGGCACTAACATATACAAGTTGTTTCCCTCTGGCATTCATTTTTAGGACACTTCACCAAAAACCATTGATTATATTTTTTTAATCATGTGAATAAGACAAAAAAAAAGAATGGAGAACAATAAATATGTGAAATGCAAGATGTATGAATGCATGATTGTATGGTATAGTAATAAGATTTTATGAAAGGTATCCTTAGTTGGTAGGCTCCTAGTTTTGGCCTACGAATATTATACCTCCCCATAAGGTGGCTTCCTTAATGGTATCATGGATTACGCTAGAGGGAAAGGAACAAGGGCCTCCCTTGAGTGGAGCCTCTTTGCAGACCAAAACTTTCGTCTTTAAGATCGTGAAAGGTATCACCATGAGATTTTTGTTTATGGGTTATACAAAAAGTCATAGGGTTTGTTCCAAATTCCTACCCCCCAAAGAGGATATCTCTTGACATGTATTTTTTTTTTTTGGAATTCCACTGACTCTAGGCGAAGTCTTCACAAAAACTCATAGGGATGATGTATCCCCTTGGCCAATAGACGAACCTTCTTTCTAAGTTTTTTTTTTAAATATATTTTTTAAATAAAATCCCACCAGTAGATGAATAAAAATGACAAATAATATAATAATAAAAAATAGATAAATAATTAAATAATCAAGTATAGAAAAATACCAAAAACAAGAAAAACCCTAAAACCAAAAGGAAAGGCTTCTAAATCATAGGGTTGAGTCCCCAACAAAGTCACCAACTGTTATAAAGGTTTTAAAATAAGAGTCGCCACCATTAATTTTTATCCTAGAGAAGGGAATATAACAGATAACCCAAATTTGGTCAGAGATTCTAAGTTGTTGACTTGTTTTTAGACGAAGGGAAGGTGTTAGGCACCCCTCATCTACCTTGTTCACAAGGATACTAGCGTTTAGATTTAAGGTTTAGGAATAGGATTTTAATTTTTAAGTTAGGGGAACTCGCCTCGATTTTTAAGTTGTATGCCTATGTATCCTCTTATGAGGAATCAGAGTCCCAATTCGTAGTTCTTAGGTTTGGTTGGTGTTTTTTTTATAGGATTGCGCAAAATTAATTTCGAAGTATCCTTGAACCTTTCCTGGGTTTGAAAAGTGTGTGACCATAGGCGCAGTTCGTAGTTAAGTTTGATAGCAATTCTCCTTAATCCTTTTTAAAAAATATCTTGATTTTTGTTAAGTTAGTAAAAAATGGTTTTTGTTGTTGGTTAGTTGTTTTGAAATATATTAAAAATAATTTTATGCATGAGGAAAAATAATTTTAATCCAATTAAAAATATTTGAATGGGTTAGTATATATAAAAAAGGATTTGAATTAAATTTTTTTATAGAATTTTATTATAAATATATTAATTGAAAATATTAATTATAATAAAGTAAAATAGAAAAATATAAATAAATGAATAAAATTAAAAATAATAAATTAATTATAAAATCCAGGGGGTGAATTTTAAGTTTGTTAGTAAAAGGCTGGGGGTGTATAGAATAAGGCCCTAAATTTAGATATTGAATTTAGGCCCAAAATGCAGGGGGTGTTGTTTTGAACATGATAGAAAAATTAAGGGGTTCAGGGAGTAAGGGCACAAGTCCATATGTTAGACTAGGCCCAGTAGGGCATGGAGGTGTAATTTACGATTAAGAAAGAGTAAAAGAAAACAGGGAAGTGTGTAAATATAAATGGGCCAAGGCCCATAATTATAAATGTTTGGGAGGTCCGTTTGGACCTCGTGCAGGCGAACACACAAAGTTATGATGGGCGGGCGTTTGAGAGACGTTTGATCAAGATCAGATGATCGTGATTGAAGGTGCACAGTATGTGAAACACATGGGATTACAAACGAGATTATATTTATGTTTTTTCTTCATTTTTCACTTCATTTACATTTCATACCCACCTCTCTCTGTTCTCGCCTCTCTCTGTTCTCCTTCTAACAACAAAAGAACATCGCCGCTCTAAACCCTAAACACCGAACCCTAGTAGCGACGAAATCAACCCCTTTAACCCCAAACCAAACTCCCATACACCAATAACAATCACAATATCAAATAAAAAACCCTAAGCTACATATTTCAATGAATTACCTCTCTCGTCATGAATCCTTTATCTTCAATCCGATTTCCTTGATCTCATCTCTGATCTCTTCCTTCTTGGTTTTGCAGGTATGTAGAATGACAACGATGATGGCGATGAAAGCACGTCGGCGATTGAAGGGTTTTGAAGGTGGAGGTTTCGACACAGATATAGGGTTTCAGACTTCGAAACCCAGATCTCAGCTTCTTCTTCGTCTCGTTCTATCTCCAGAAAAATCTCCTCCCCTTTCAATTAGTTTTAGGGTTTTATTTACATGTTATATTTTAGATGAATTAGGAAATATTGTTGTGATTTTTGTTACAAATTATAATTGATGAAGATTGTTAGCAATTAGATTTGTAGATTTGATTGTGTGTAATTTTTAGAGGATTCTGTATGTAATTGATTTTGGAGGATTCTGTTATGTAATGATATACAAATTTGAGATTTGTTTGAGATTTGATACAAATTTGTTTGATTCTCAAAATAATTGCTTTTTTGTTTCCATTTTTTTCCGTTTTCAATCTCTACAGTGCTTGTTTTTGAGCTCCTTGGGCCTCCACTGGGATACAAGGGTTACAAAAGAAACCCTAATTTTGACTTTCGTCAACATTAGGTTGACCGATTTAAAACTTAATTAATCAAGTTAATCCAAAAAAAATTAATGATCCTCGGTCCAAAAAAGCTTAATGGGCCAACACCTGTTCAGTTGTTGGTTTTCTTAAACACACCCTCTCTTATCATTGAAATGGTCCTCAAAGCCATTGGGCCGACCATATTCTAATCACCCCTTATTTTGCACTTATACAAATACAACCCAAATGGGCTTAGCTGTGAAGCAATTTAAGCCCAATACACCCCTCTCTGGTTTAATAAACAAAAAACAAATCAGAAATAAAAACCCCTTTCTACTTAATAATGTACATCCTTCTTATTTTTATTAAAGCAATAGTTTAATAGGATGGAATCTCAATAACAAATACACCTCCTTTCTATTTGTAAGGAAAACTTAATGGGCCATCAGATTTTGATGGTCCATTTATGAAACAATACACCCCCTCTATAAACTTTAATACCCATACTATATATATATATATATATATATATATATATATATATATATATATATATATATATATATATATATATATATATATATATATATATATATATATATATATATATATATATATATATATATATATATATATATATATATATATATATATATATATATATATATATATATATATATATATATATATATATATATATATATATATATATATATATATATATATATATATATATATATATATATATATATATATATATATATATATATATATATATATATATATATATATATATATATATATATATATATATATATATATATATATATATATATATATATATATATATATATATATATATATATATATATATATATATATATATATATATATATGAATTTGACAACAATAAATTATAAAGAAAATGATAACACCAGAAATTAATATTAATAAGGAATAAATTGATTAGAAATCAATAGGGCAAATTTGGGGTATGACACTTGGTCTCCTAGATTTTTTATCGTGATATAAATGTCGACTTCAATGGGGAACTAGCCTCAAGAGTGTTAAAGCCTAATTTGTTTTATCTGTTTTATTATTCTTTGCTTGTATATATGTGATATTCTCTATTTCTTGGGGGTGATTTGGGGATTTTTTTGAGGACAAGTCCTACACCCGGACTAAGTTACACTTAAGATTAGTATGTTGATATAATCAAAAGTTACATGACTAGCGTAATCCTTACATAAGTAGCATATGATAACCCCACTCAGTGGAGGCCTCTTTGGGGGTGGTAATGCTAAAATAAGCCAGTTGTTTAAGCACTATCACTTTAAACCTGAAAGCCCGCGAAGTTGAGAACTGTAGAACCCCTTAACTCATATTGGCCTTTAGGATGTAGTGTGGTGACAATTCAAAAGTAGTCTTGAATTAGTCGTTACATAATACTATGCTTAGATGAGTTTTCTTGAGGATATAATTAGTACTCACAAATAGTTGTCTAAATCAGTAATATCTGAAAGAGGAGTCAAGACTCTGAGAACTTTTAAAACCTTGTTCTATAGGCAATGAACCCCTAGTACATACATTGTGGGTGGTTCTTACCTTTGGCTCCATACTCGTGATATTAAACTCTTAAGCCATGTTTATGATTATTGCATAATCATGCTTTCATAAAAATCCTTTTACTCGATTTTCAAGGAACTCATAGATTCTCATTGTAAACATCAATAGGTTTTGTAATCATGGATATTGGAAAGAGGAACACTAAGAAGTATGATTTCATGAGACCTAATTTTCAAGAGTTGAGAAAGCTAGGGTCTTTGGTTATTGATCATGAAAATTTCATAAAATGTTATAGGAGCCTTTTGAGTATTCTCCAAGTTAAGGTGCCATATGGAATTCATGAAACTCTTGTTCAGTTTTATGATGCCCTTTACCATTGCTTCACGTTTCCCGACTATCAATTAGTTCCGACCTTAGAAGAGTAATCTTTTTGGATTGGGCTGCCAGTATCAGATGTTTTACCTTTCAGTGGTTTTAAGGAGGTCTCCTAGCCCCATGTTATTGCTAAGGTACTTCACTTAGAAGCATCTGAGGTGAAGGAAAATCTCACTTTCAGAAAAGGTTTTCAAGGTCTGACTTCCAAGTTCTTGATAGAGAAAATTATCGTCTTTGCCAAAGCAGATAGTAGGGATACTTTTGAGGAAATTCTTTCCTTACCTATTTATGGTCTTGTGCTCTTCTCAAACGTTGACCACTTTGTTAATATTGATGTTATTCAGATATTTTTATTTGGTAACCTGGTGCCTACTTTGCTTGGAGACGCCTACCACTCTATTCATTATAAGACTCATAAAGTATATGAAACCATCACATGTTGTGCACCTCTGTTGTACAAGTGGTTTTGTTTGCACTTGCCGCAGTCTCATCTCATTAAAGCCAACCCAAACAAGCTTAGGTGATCCCGAAGGCTTATGTCCATTACTCAGTAGGATTTAAATTGGTATATCCCATCTTATGACATTGGGGTAATCATCGATAATTATGGTGGTTTTCCTAATGTACCTCTTCTTGGTATAAAAGGAGGAATCAACTACAACCTTATTCTTGCTAGGCGCCAGTTTGGATACCCTATGAAGGACAAACCCGATAACATTCTGTTATCAGGTTTCTTTTACCTTGATGAGGAGGATAATCTAGACTTGAAGGAGGATATTATGGATGCTTGGCACGGGATTTAAAGGAAAGGTAAAGATCATTTGGGAAAGAAACACTTCACTACCTTTGAGCCTTTTACTTAGTGGGTCCTGATACAACCGGCTGAAATCATCAAACAACAAAGTCGCCATCGAACGTCTTTTATCCCACAAGGAGGGAAAGGTAAACATCGAGAAAACCTGAGAAGGGAGAAGTCACGACCTTGCGACCGAGAGATCAGGTAAGGGAGTCTATTGCACGAGGGGAGGTTATTAGCACCCCACACGCTCGTAGTACTCTATAGTATTCACTCTTGTTATCTATCTTATGGGTGTATTTAATCTATGCTTACTGTTTACTACTGCTAAAGGGAGAATACATGCATAAGAAAGGAGAAAAGAATGTAGGGAAAATAAAGTTGTACTCGCTTGGGCCCTACCCCAATGCCTACAAATCCTTTTTGAGGAATCAGAGCTATCGTAGTTTGACTCACATATTTTTGTTTGTTTGTGTTTTTATGGAAAATGTTAATTCCTCCGTTTGCCGCAGCTCAACCTTTGGAGACTTATGTGTTGGCACAGAAGTAAACTAATCATGTCCTTACCTGAAAAGGGTTTTAGAGAAAAGGTGCTTTAGTGCATAAAAAAGTTTGAGTTGGTTTGTATTTTTGTTGCAGATAATGACTAGTTGACCTCAAGAGAGAGATATTAGCCACTTTTCTACTTATCCATGAAGGGAGTCTTTGAGACTTGAACCACACCTAGGCTTGAGATGGAAGAACAATAAGATCGAGAAGAGACCCGCTTATCATTTCCCATACTCAACAAAAGTATGATTCTCATCAGTGATTTTTAAGTGTTTTGAAGTTTGGAAGGAAAAATAAGTTTTTTTGTTTTAATGCAAATGCAAAAGGGGAAAGAAAAGTCAAAGGGAGACTAGCTTATTTCTAAACCTAATGTTATTATGCATCAGACCTAAAGTTGGAATTTCAAGGGAATTCTACCTAATGTTTGCATGCCTAGATTTAAAAGCCTAATGTCTAATTTTGGTTCAATTAAATCGAAGATTAAATTGGAACCAAAATCACCTAAGGGAACATGAAAGACTATACAAACAAGCAAACTTAGGCAGCAGGTATTAAAGTATTGCATACAATCTATACCAAAAATCGCAAACGAAATACATGGCATAAAATGAGTAAAACTAGTGGTTAAAATTGACTAAAAAGTTAGTAAAAGGGGAAATTAATTCCTATTTAATTCCTAAAGTGTCTTATGATATTTTTATCATTTTTATTATGTATTTTTGTTATTAAAAAAATGAAAGAAATAATTAAATAATTATAAAAAGAAAATAAGAGAATCAGGGGGGGTATGGACTGGAATCCAGGATATATGGTTCAGCAACAATGGCACAAAGCCCAATCTGTATAATCCAATGGCACTTTTTTTTTGTATTCACAACACAACGGGCTCCAAAAAAGGCAGTATGGGCTTATGGAGATGAGTAATTCGATTGATCCAGCCTAACAACACATTTCACTAGTTTTTATTCAATCCATATTTCTTTATATTCACTATATTCCCTTATAAAAAAAATAAAATAATGATAAACAATAAACTAGGATTAAAAAGATATAAAGAGGAATCAGTTAGGGATTCTGAATGTACCGATTCGACTTCCAAGAAGAGAAATCAATTCTCTTCTTCTTCCTTCCTTTTGAATCATGGTGATAAACATATTACAGCCTCTCATCTCTATCTCATTATGCTCGTTGCCGATGACGATTCCAATTTCAATCGTGAATATAAACCACACCATAAATCTCGCCTCATCGTCATCGATGTTGAGCAGCTTCACCGTCTATGCCTCCGTCTCAATCCAGAGCTTTGTCTCATTCGATCCATCTCATCCCTCACGTTTCCACTTATGTCGAAGCAACTGCACTCCTTCCATTCCTAATTTTTCTTCTACTCAAACCCATACTCCCAAGATCAAGCTTTGCTATCATCTTCGAAGCTCTGTCCAAACAATTCCTCCGCATCGTGAATAGGAGGCCCAAACCTCTACTTTCTTAATCATCGATGTCACCTATCGTGCCACAACGTCGAAGTCGCTGTTCAACTTCTCCTCGAAAGCTCACCGTTCAACCTCCTCCTTCATTCAAGTTCAGCTTTTCCGAAACAGAAACGAACATAGGTATACGAATCATATCGCTTCCTCCTTTCCTACTTATTCTTTGAGTTTTTGATTTTCTTGAGCGCATAGTGATGTTGACCTTGTGCTGTTGGACAATGTTGATGCAGTTGCGCTTCTGCAGTAAATGATGTTGATACCAAATCTTGCTGCCTGAGTATGAAGATGCAGGTTATTATAGGTACGATACTGTGTTGGTTGAAGTTGATGAAGAGTTGTTGGTGGTGCGTTGTTGTTGCTATGAATTTGCCGTTGTCAATCCGGTGGTTTACGTGAATTATTGAGAAGTTGTTGTTGAATTACAGAGAGACGTGAGTGACTCAGATGAAGGTGATTGAAGAGAGTGAAGGAACTTCTTGCAGACAAAAAGGTGAGGTGAATTTTCTGGTTTATGAATCGTGAATTTTCCTTCTCTCTTGAATAATGATTCTCTATTCCTCCTTTTCTGGTGCTCTGTTATAATTTTTTCTGTTATAGATGGTTATATGGTTCTGTTAGAGGTTAGGGGCTTAGGTTGTTAGTTGGAAAAAGTTGGTTAGAAAAATGTTAAAAATTGGTTATGAGATCCGTTAGACTTCTGTTTGGAAATTGGTTATGAAAAGTTTCTTTCCCCTTTGAATTTCTGTTAGCTGGAAGTTTTTTTTGTTATGGACAGTTGGAATTTTGTTATAGGTTAGTTAGGGAGCTGAAATTCTGTTAGAAATTGTTTTCTGTAAGTTTGTTATGCGGCTTAGAGTTGGAAAACAGTTAGGGGTTGTTAGGTTGGTTAGAAGCGGTTAGAAGTTCTGGACATGGCTGTTAATGTGCATGGCTATTGATGTTGTTATTCTATTTTTATTTGATGCAGGAAGCAACGACTTTCATTGTAGAATGTGTGGACAGGCTCGAACTGACGACAAAGGGCTTGAAGAAAGCTTGCGGCTGGTTTGTGTTTGATGCAGCAGGGCACCACATGGCTTAACGAAGGGTTTTGCTCATGATGGACGAATACAAATCCATTCAATATGCCTTGGAATCTGAAAGTGAAAGGAAGCCTGTAAATTGGTTGTGGACTTTTATGGTATGGTGATCTCGACTCTTTGTATTTTTATGCACATGGGCTGAATGGTTTGATGCAGGTGAGTCAGTTTACTAGCAATGCAATCAAAGGGTTCACTGATTTTTATGGACAACTATTTTAATGGCTTATGCATTGCAGGGCAGTTATATCAGTAGTGGGGTGGTTCATGATAACAGTTTTAAGGTTTCGATACAAGGGCCTGTTTCTATGAGCGTTATGCTATTTTTGGTCCTTTGGTGTTGATTTTCTGAACCGGTTTCAAGTGCAATTATGGAACTAATTTTAGCGAGGATTAGTTTAATGTAATACATGTTTCTGTACTATTTTATGCAGGTTATTTAATGAAATGATTGAGGGCATGGTGTAAAGTTTGATGACCATGTCATAGTTTTGGAAACGAAGTTAAAAAGGTCATGGTGAATGATCTTGAAAAATATTGAGATGGAATCATGGAGTTTGGGTCTAGCAATTAGAAAAAATATGCTTTCATATAGTTTTCTTTATATGGTAATTTGTGTAATTTTTCAAGGTGTAATGGAATGACAACTTCTAATCTTGAGTGAAATCAATTAGGATAGTACTTGAATTCATCTTGAAATCTTGTAAATTTGAGTGCACTTCTGATTTTGGCATTGACTTTGTCAACCAATTAATATGGAATAAATGGTTTCCCTCCTTTTCAAATTTGAAATTCAACTTTCCTTCTTTAATGCCTTAATAATTCCATAAAATTCCACGTACGCTTCCAACAACTTTGATAAATTGGACCAAGTTTGAATCCATGTAATCGTTTAAATCCACTTCAACCTTAATCCAATATTGACTCGCATGACAAGAAACAAACAATTTGAAAGAATGACGCCTTGATTATAATCCATATCTCATACCATGTCTCAATTGTATGAGCAATAACAATGTCTTGGATCCTTGAAGAAAATATTTAAGATGACTTTGATCTTAAACCCTAGCTCACATAGTATTTACTTAAACTTTTAGTGAAACCCTAATGATCCTGCCCTTGATGAAGATGACAACTTTGTAGCTTGATGAAGATAAAGCTCTCAGTGACCCTGAACACAAAAACCCTAGCTCCACAGACCATGATTGATGATGAAACCAATTGATTCTTTGAGTGAAGATGAGAGCCTTAAAGCCATACAACCACCATAGTTCCTCAACATCTTAGATCCCATGCCCATATTTTATTGATTAATGAATGAATGATGTGTTAGATGACCTAATGGGAGTTATGTACATGAGAAAAGTGCAAAATGCATAAGCCAGATAAAAGTGAAAGCGGTAGGACAAATTTGGGGTATTACAGGTCCATGATAGAGCTTTCAACTCAAGATGCCTTATTCTCTTGAGAAGAATTTTCTTCCAATTGACACATCATCATCTTCCACCATTCCCATTGAGAACATGGAGGAGTATCAAGAAGTGTTGGCTAGGATGGAGTTGGAAATAGAAACTTGGGAAGAAAAGTGTCATATCTTCAAGTGTGAAAAAGGGATTTGGAAAGAAAGTCGAGGGATAAAGAGGATATACTCTATCTTAAACATGGTTAGCTTATTGATCAAGATGAGAAGCTTCATCAGAAGGATACCATGCTTAAGAAATATGATAAGGAAGGAAGTAGGAAGACCTGATAAATTTTACTCCCACTCCCAATGCATGGAAGAAAGTTGTTGATCAGTTAGTGGCCGAGAAGACTGAGATGGAAGCTTTCTATGAAGAGAAGATTAGGAAGCTCAAGATACAAGGAGCATTTGGTTCTTTTTAAGATGGGACTCCTTAGGACCTATAACACCTAAGTAATTTTCCTATTATGTTTTAGGATCTTTTGAAATTGTAGTTCGAATATAATCCTTTCGTGACTAACAAAAAAGTTTTTTTTAGCTATTTTCAAATATGTTAAGTTGTTTTCCAGTTAGTAACCTATGAGTTCCTTGAAAACTAAAAAAATCATTTTTGTGTCACATATCATACATCATACATCATTTATCATTCAATATTTACATGCTATACTCTTACTCGTGCCTTTTCCTTCTGAAAGTCAAGTTGTCTCACCAGTACCATACTCGTGCTAAGAAAAGATGGAAAACCTTAAGCAAGAGATAATTGGACTTTGCAAAGAGGTGACCACTCTGAAAGATGGTATGGAGCACCTGGCTACTCTGGTTGAAGCTTTGGTTATCGCTCAAGTCAATCCTCATATGAAGGAAGAAAAAATGACAACGGTAGCGCGCATGGAAAAGGGTGTCCGAGATGAACATTAACCTAAGGATGGTGATTCTGTCAGTGACGTAAAGAATTATGATAATGATCTCCCAAAGAGAAAGGTACATGTTTTCAATGATATTCCACCAAGGAGGCAGAGGAAGAGAACCAGAAGAAGAAATAATCACTATCGGTACCAACATGTGGTATCAGTGATCCGTATGATTAATCCAATTCTTACACCTCCTACATCTCGTGCTCATCAAACACATCAACAATGATGACAAAGCCCAAGGAGGCCACCAAGAAGGTTTGACCCGATCCCTATGACCTATAGTCAGTTTCTCACTAAGTATCTCAAAGAATCTTTGGTATAACTAAGGGAACTAGGCCCACCCAATCATCTATTCCTCTAGATTACGACGTGAATACTAGATGCGAGTACCACTCTGAGAAACTTGGACACTCAACTGAGGATTGTAGTATTCTGAAGCATAAAGTCCAAAATCTCATTTATTTAAAAGGTTATCACATTTGCACTAGACGGATGGGACTGAAGTCCTTGCTCGACACTGGCATTCTTTAGTTTCATTTACTGCTTTGTCATTTGTACTCTTTCTTGATTGGCAATATAATGTTTGCATGTATGAAATTGTTTGCATTCGATTGATAATGATAATATAATGAGTATGTTTGTCTTGAAGAAATCAATTTGTTTCACTCTTTTTTATAATTTTAATTTGTTTTTTCCTGCATTATGATACCGAATGCTACTAATCTTCTTTCCCAGACATAAATTGGAGGGAGGGTGATGATATGAAAAATGAAAAATTTATGGTTGTATGCTTTTAAATAAAATACTACTAATAATGTACAAGAATTGTTTCAAATCCCCAAACACAGGAGATATAAGGAAGATAATCCCTTGTTAACCCCTTTTGAGCCTTGAAGTAGGAGTTTCTTTCTATACGAAAAAACTTGACATTTAACCTGAGGCAGAGTAGTTTTCAATTAGTTTGACTGAGTGTTCGAAATTCCAAAAGGAATGCCCTTTTGAAGAGACCATAATGGTTATCCTTCACACATCAAGAGGTCGAAACCATACTGGTTATCCCTCCTCCATCAAGGAACGATGCAGTCATCGCTCTCCCAACAAATCAAGACAAGTCAATATCACACGATTCGTTCAAATCAAGAAAAAGAAAGCAAAAGTAAAAAGCCCACTACGTCAACAACTTGAAGTCAAGTGACTTAGGCAAAAATTAGCGCATCCCACTGGAATATCAATTCAAAAGAATTAATCTAGGCAAAAGTTAGGGAAAATAAAATAAAAAAGAACGAAAGGGAAAAACGAAAATATTACAAAGAAAAGACTACAAAGAAAAGTCCTCAGCAAATAACAAATCGATGTGACTACAAACACGAAGACAAAAAAGGTGATTTTTATTATGAAAGCCTCATTGGTTCCTTAAACCATCACAAGGTCCTTCCTTAGATATGAATACTCTTGTTGAATTAACTGAACATAGGATTAGAGAATATCACGAAGAATGGGTGGGAACCAATAAACTTTGAGCCTTAAAATATTTTTTCTGAAAATCGTGAACTCGGTCACGTTACAACCCTCAAAAGTCCTAATTGAAGTAGGGTTTATTTAGAAAGCATAATTAAACGATATAACATTCCTGAATCCCATGATTTTTGCTAAATATTTGTGTTGGTATCATATTGCTTTTGTTATCTTTCATTCAAAAAAATCAATGTCATGTCCTAGCTAGTGATTTACTTACAAGGTTTTGCAACATATTTTTAATAAATTCTTCAAGACTTAAATGATTGTTGCATTAGAATTTTCATTCTCGGAATAAACTTCTTCTGCATGCAAACATTTGCTTGACATCAAAGAAGCTTGCATATGAGCATTAGTGATGAACTTAATCATTTTGAGGCCTGAAACTTTGTTGGTTAATTGGAAAATCGTTTTAAATAATGATCATATCCAGATGCATGTTACCTAAAGACCTTAAGCATGTGCATGTTTCTTTCCTAGTTGATGCTTTCATAGTTTTTTACCCCCATGGGCCAAAGTTTGAAGACTCTGTTGTGCCAAATATAGTAAATCCGAGGCAGTCACGTCGAGATTCGATGAATCTCTCCTAGAGTTTAAAGACACAGGGGCATTTTCGATGCCAGGTTTCTTGTAAAATCCTCTTGAGATTATTTTTTCCTCATAAATCATATAACTTGGGGCATTTAAGAATTGAAGTTTATTGGCAAGAAAAGTTGTTCGTTTATGACGTACATTATGCAGTTTATCAGCAGTAAACTTGGAGCACACAAAATTAGTTCCTGGGGCAATCCAGATTTATCAAGATATGTGACCTAACTTGCAAATGTTGTTAGATGACGGTGTTCCCCAGAGATACCCAGCTGAAACTTGAAGTGGAGTTCATGATGTTGTCCCCTCAATGGACTATTGATGTTAGAAGGTTGAATTTTGGATTTTCTTCCCAAAGAAGTATTCTCCCCCTAGATAGATTTGAACCTTGAAGTGGAACTTTGTTTCGTCAAGTGGCTTTTGATTTTATATCTAGTGATAATTCCATCTTATTGAGATTGGACGAGTGCTTGGTTGTACCCTGGTATTGTTTTGTCATCCATAGTGTTATCATTTGTTTAGCTTTTGGTCCAGTTTTGTCAGTATATACATGACATTAATTAATTCATACTTACATTATTCATGCATATTTTTATTTCTCGATGTTTCTGGGTCCACTTACTTTGGTTGTGTTTATCCCCAAGTAATTTATTTCCCTTCCCCAATGATGTCTTTACTCCCTCTAATAGAGTCTCAACTATAGGAAGAAAGGTGTATATTCCTTTTGATTTCCAAATGAGTTTGTCCCTCGTGGGAGAATTTTGATTTTGCTTTCCTTTCCATCTCTAGATAGGATAAATCCCCAGTTGTGTTTATTCCTCCTTGGGAAGAGTCTTGTTTGACTATCTCTCTCTAGTATATTCCTGGATTGAACCTTGTCTTAGACAAAAATGTTTGTTTGGACCTCTCTAGACAGTAAACCCTAGATTGAGAGTGCATTTATTTTGCACATATGAAGACTTTATCTCCTCAGCAGGAATCTGTTTGCGGTTCCCAAAAAGTTGAATTTATTTCCCAGCATTATTATTGAAATACTCTCATAATTATTACCCGACAACAAGTGGTGGTCTCTTTATTTGAGAAGATTATGTGTCCCCGAATTCCCTTTTGATGGAAAATGGCAGTCCCTTATGAGTGGTCTGTTAATTCCCAGAGAAGTTGTCCCTATATATCAAAATTACTTACTCCAATGGATGGTTAATCTCTTCGATGTGATAAAGATAGTTTGTTGTGAAATTTTATCTACTCCAATGGATGGTTGATCTCTTTAATATGATATCGATAGTTCGTTGTGAAATTTTATCTACTCCAATGGATGGTTGATCTCTTCGATATGATAGAGATAGTTTGTTATGAAATTTTATATACTCCAATGTATGGTTAATCTCTTCAATATGATAAAGATAATTCGTTATGAAATTTTATCTTCTCCAATGGATGGTCAATCTCTTCAATATGATAGAGATAGTTCATTGTGAAATTTTTTCTTCTCTAATGGATGATTAATCTCTTTGATATGATAGGGATAGTTAGTTGTGAAGTCTTATATACTCCAATGAATGGTTGATCTCTTAGATATGATAGAGATAGTTTATTGTGAAATTTTTATCTTCTCCAATGAATGGTTAATCTCTTCGATATGATAAAGATAGTTTGTTGAATTTTTATCTTCTCCAATGGATGGTTGATATCTTCGATATGATATGGATAATTCACTATGAAGATTGCTTTCTACTCCGATGGATGGTTGATCTCTTCAATATGATAGAGATAATTCATTGTGAAATCCATATACAAGTGGTTTCATCTTAGGAGCTTTTTTATTGTTACTGTTGTACCCCAAAATTTTCCCTCTCATTTCATTAAAAAAGATCCCCTCATGCTCTTAGGGTTTTCAATCACTTTTGGCTACCCAGACTTTCTATGTCTAAGGATATCGCACTGATTCTTTGTTTGATCAGAGAACTAGAACTGCAGGTATTTTGATCTTGAACCGTGTCTCTCCCATCCATTAGCTCTTGTGCTAGGGTTGTTGATTATTGGATTTGTGACATCTTTCTTGACAAAATCTCGAAAACATTATCATCTTGAATTTTATCTCAGTACACATTCGATCATCAACTGAGGTTCACTAGAGATGTTCTTCTATGATCCAAATATTATTTCCACCTTCAAGGTCAAGGCATTATTGTTGTGATGATTGGACTCAAAGCATGACGCACGACATGAGGCAAGGGATTCATTATGTTCAAAGCTTGTTTATTCTCATTTGTTTGTTGCTTGTTGATACAAGTTGATGTGGAATTTGAGAACTGAAGAATCATTTGATTAAGTTCAAGACTATTTTGGAAGAGAATCCATTTTAAATGTTTGGTCAACTCTATTCATGGTCATTTCTTTGAGATTTATATCACATTTTCATTATCACTACACGTGAGTTAAACATTTATCGATGTTCACATATCATCATCATACATTTCAAAGGAAAAAAAAGTGATATGGAGAAGGCTATTTAGGATTGGCTATCATAGGAATTCAAGTTCTACTCATTCAATTTGGTACCAATTTCTACAAGTCTAATTTGATACAAGTTTCATCCAAATTGTTCATAAAAGTTTCTTATACCATTGCTCATTGCAAGACATTTAAATTTCTTAAATTCTCAAGACTACAAAAACTTTCAAATGCCTAAGAGTACATCAAAGTTAAAGAGGAATGCTTCTAAGTTACAAAGAAAATCAAGTGAACATTTGTCCTAATAGAAACTAATCCATGATTAAGTTATTTGAAGATCCAAATTGCATCCATCCCTTTGAATTTTCTCCAAGGCTTTTCTCCTCTTCAAGAATTCCTCCAAAACTCCTCCAAGTCATGCTAAGCCACACCTTTTTCATCTTTCGGCTTTGCCTTTGCCATCCAATCACCATTGTTCATGAAATAAAGAGACAAGTAATTGGTTAGCAAACAATGAAACATGAACAAGAACAAGATTTCAAGCAAGTTTTTTTGTGACTTCATCATTATGGTTCGTGCTAGGAATCAGTTTATTTAGGGAATTTTATCATGCGCAAAAAGCCTCATACAAAATCATATTTAATCATAGGCCTAGGTCTATTGCAAATAAAAAACAATTTGGTTCACCAAATACGAAAATTAAAAAAAAAAGAGATTCAAAACTCAGCGAGTAACAAAGTCAGAATCGCAAACTCCAGCCCAACAACAAAACATAAACAGTTGGAAAATAGCAGGAAGCAAAGTATCACAGTCTAATTATCTAGCCCAACAAATTCCTAAGCCTAAAAAACCATTTGTTTCATAAAAAAATCAGAAGTATATCTCATCATGGGCCAACAAAATCACAAATTCAAGCCCAATAATAGATAACAAAATTATTGTAGTTGAAGCTTCGTACATGCAGAAAATAGCAAAGTCAGAAACAAGTCTCAGCCCAACAAAATGCACATGTCAGTAAAAGGCCACAAACAAGAAAAACCAGAAAGTGCTAACAAGCAGAATTTGTAAGGGCCCAATACAGAAAATCAGCAGGCCTGTTATCAAAGTTCATAGCAACACAAAATCAACCCTAATCCATCTCACTATAAAGGCATTTAATTCACTGAAATCAAGAAAGAGAATAGTGTTCAAAGAGAAGCTGCGCAACAATAACCAAACCCTAATCTCATCATCCTCCTTTACAAAATCCCTTCAGAAATTTAAAAACATAGAAGGACTATTCACTAAAATCACACAGCTGCAACAATAACCAAACTCTAATCATCATCATTTTCCATTTTATTCAAAAACCCCTTATGAGAGATAAAAGACCGCAAGTTCAGAAGAAGAGAGAAAGCAAGATATAAGCTCAAAGATAGAAAGATAATACTGGAAAAGCCTAAAAAGGTTGGAAAGCTCATAGATCTGAACACTATGGCCTTTGTCTCTCTCTTTTTATTTTCGTTTTTTGCTTTCTATTTAACATTCTTTATCATAATCATCGATTGTTGTCACATCTGAGCACTTAAGGTTTCGAAAATCCCCTTCTAGATCTAGAGCTAACCGTTCGATTTCTGTAAAAATTATTCACAGATTATTAAATAGGAGAAGATAAGGAATCAGAAAATGTAAAAAAATGTGAGATAGGAGCTACACCGCTGTAAAAAAAATGAAATAATGAATTAGTTAACATATGTTTAGATAGTTTTAGGGTTTAATTTGTTTTTTATGTTTTAATTTAATGGTTGGGTTAATGATAATGTTTGGGTCACAACATGGTCTGATTCGATTAATCCTTTATTAATCTTATTATTTGACAACTTTGTTGATAAGCTGGGATTATGGGACCACCGGTGGGTGACAAGTGTGTCTCTGGTGCCACTTGTCCTCACCGGAAGAGATAAGATCTATTTTGTTCCCACACATGTCGCTCCATTATCCATACTGTGCGCCTGCATCTATCATCATCAGATCATCATCACGCCACCATCCAACATCTCTGAATATATGTCTCACGGTGTTCCTCCAGAAGCCACCTACACCAAATCATCCGGACTTGGGCTACCCTTTATTTGGGCTGAGATGGAATTCTATTCCTGCACCCCCCAAATTTGCTCCAATGCATGCCCATTTCTATCCTTTTCTCTTATATTTTCATTGTTTATATTTATTTGGTTTTATCTTATATTTTGGTATATAATATAAAATGCAAAAAAGAGATAAATATGTTTTAAATAATTATTAAATTTGAAATAATTTTTGTTTGACACTATTAATTAAATTATTAAATAATTTTATCATATGAGAAGAGTTTTAACTTAAATAATTATTTAATAGTTTGGACTTGTATTGTGTGATTTAATTATATCTTGGGTGTTTATTTCTTATGTCATCCCCATTCATAAATTTGTACCCCCCATTCCTGAAGTGTTGTAATAGCGTAGGACCTTTAACTTCCGCAATTTAATGCTTTCCTTATCACTGTTAGTATAATAGGATTGTATGGCAAGATCTAAAACAAAATGCTAGATAACCATAAATCCAAGATAAATTAACTGAAATCAAAACACCTTACACACATGCACCTCTAGGGTGACCTCGCTTGTTGCCTTTGGATAAAACAGTCATGTCCCTCGAACGTGGGACACTTTAGCAAAGACCCTCAGTTAAAATATTATAGTCCCTCGATGACCCTTCGATGCTTCCTTCGGTAAACGATCTTAGTCCCTTACGAAATTGCTAAAACGTCCTACAAGTTGCCTTTCTGACTGTACGATGACCCACGCCTGTCCCTCAAATAGCCAAGATAGAGTTTCCTACTAACTAATGGTAGAATGGCATTATCTAAAGGAGGAGGAAAATAACGAAAGACTGTTGTGTAGGTAGATCGATCGTAAGCGATTGCTCATAAACTAAAACAAATTTCACACCCTATGCTTTCAAAACAACCACTTTCAAAATGCTTTATAAACACTCTTGAGGACTGATACAAGGGTTATTATAAAGCAAACTTCCTTACTTTGGCATTTCCAAAACATTTTCACACAACGACATTGTTCTAACAAATATTTTCAAAATATACATTTTGTATGCATTCTCAACAATACGAGAACCATTACAAAATTATCGTACTTAGGCATTTTCAAAATATTTTCAAACATAGTCAAACAAAAAGCATTTCAAAAAGTGAGCTAGCGATTAAGATCCCGTAGATGACTACGGATGAAAATGATGCTAACACCTTCCCTTTTCATAACCTATCCCCCTTACTCAGAAAATTCTCAAAAGGTCTTTCCTGTTCTTTTCACTCTTTCCTTTATTGGATAAAAGGAAATTCGGTGGTGACTCTTGCTATCAGCAACATTTGCGATAAAACGCAAAACCTAAAAGTCAGTTCTCCCACCATATCATAGAACTAACGACTCTGCTGGGGATATTAAAAGTGGGGTTACCTTAGAGATAGTTCACATTTAAATGCTTTCATTGTTTGACTTGCCTGATTTACTTTTAAAGGGTTGTTCAGGTTTATTTAATGTATAGATCCTATACCCGGATTTGGGGGAATTTTAGGTAAGTAGCTATAGATCGTGGAAACCGTATGGTATAGACCGATATAGTTGAAGAGATGGCTATGTTAGTGCGACACATTGGTTGGTGCTGGTGTCCCTTGAGTCAGCCAAGGATAATGCTGGGCTGCCGCATGGTGTCATAAAACACTAATTGACCGTAGAACCTTAGTTGACATAACTTAGCCATTAGAAAGTAGTGAGATGGTTGGATTTAATGCATAATGAAGTTGGTTGATACTCGATGCTACACTCATTGAGATTGGACTCTCGGGATATTTCGGCCGCAAATCAGATGCTTGAGCTGAAACAATACCTGAGAGAATATCGGTGATATGAGATTCCTAGAACCCGTTTACTTCTTTTAGGGCAGGTCGATCCAACTAAACTCAAGAGGGTACTTTCCTATAAACCCCATGCAAGTCTGAACCTAAGACCTTGTGTGTCTTGTTTGTATTTGATTAAAATTGTTCGAACATGACATCATAACATCATGACATCATTAAACATATCATTTTCACTAACCATTTTAAGGACCTAGGGATTTATCTTCGTCTCTTTGTTGTAGGTTATGGCCTCTGCTCGCAGAAATACTATCCATATCAGTTTTATGAGGATACCTAGTCAACTTAAGGAGTTAGTCTCAAAAAATCCTGAAAGCTCTCAATTCACCAAGAAGCATGGTCATCTACTCAGTTTGGTTACCTCAGGTTTTGAAGAAGACATGATGAGTGTTTTATTCCAGTTCTTTGATCCCACACATTACTATTTCACCTTTCCAGATTATTAGCTGGTACCCACAATGGAAGAGTTCTCTAAACTACTGGGAATACTTGTTCTTGATCAGACACCTTTCACCGGGTTAGAGAAATATCCACAACCTGAAGAAATTGCAGCAGCCTTACATCTAAAACAGTCCGACATTGTATCTAACTGGGAAAGAAGAAGTGGAGTCAAGGGTTTTCTTGCTAAATTTCTGTTAGAGAAGGCTCAGCTGTTTCTGGATGCTATGAGTTTTCAGGCTTCCGAGGAAATATTGGCTTTATTAATCTATGGTTTGGTCCTATTCCCTAATCCAGACCAACTCATAGATGTGAATGCTGTCAAAATTTTCCTCACTCGCAACCCTGTGCCTACTTTGCTTGGAGATATTTTGCATTCTCTTCACACTCGTACTATGAGGAAGCGAGGGACTCTTATATGTTGCATACCTTTGTTATCCAGGTGGTTTATTTCTCACCTTCCCCGATCAGTAACGAAGAATGAATAGGGTTTAAGGTGGTCTCAAAGGATGATATCGATCTCTCATTCAGATATCTATTGGTGTTCCCAATCTCTAGGAGATGTTACTATCATTGACCGCTGTAGGGAATTCCCTAATGTTACACTCCCTGGCATTAGAGGATGTATTACCTACAACCCTTCTCTAGCTTTACGCCAATTTGGTTATGCTCGAAGAGATGGTACTCAAGACATGCTTATCCAGGGTATTATATTCGATTACGAGAAAGATTTTCAAGGTTATCGTCAAAGGCTTATACATGCTTGGGGCATGGTAAACAAGATTGACCGCAAGACTTTAGGACAAAATAATTCCATCCCTTTGGAGCCCTACATTAGATGGGTACGATCTCGTGCACAAAACCTTATAATGCCATATCCCGCTGTCTTACCAGTAGTTGTGGAGCCTATTGCCAAGGGGGATATTCCTTATACCATTCTTCATCCAGATATGCCTAATGACCCTAAAGAGCTACAAAAGTCTTGGATTCAACTGAAAGAAGAAAGGGAACCCTTGAGGCTCAGTTTTATGCTAGCGAGAAGAGAGTGTTGGATCTGACAAAGCAACTTCACGAGGAGCAAAGCCTTAATTCATACACCAACAAAAAGAGGAAGCGTCCGTGGGAAACTTGATTTTTAGGTTTTAGAAGTTCATATTGTTGTCTCTTTGAGACCCTTTTGTTTTCATTGTAAGCCTAAGAGGAAATTTGTAATGTTAAACTTACTAATGAAGTCTTTGTTTTTGTTTCCTTTTGATTAATGAATTTAAATTCCATAAAGTCCTTGAAAATATTGAATTTACGCATCATGCATAATTACATAACAAGTTTTTCATACAACTTTTCTCATCTACTTATTGTTTATTTCAGTAGAAGATGGTCCTTGAACATACCGTTAAGGAACTCCAAGCTCAACATGCACAATTTCAAGAGACTCTTCTAAATCTGGCGCAGAGACAGAAAGATCTGATGGTGCTTCTCGCCAAGAATAAGAAGACTAGAAAGCCAATTGCTATCCTCAATATAGGGAGAAGTTTCAAAGGTCATACTCAACCAGTTCAAGTGAATGATGTTTCCTCTGAGGAAGACGACAACCAAGAAGGGGAGGGTATAAGCATCAAGCCTGAAGGAAGGAATAACCAGGGTTCTGAGATTATTCATGAAGATGAAGACTACTTCAATGGACAGTACCCTCCTTCAGATAACAAGTACAAGAAGTTGGAAGACAGACTCAAGGCTATGGAAATCCAGAAGGTGTCTGGATTGGATTTTGGAGAACTAGGTCTGATCCCGGGGGTGGTCATCCCACATAAGTTCAAGGTCCTCGTCTTTTCTAAATACGATGGAGTCTCTTGTCCCAAAATTTATCTGAGGTCGCATGTTCTAAAAATCCAACCTCATACCACTAACAGGAAATTATGGGTGAATTTCTTTCAAGAAAGTTTGTCCGACACTCAACTTGAAAGGTTCTATCAGCTAGAGGGAACCAACATCCATACACATGAAGAATTGGCTGGTGCGTTCTACAAGCAGTATCGATACAATACTGACCTTACACCGACCCGTTTGCAATTGAAAAATATGTCCATGGGCTCAAATGAAGGGTTCAAGGAATATGCATAAAAATGGAGGGATTTAGCTAGAAGGGTGCAACCTCCATTGACTGACCAGGAATTGGTGGATATGTTCATGGGCACTTTGAAAGGCCCATTCTTTAATCTGTTTATTGGAAGCTCATCATATGGTTTTACATACTTGATTCTAACTGGGGAAAGAGTGGAAAGTGGCATTAAGGGTGGGAAGATCCTGACGGATACATCTCCTAACACTGTGAAGAAACCATTCAGTGGTAAAAAAGAAACCAATGTTGTCTATGGCCAGAAGAACCATAGTAAAAGTGACTGCCACCAGTCTGTGGGAGCGGTGTTGATTTCCAATCTGGCGCCTGTTCAACAACAACAGGGTAGTTGAAAAAGGCCAAACTCTCTGTTGAGGAAATTTACCAAGATCGGTATGCCTTTATCTCATGAATTACAACATCTGTTGAAAGCAGAATTGATAACACTACGAGATCCTCCTTATAATCCCAACATATCCTCTCCTAAGTACAATCCGAATGCGAAGTGTACCTATCATTCTAATAGTCTTAAACACGACACCGATAACTGTTGGGCCCTGAAAAACAAAATTCAGGACATGATTGATAACAAGGAAATTGAGTTCGATCCTCCGGAGACGCCAAACGTAATTACTACACCTATGCTGAAGCATGACAAAGGCATTAGTGCTATTGAAGACATTATATATGTTACCACAGTAGGTGATGTGGTTACTCCCCTCTTGATAATAAAAAAGAATTTGTTACAAGCCGATTTATTTCCGTGTTATGTTGAAGAATGTTATTGTTGTGTAGTCCAACCCAATGGCTGCGTGTTACTGAAGAAAGGAGTCCAGTTCCTGATGGATGCACATATAATTTTGATTAAAAAAGTTTTGTATTCATAGAATTTGTGCCAAGATTTGGCTGTTATATTCGGTACTCCTTTCAGGATCACTTCCAAAGGTCCTGTAAGGATTACCGCCAATCCAATAGCTGCTCGTTTGATCATTACAACACCCGGACCCATCCCATATTCCTTGGAAAAGGCTATTCCATGGAATTATGGGTCTGACGTCTACTACCGTGGTATTAAACAAGAGTTGTTTGATGAAGATGATGAAGAGGCTAATCCCAACATTGATAATATTATAGGGACCAGCAAAATTACTCGGAGCAGAAGGATTTTCTCCCCAAAAATCTCTCCACATGTTCAAGTCACAGTTACCAAGACAACTGCCGAGGCTCGAGGTAAAGAGCCAATTATAGAGCCTTCCCGAACAGAGGCACCAAAAGAAACCACAGTCAAGGACACCTCTGAACAAGAGTTAGAAGAGGTTGTAAAGATCATTCAGAGAAGTGATTATAAAATTGTTGAACAACTGGGGCAGACCCTGTCTAAGATTACAATGTTATCTTTGCTACTGTATTCCTAAGCCCATGCACAAGCTTTAGTAAAATTCTTGCAGACTGCTCATGTGCCGCAAGAAATTTCAGTTCATCAATTTGGAAGTTACGCGGTGAGTCTAACAAATGATAATGGATTAGGCTTCTCTAATGCTGACCTGACTCCAGAGGGGTGAAATCATAATTGGGCCCTGTATGTCTCCATTGAATGCAGGGGCACTACGTTGGCTCATGTGTTAATTGATACTGGCTCTTCTCTGAATGTTCTGCCAAAAGGCGCTCTTGACCGACTGTATTGTGAAGGGGTTGTGCTGAAACCCAGTAATATCATAGTTTGAGCTTTTGACGGGTCCAGAAGAATGGTGCATAGAGAAGTGCACCTCCCAATGAAAGTGGGTTCACAGATATTTGAGTCCATATTCTATGTAATCTTTGACCATTTTATTCTCATTTTATTTCGATTTTGACCATTTGATTATTTTTTTATTAATCTTTGAGATTTGTAGTTTATTTTAATGTGTTCATTTCATTTTTTCGGATAGATTAATGCCCATTTTTTAATCATTTTTAGTCATTTTGGGTCTCTATTTTTTATTCAGAAAATTAAAACAAAATTTTTTTGTATATGTTATTTTTTGATCGTTTAGACTTTTATGTCATTTTTATCATTGAAGGACTTTTTGGGAACCAAAAAAATGATGAAACTAATTTTGATTTGTATATAATAGTGAGATTGAGATTTGTAACGGAGGTAGTGTTGTACCCAAAATTTTGCCCCTTAGATCCCTTCATCATACCATATTGATTTAATCACAACAAGATCACATTAGGGTTCTAGGTTCTCCTCCCTACCTTTAGCGTTGCTCTTTGAGGAATCACCAAGGACCTTGACTTGTTTTCTTTTGTGATCATGAATATTTTTTCTTGATTTTTCCTTTTAATTAATAAAATGCAATGTTGGTTTGTCTTGCTTGTTACTAATGTAGGTAAAGGCAATGAGATTTAGCAAGTTGCTTTATGGGTTCATGAGTTTATTTCCATGCCCTAGGCAATAAAGAGTGAGAAATCCAAACCTCACCATTGAAGTTGTTTTGGAAGGGATGGCATGGCAAGGTTTATTTTGGTTCACTACATTCCGAAGATATCAAGATTGATTTAAAAGTGCAAGGGATTGATTGAAGAAGTTATCATGGTTTGACAAAGTCTTGTTCCCATTGATCACAAGTGCATATTTCTCTCAATTCTCAAGATATGTAAGTGGTTTTTGTGGCTATGAGTTCTTATTTTCATCCTCAATAACTTCTATTTACAAAGCAATTGTGTTGGTACAAGAAATTTGTTCAAAACTGTCAAAGTTCCTCAAAGCATTTTCTTGATCTAGGAGCTAGGGTTTTGAACTTCAAAAAAGAATATCTTGCTCATCTTTTGGTATTTTTGAGTGATTCCAAATACATCCTCATCTTCAAAGGGTTATCAACAAATCAATTCAAAATTTTCAAGGATTTTTCATGTGTAAGAAACTTGATGATGAAGAAAGATTATAAGTCCTCCAGATGAACCCCCATTTCCCCATATGTGATTTCAAATGATCATAACTTGGTCAATTTTTATCACCTTGAGCCCATTCTTTTTCCATAATGATCTTGAGGATGTGAACATTATGCATTATTTCATGTGAAAAGTGAGAAAATTGATGGAAGATGCCCTAAGGATACAAAAGATTATAGGTCATTTCATGATTATTTTCCAACTTCAACAATTCATAACTCTCTCAATTTTTGGATATTTTGAATGGTTCAAGTTTCAAAATGTCATTAAAGAGGTCTATTTCATGCCATCTTATTTGGTCAAGGGACAATTCCAAGTGGAAGTCCATGTTTGGATGTAAAACATTATAGGTCACTTTTGAAGAAAAAATTGAAATATTTCTAAGTATGGAAAGTCAACCTTTTCCCCCCAACTTTGACTCAATGCAACTTTCAGCTCAAGCATCCATTTGATTCCATTTTTTTCCATTGCAAAGCTTGTAACATCATCTTTCTAAAGCATCAAGAATCATGCCGTAAGACCCCTTGAGCTGAGAATGCCATTGGATTGAACTTGGTAACTTGGAACTGAAGTTTCTTCATAAGTCAGAATTTGAAATTCATGTTTTGGCCTCTAAACATCAAATTAGCATGCGTTTGTGATATAAACATGTTTAACCAAATTGCCAAAATGGATTAGAGCCTTAAAACGCAAGGATTGGATGAGTTTTGATTGAAATCAGATCACACTATGCTCGTGCATCAGGTTCACACGATTTCCCTCCAAACATCATCATTTCACACGCTTGAACATTTCATTTGATTCCCTATAAATAGATGGTCATCCCCCATTCATTTCCTTAAACTTTGAGAGCCAAAAACACTCTGTCAAAACCTTACACGAACTTCAAATTTTTGAAATTAGTTTCTGAGATTCCAGCCTTTTCTTCTAAAATTCTTTGCACATTCATCTTCCTTAAGCATCATACAAACTCTCCAGCACTTACACCAAGCAAAACGAGCTATAATCCAAGCTACAGAAGTCCAGTTTCAGAGCTTCTTTCTTGAACTTCGAAAAGGTAGAATTCTCCACCATTTGGATCCATATAAAGCACTAACCTGTTCTACTCCTTCTCCTGATTCTAGTACTTCTTACAATTTTAAATCCATTGAGAGTTGAGATAGAAATCTCAAATTAAAGGTGCTCGCTATTTTCTGGGTTTTTGATTCAAATCTCTTTGTATACTTTATATAAATTTGGCGCGATGGTGGTGTTAGGATCGTCTTGAAGAGACGAATCTAATGATACTGGTCTGGGATCCTAATTTTACCATTTGAAAGATCTCACAAAATCTCCATTGCAGGGTGGATGGAGGTTGAAGACGATGGCATGTCTCATCTCAGCCAATGATAGCGTGCCAAACGTTTTAATTTCATTGGTTGCCTTTTTTCTGGTTCCCTGTGCATCTTACTAAGGTCCATATCTAGCACAACACGTCTGGTCCATTGGATTAACTTACTAACGCGTTTTGACTATGATCTGATGGCCCATATATTTTTGGTTTTATTTTATTTTCTGATTTTATATTTTAATTGATTTAATTTAAGTTCATAAATATTTTATTTTTTATCCAAAAATTATGAAAAAATTCACAAAAATACTTTGAATTATTTCTGATCTCATGAATATTTTTTCATATTTTTATTTTGACAACTGATATTTTTTTTATATTTTTTGCATTATTTGCTTTGTTTTGCATTATTTTGCATTTTTTGCATTACTTGTGAGTATTCCAAATGGATGATATACTTGAGAAAAAGAAAATACAACTTTTTGTATGGAGGCTTTGGTTCTATCAATCTTCTAATGAGTTTCATATGCAAGTTTCAAGATGGTCATCCAACTAACCACTAATTATTAAATTGTTTTTACTTTGTGCCCTTTTATTTTTATGCTTTATGTACCATTTACTTTAAGCATTACATTTCATGTCATTTTTATTTTGCTCATTTGAGCTTTTCTTTTCTCTTATAAGACACTTAATAATCAACACGAACCATAAAAACCCTTTAAAATACTTGGACTATTTGGTTACTATCTTTGGCATTATGGAGTATTGGACTTCTTGGACTTAGGATTAGAAACCTTGGCCTATATTGGAGACCTTGTGACCTTAATTGATATTTTGTCTAGTGTTCTTGAGGTTTACCTCAAGACATTGGGTTGTTTGTTTGTTTGTGTGCAGGTTATTTTGATTACATTCTTTGTTTGTAATATGGAATTCACCCGTATACAACCGTTACTCTGCCCAATTTTTGTGAATGCTTAATACAATTGAAGTTTGGTTCTCACAAGAAGTCTAGTATCTTTGCTTGCTTGGTTTCAATCCAAAGAATGAGAATTTTATCTTGACTCATAATGTCAAGTATTGGCTTCTGGTTGGTTAGATGGTTCTTATCCCTAGCTTTTACCTTATGCTTTAGGATAGTCCCTTCTTCTCCTCCCATCTTCTTTAACTTCAAAAATCTTCTCCCTCCTTTTGAAAAACTCTTCTTGTTCTTTTAAAAAAAACTTGAACCACTTTCATAATAAACTTGGAATTAGGTCCATGCATTTTCAAAACATCTTTCACAAATAAACTTCAATCAACTTAATAATACCTTGACATTTTTTGTGAGAATACTAAAAATAAATCAATCTAATTCAAACCATTTTTCCATCTTGGCTTTCATCTTAAACTTTTCGCAAAATATTCGACTCTTGTTAATCCTTGTAGTGATGAAAACAACTATACTTCTATGATGTGTAGTGAAGTGAGATATTTTCCACTTGTGTGTTGAGTGACACATTGTTGATTTTAAAATCCAAGCCATATCATCCACTTTGAGATGATGGAAATTCTCCTTTCTCATAATCGTGGATAGTAAGTATGTTTTCCACACGGACAATGACGGTAATGTCTTATCTCTTAAAATCAACGAACACACTTGTGTTTTAAAAAAATCTTTAAAAGAGGAACTACGTGTACCCTGATACCCTATTGCATGAAAAGGTGGTACGCATGAACTAAAGGTTCGCAATCGCGGCGGGTGCAAAAACCATAAAATTATATTTCTTTTCTTACCTCCACCATCCATTTTTATACAACATTTTATAGGCAAAATATACAAATTTTACAAAGAGGTTCTTGTGGAGTACCGTAGATGTTTAGGGTGCTAATACCTTCCCTTTGCATAACCAACCCCCTTACCTTGAATCTTTCCCCCTCTTTTTTTTGGGTTACTCGCTCTTTTCCCATTCCTTTGGAAACAATAAAGCGCGGTGGTGATTTTTATTTTTGATATGTATAAGTCTAGTCAATCCAATGGCTTATTCTTAAACATTTCTACCTCTACAGAAAAATGGCGACTTCGTTGGGGAAAGATTGACCTTTTGCTTGTCCATACTTAAGTGCGTTGAGCCTATCTTTATTTTTATCTGTATATGTGATATCATTGTTTATGTGGTATATGTTGTATATATGTTTGTCTGGATTTTCCTGGTTTTCAGGGTGCTTGGTGATTACATATAAGTCCTATACCTGGACTTGGGAAAACTTTAAGATAGGAAGGGTGGTATAGTCATGCTAACTTTGAGGTTGTAATCCCAAAAAAGGAGGCATGAGATCCCCCACTCAGTGGAGGCCCCTTTGACTGTAGTGTCGTTTACCGAGTAATCGGGAAGACGTACTACTTTCGACTTGGGAGCTTGTTGAAGCTGAGGACCGTAGAATACCAAACCCATCTTAAGCTTTTAGGTGTAGTGTGAAAGCTTTGATGGAGTAATCCAGAAATAGTTGTCACGCGATACTACGCTCGGGCGAGTTTTTGTTGAGAATATTACTAATTACCTAGTTAATCAGGAAGTTGGTAATATCCGAAGGAAGGATGTAGACTCTGGGAACCTCTAGAACCTTGTTCGGCAAGCAATAACTTTTATACCAATACCTTATGGGTATTACCTTCGACCTCATGCTTGTGACGTTCAACCTATGAACCCTATATGTGTGATCTTGTGTGTGATCATTGCATCATGCATCCATGCACTCATAAGCATATTTTAAATAAATTTTATTTCAAGGGACTTAAAAGTTGACCATTTGTGAATATCTCAAGTACTTTTTAACCATGAATTCTGGAAAAAGAAAGACCAGGAAGTACAATTTCAAGGATCCCAAGATAGATAAGTTGATCAGTCTAATTCTCGAGATCGAGTGTTCTGCATATTTTCGGAAGAAGTATGGATCCATTATTCCTCTTATAAAGCTTAGGATGAAGAAGGATATTCTCTCGACCTTGGTCCAGTTCTATGATCCGATGTATCATTGCTTTACTTTTCCCGACTATTAGTTGATGCCTACACTGGAGGAGTATTCTTATTTGCTGGATTTACCAATTATCGATCGTGTTCCTTTTACTGGTTTGAAGGGTGAGCCAAAACCACATGAGATTGCTGCTTTGATCCATCTGGGGAAGTCTGAGGTGGAAGCCCATATGACTACTAAAGGAGGGATTAGAGGATTACCGGCCCAATTCTTATTGGAGAAAGCTTGCTACTTTTCCAGGATGAAGAGTACAGTCGCTTTTGAGGGCATCTTTGCTCTACTTGCTTACGGGTTGTTCTTATTTCCTAATGTGGACAAGTTTGTTGACCTTAATGCTATCGGGATCTTCATGATTAGAAACCCAGTTCCTACGTTGTTGGGTGATGCTTATTACTATATTCATCTTCGGAATTCTTATCATGGAGGGATGATTATCTGTTTCTCGCCTTTGGTGTACCAGTGGTTTATCTATCATATGCCTCAGTCTGATGCTTTCTGGGATGTCAAGAAGGAACCCCGTTGGGATCCTAAGATCATGGAACTTACTCACTCGGATATTGATTGGTATCATCGAGCTTTCCATGATATAGAGATTGTTGACAGTTGTGGTAGTTTCCCCAATGTACCTCTTCTTGTTACAAAGGGAGGAATTAACTATAATCCTGTTCTCGCACGACGACAGCTCGATTATCCGATGATGGATAAACCAAATAGTATTCATTTGAGTAGTTTCTTTATGAAGGAGGGAGAAGACCATAAGGAAGCTAGGGAGTAGATTGCGAAGGCCTGGCGTCACATTCATAAGAAGAGTAGGAAAGACTTGGGACCTTGGGGGGCTGTTTCTTTGGAGTCATATCTTCAGTGGGTTCAAGCGAGAGATATTCAGTTGAAGATGCCGTATTCCGGGAAAACACCTATGCCTGATTTGTTTGTGAAAACCACTCCTCCCTTATTGGATGACTTGAAGAGTTGCAGCTTGCTTTGGTCAGGATGCAACAGGAAAAGGATGCTTAGAAGAATAAGTGCCAAACTTTAGAGATTTCCTATAGAGGAGACTTGAAGGAGAAAGATGACTTGATTGATATCCTTGAGAGTCGAGCGATAGAGACTATGGAGAGGCAAGGGGATTTGTTTTCTCTTAAGCCTCAGTCAGATGCTGATTAGTCACTTCCTGATTCAGGTGATTGGAAGGAGGTTGCCACTAGGTATGCGGAAGAAAACCAGAGGTTGAAGGCTCAGATTGCCAAGCTTACAGGGAAGCGCCAGCGTATAGAGTGATCTCCGACAACTTTACTTCTCAGGAACTTAGACATTATTTTCATCTTGTAGTTGGGATTGTTGAGACTTGTAACCTATTTTGAAGTTATTATAATAAAATTTTCAGTATTTCAAATGCGTTATTACTTTGATATTTGCAATGTGTCTATAAATCATTAAATCCCTTGAAATATTAAATAACAAAATAAAATCATGTGTATTAAATATCATGCATCATATTGCACATATTTCTTGCATTTGTTATGCATATCCAGGTGTCTTACCAAGCTTCTTTACTTTGTTCAGCAAGATGACTCACCACTACAACACACAGACTAATTTCAGAAGGAAGATGGACAACTTAGAATAAGAGAATCGCGAGCTACGTGAGGAGGTTTATGCTTTAAAGGCCGGCATAGCCAATCTTACTGCTCTGATTGAATCTCTGGTGGATGCTCAGAATCAGCCACTGAGTGTTCAACCTCAACCAACAAGGGCTACTACTGAAGCTCTGACTGTTCTTGTATCTGCTACCCCAACTGTTGTTCAGAATCGCATGCCTCAAGGTTATCCATGGGGAATTCCAGAGAACTTTGTGCCTGAAGGTTTCAATCTTGGTCCTCAAGATACTCCAGTTGTTCAGACTATTGTTACTCCTGTACCTCCTGTAGTGCATGTTGCTCCTGCTACACCTCCTTCGGTGAATATGGTTCCAATTGTTAATAATTATATGTGTCGTCCTTTTCCTCCACCAAGTGAAGACTTGGGTCTCTATGATAGGATGGATGATTTTTAAGAGCAGTTTGACAAAATGTAGAGGGAGATGAAGGCCCTCAGAATGTGAATGAGTTATGCTTGGTCCCGAATGTTAAGATACCTGCAAAGTTTAAGGTCCCGGAGTTTGAGAAGTACAAGGGAAACACTTTCCCTCGTGCTCATCTGGTAATGTATGTAAGGAGAATGTCTACCCATACTGATGATCAACGTCTGCTGATTCACTATTTTCAGGATAGTTTGACCGGTGTTGCACTGAAGTGGTATATGAGCTTAGACAATGTCAATATCCATACTTTCAATGACTTGGGAGAAGCATTTATCAGATAATACAAATACAATGTGGACATGGCGCCTGACCGTGATCAACTCAGGGCCATGGTTTAGAAAGACAGAGAATCATTCAAAGAATATGCACAGAGATGCCGTGAGGTAGCCGCCCAAGTGATTCCTCCCATGGAAGAGAAGGAGATGAATAAGATTTTCTTGAAGACTCTGGGTGCTTTCTACTATGAAAGGATGGTAGCAAGTGCGCCAAGTGACTTTACTGAAATGGTAGGCATGGGTATCCGTTTAGAAAAGGGTGTAAGAGAGGGCTGTTTAACGAAGAGTGAAGGATCTGGAGGTGCGAAGAAGCCATCTTATGGGTTTACCAAGAAGAAAGAAGGAGATACAAATGATGTTATGCAAGAGAGGAGGGCCAATCCTCCTAGAAGAAATTATCTGCGTCATCAGCAAGTCGCCTCAGTTACTCCAGTTGTTAGTGTAGCTCCAACCACCGTTGCTTATCAAAGACCATCCCAGTAGGGGAATCAAGTGTATAATAAGAGAAGAGAGAGTTATGACCCTATTCCTATGAGTTATACGGAGTTACTACCGGCATTGATTCAAAAGAACTTGGTTCAAACCCGACCACCTCCCGCTGTACCATCACCATTGCCTTGGTATTACAAAGCAGACCAAACATGTGCTTTTCATTAGGGAGCACCAGAGCATAACATTGAGAATTTCTATCCTTTGAAGACTAAGTTGCAGAAATTGGTGAAGTCGGGTATTCTATCTTTCAAAGATGTGGGCCCTAACATGAAAGACAATCCTCTACCCAAGCATTAGGGAGCAAACACTGTGAACATGGTGGCCGGTTGTCCAGGCGACTTCCAGAGTTTTGATATTCATCTGGTTAGAGGAGATTTGGTGAAAATGCATGCATACCTCTGTGAATTTAGCTATTATACGCAAGGCCATTCCGGTTGTGCTATTTGTAGGGTTGCGACAGGATAAAGACTGATTTACAGGAGATGATGGATGAGGGCCTCATCCATATAATCAGGCCTAGGGAAGAGTATGAAGAGGAGGTGAATATGGTTTCTGGATGTCCTGGAGAGTTCATAATTTTTTATTTGGAGTATATGAATGAAGATCTTGTGAAACATCAGTATGGATCTTGTCGAATTTTCTGTCGAGACTCCTGAGGATGCTCAATTGTGAGGAAAGGTGTTTAGTTGTTATTAGATAATGGAACTATCAAGGTTACAGGTCAGAGGTATGATTACCATGAAGTTGATATGATTGAGGTTTGTTTGGCTGGAGAAGAGTCAGATGATGAGTATGCCTCTGCAGATGAGTATTTCTCTTCAGATGAGGATTTGTTTTCTAGAGATGACTCAATAATGACTGATTATGTTGAAGAGGGAGTAAAAGTTATTGTGCCTTGTTTTAGTGCACCTGCCCATTTTGAAGTCGAGTATCATAGCAAGCCGGCTATTACTCATTGGTGATTAGTTTGCTGGGTCCTGTCCCCTACAAATCAGATAAGGTTGTATCCTACAAATATAACGCTACAATCTTAGAGGACGGTGTGGAAGTTCCCATCCAGTCAATGCCTGATGTTGGAAATATTGCTGAAACTAGCAGAGTGACCCGCAACGGTCGTGTATTTACATCAATTGTTCAAGGAGATATTAGTGCTGGAAAGAAAATTGATAAGAATGTTGAACCCAAGAAGATTACAAGTGAAACTAGTGGAGCTACGTTAGAGAAAGAAGTGGATTATATTTTGAAGATAATCAAGATGAGCGACTACATAATTGTAGATCAGCTACTGCAGACTCCTTCGAAAATATATATCTTGGCTTTATTGATGAACTCCTCTGCTCACATAGAATCTTTGATGAGGGTATTGGACCAAGCTTTCATGGAGAGTGACATGCATGTAGACCAATTCAGCAGTGTAATAGGGAACATTACATCATGTAATAACCTGATTTTCTGCGACGATGAATTGCCAGATAAAGGAAGGAATCACAACCTGGACCTCCACATCTCTATGAACTACAAGAATGATTCACTATCCAATGTGCTGATTGATAATGGATCTGCTTTGAATGTTATATCGAGGAGCACGCTTATGAAATTAAAATATCAGGGAACACCCATGCGCCCAAGTGGTATTATTGTGAAAGCGTTTGATGGATCAAGAAAATCTGTTATTGATGAAGTAGACATGTCTATTCATATAGGCCCACATTTGTTTCAGATTACTTTCCAGACAATGGATATTGTACCCGCTTATAATTGTTTGCTAGGAAGGCCGTGGATACATGAGGCAGGGTCTGTCACTTCAACTTTACACCAGAAACTGAAGTTTGTACATGAAGAAAAAGTGGTAATCATAAATGGATAACATGTATTATTGATATCTCATTTGTCCTCTTTCAATATTATGGAGGCGGATGAAGCTGCTGTTGGAATCCAGTTCTAAGCCTTATCCATTGATAATATAAGAGGAAATGAGGATTCTATGGTTTCTCTTAAGGATGCGCAGAAAGTTGTGCGTAAGGGTCATAATGAAGTATGGGGACAAATTGTGGATCTAGTTGTAAACAAGAACAGCGTCGGCTTGGGGGTTCTCTCTAAAGAATGACAAAAGTAAGAGCACGAAGCCGAAGTATGCGGCAGGAAAGTATCAAGACACCTTCCATAGCAGGGGTTATCTTCATCCAACTGTCTTTGGGATTAATGCCATTGTGGAAGATGAAGCAGAGCAGGAAATGCCAAATTACGTGATGCATAGAGTTAGGGTTCATAACTGGATCACCATTGATGTTCCCTCTTGCATACATGTTTCAAAGTAATTTGTTTTGTTAATCTTTTTGAAAAGCTTCCACTCTGCCTAAGGTGGAAGTATTAATATTGTATGGACTTATCTGTTTGTTGTGACTTTTAAAATCAATAATAAGAGTTGTCTTTGTTTCCCAAATTATGTCTTTATTTTCTTCTTTTTCTTAGAAAATGGTAATAAAAAAACCATTCAACATAAATAATAACTGAAATTCAATCTGCATGATCACTTGTTATATGTGTCAGTTTCTAAATGCAATCATAAATCATATGTGCAGATTAATTAAAAAACCTGTTGAATACAATGACCTGCACCCTCTCCTAACTTTGAATGTCCTGTGTATGGGGCCGAAGAAGAAGACTATGATGAGATTGCAGAAGAGGTCTCACGGTTGCTTGAGCGTGAGGAAAATTCCATTCATCCATATAAAGAGCCATTGGAAGTAATCAATTTGGGTTCAGAAGAAGATCCGGAAGAAGTCGATATCGGAGCGTTGCTGCGTCCTGATGTGAAGAGCAGGTTGATTGGGTTGTTGAAAGAGATGTGGATATTTTTGCTTGGTCTTATTAAGATATTCCTGGTCTAGATACAAATATTGTAGAGAACTGTTTTCCGTTGAAGCCAGAGTGTCCGCCAATCAAACAGAAGTTGAGAAGAACTCACCCAGATATGGAAGTAAAGATCAAAGAGGAAGTTGTAAAGCAGATTAATGCCGGTTTTCTTGTGATGTCAGTGTACCCTAAATGGATTTCCAATATTGTCCCAGTACCAAAAAAAGACGGAAAAGTTTGCATGTGCGTAGATTACAGAGATCTAAATAAAGCTAGTCCAAAAGATGATTTTCCATTGCCACATATTGATATGTTAGTGGATAGCACAAAAAAATTCAAATTATTCTCGTTCATGGACGGATTTTCCGGGTATAATCAAATAAGAATGGATCATGAGGACATGGAAAAAACAACGTTTATCACACCCTGGGGAACATTCTATTACAGAGTGATGCCCTTCGGGTTGAAGAATGCTGGTGCAACGTACCAAAGGGCTATGACAACCTTATTCCATGATCTGATGCACATGGAAATTGAGGTATATGTTGATGATATGATTACTAAATCTCAGATTGAAGTAGGGCATGTAGAAGATTTATTGAAGTTGTTTCAGCATTTGAGGAAGTATCGTCTCCGCTTGAATCCAAATAAATGTACCTTTCGGCGTTCGATCAGGGAAACTGTTGGGTTTCATTGTTAGCTAGAAAAGAATTGAACTTGACCCTGATAAAGTCAAATCAATTCAAGAGATGCCAGCTCCAAGAACTGAAAAGCAAGTCAGAGGGTTCCTCGGGTATTTGAATTATATTTCCAGATTCATTTCTCACATGACTGCAACATGTGAACCGATCTTTAAGTTGTTAAAGAAAGATCAAGGTTGTGTGTGGACAGATGACTGCCAAAGGGAATTTGAAAGTATTAAAGAATATCTGCTTGAACCTCCTATCTTGCTCCCTCCTATCGAATGAAGACCGTTGGTTATGTATCTGACAGTGTTAGATAATTCCATGGGTTGTATTATGGGACAACAAGATGAAACGGGAAAGAAAGAGTACGCCATTTATCATCTCAGTAAAAAGTTTACTGATTGTGAGTCGCGGTATTCCATGCTGGAAAAGACATGTTGTGCTTTGGCCTGGGCGGAAAAACGTTTGCGGCAGTATATGTTGAATCACACCACTTGGTTGATCTCCAAAATGGATCCAATCAAGTACGTTTTTGAAAAGCCTGCTCTTACTGGGAGAATTTCCCGGTTGCAGATGCTGTTATTTGAATATGACATCAAATATCGCACTCAAAAGGCTATTAAGAGCAACGTGTTGGCAGATTATCTTTCTCACCAACCAATTGATGATCATCAGTTTGTGAAGTATGACTTTTCCGATGAAGATGTGATGTTTCTAAAAGTGAAAGATTCTGATGAACCATTGCCTGAGGAAGGTCCTGATCCTGAATCTCGTTGGAGTATGATATTTGGTGGAGCTATGAATGATTATGGTAAAGGAATTGGCTATGTGATTGTAACTCCACATGGATCGCACATTCCTTTTACTGCAAGGTTGGCATTTGATTGTACTAATAATATGGCAGAATATGAGGCTTGCATCATGGGTCTCGAGGAAGCTATTAATCTCAGAATCAAATTTCTAGATGTGTATGGTGATTCGGCTTTGGTAATAAATCAGATTAAAGGAGAATGGGATACTCTCACTCCAGTTTGATCCCTTACAAAGATTATGCTAGAAGGTTGTTACCCTTCTTTAATAAAGTTGAATTCCATCACATTCCTAGAGGTGAAAATCAAATGGCGGACGCTCTGGAAACTCTGGATTTTATGTATCAGGTGAATACTTGGAATGGTATACCCCGGATTATGGTTCAGCGACTAGATAGGCCCGCTAATGTGTTTACAACAGAAGAGGTAGCATATGAGAAACCTTGGTATTATAATATCAAGCATTTTCTACAAACTCAGGAATACCCGATTGGTGCATCGAATAAAGATAGAAAGACATTGATAAGATTGGATGGAAGTTTCTTCCTCAGTGAAAATGTGTTGTACAAGAGAAACTATGACATGGTCCTTCTCAAATGCATAGATAGACACGAAGCAGACATGTTGATGCATGAGGTTCATGAAGGCTCATTTGGCACTCATGCCAATGGACATTCGATGGCTAAAAAGATGCTAAGGGAAATTTACTATTGGCTGACAGTGGAATCTGACTGTTACAAATTTGCAAAGAAGTGTCATAAATGCCAGATTTATGCGGACAAGGTTCATGTGCCTCCTACACTTCTTAATGTGATCTCTTCCCCATGGCCTTTCTCTATGTGGGGTATTGACATGATTGGAATGATAGAACCCAAAGCTTCGAATGGACACCATTTTATCTTGGTAGAAATTGATTACTTCACCAAGTGGGTAAAGGCTGCTTCATATGCTAATGTCACCAAGCAGGTGGTTGTGCGCTTCATTAAGAATAATCTCATATGTCAGTATGGTGTGCCGAGCAGAATTATCACCGACAATGGCTCGAATCTGAACAACAAGATGATAGCTGAACTGTGTGAAGAATTCAAGATTGTCCATCACAATTCAACTCCGTACAGGCCAAAGATGAATGGGGCTGTTGAAGTTGCTAATAAGAATGTCAAGAAGATTATCCAAAAAATGGTTGTTACTTATAAGGATTGGCATGAAATTCTCCCTTTTTCTTTGCATGGATATCGAACATCTGTCCGCACTTCAACAGGAGCAACCCCGTTCTACCCTGTGTATGGAATGGAAGAGGTACTCCCAATTGAGGTTGAGATTGCCTCTTTGCGTGTGATAATGGAAACCAAGCTGTCAGAGGCTGAATGGGTCCAGAACCGGTTTGACCAATTGAATTTGATCGAAGATAAGAGAATGACAGCTTTGTGTCATGGATAATTATATCAGAAGAGAATAAAGAAAGCTTTTGATAAGAAGGTCAAACCTCGTGAATTCAGAGAAGGCGACCTCGTGCTCAGGAAGATCATGTCTTTTAACGCTGATTCTAGGGGGAAGTGGACTCCCAATTTTGAAGGCCTATATGTTGTCAAGAAAGCCTTCTCTGGCGGTGCTTTAATTCTTGAAACTATGGATGGCGAGGAGTTCCCACGTCTCGTGAGTGCTGATCCAGTCAAGAAATACTTTGTCTAAATAAATAAAAGAACAACTGGCTAAGTTGAAAACCCGAAAGGGAGGCTTAGGCAAAAAAGAGAGTCTCGGTAGGCCGAAAACCCGAAAGGAAGGTCTAGGAAAACATTAGAGACATAAATAGAATAAAATTTCCCGCTAAGTTGAAAACCCGCAAGGGTAGCTTAGGCAAAAGTTAGGGACTTTCTTGGCAAGTAACTACATCAAACAAGACTTGATCGTTAGAGCAAAAATCTTCTCGGATCCTCATCATACTTCAACAGAAGCTGCTGCTCAGGATTTCAAAAGTTATGTGAGGGCATAGTGGTCATTGTATCTCAATGTATCTTTTGCATTATATATTACCATTTCCCGAACTTTGTAATCATCCATGGAGTCTCACCATTCGCAGACTACCATTCTATTAATGAAATTTGAGCTTTTACCCAATTCTTTGTATTTCTTATTTCATTTAGCTTGCAAAGACTCCATTTATTATTGATAATAACTTTCAAAGAGAAAATATTAAATAAAAAATTGATTTTCAAAAAGAATTTACAATTTGCTTTTACTTTAAAATTTGTGACGCAAGAGAAAAAAACAAAAGTGGTGATCACAGGAATGGACAAACTCCAATTGTTTTAAGATGTTTTGTTTCCCAAGGAAGTTTTTCTCAAGATGTTTTCACTGTATTAGGTTTGTGACTCCAGTATCCCCGGTCAAGTTTTGGTTCATTTCTCCTCTTTTCTGAGTTTGCATGATATGAAGACTCAATCCAAGATTTCTCCAATGAAGGTTTCGTTTGTTTAGTAGAAGTTCTTTCTTCCTGGAGAAGTTGGTACAGTAATTACTCTCCAAGAACAAGGGCCTCTGGTTTCTCCAGTGAAGAGCATATACTGGTTTTCCCTTTGTGAATATGGTGTTGACCTCCCCAATAAAGTCGGCCGGAATTCCCCAGTGAATGTTTTGATGATTTGATGTCTGTCTGCTCTACTTGAAATTGATTTTTCAAATCCCCAGTAGAAGCGTTACTTTTGAAAATATTTGATTCCCTGTTGAAGTCTGAGTGCTATTCCCTGGTAAAGCCTGGGAGAGGATGTTGTATCTCTGTATCTGTACTGTTTGGTCGCTATGTTTTTTTTTTTACTTTCGAATTGCGTTTCTCCCCAGTAAAGTTAAGCCAGGCAGTAGATTTTGTTTCCTTGGTTGGCGCCTAATTTTTTCTTATGGAATGTTCATTTTGGATGTGATTTAGCCGAGTGTTGATTGTGCCCGAGTTGGTTTTTCCTGGTTACTCCCAGTGTTATATATCTATTTTGTCAGCATATGCACGATAACACTCGTACATTCATACATACATCATGCATATCTAAAATTGGTAAATCATTTCTCATTCAAATTCGTTAATATTTTGTTGACGTATTACCCTGTTTTGCATAGTTGTGTTGTCTTCTCTCCAATAGAGTGTCGGCCTTAAGCAGAAAGCGTATATTCTTTCAATTTTCCCATTGAGTTATCCCTCGTGGAAGATTTTTGCTTTAGCCTTCCTGTACATCTTGTTGTCTGGATGGATTGGGTTTCCCTCTTGAGTTTATTTCTCAAAGAATGTATTTTGGTAGACTGTTTTACTACAATTTATTTCTGGATTGAATCTTTGTTTCCCAGCAATATTATTACTTTGGATTTCCGCAAGCTTCGAGTTTTGGTTTGAGAATGTGCATTTATTTTGCACGAGAAGACCTTTATCTCCTCAGTAGGAATATATTGGCATTTCTCCAGGAAGTCATGATTCATTCCCCAGGAAGTCATATTGCTTTCCCCGAAAATCAATTTTTTTACAATCCTTCCTATAACAACAAGTAGCTGGTCTCTTTATTTGAGCAACTTGTACTTCCCTGTAAAAGTCGACGTAACTTTTTTGCTATCTTCTCTATGAGTGGATAGTTTGCAGTCTGTTGTCAAATTACTCCAGTGGATGGCAAGACTTTCAATATCGCAGAGATAATTCATTATGAAATCTTTGCAAGTGGTAGTCTCTTTATTTGAGACAACTTATATATTACCCTTTCCAAGCGGAGTGCCTTGGCTAAAGAAGAAGTTGAGACCCGTTCAAGGTGAAATGCCAGAATTTTGGGGAAACTGATATTTTCTCTATTTACCTTTAGCGAAAGTTGGTAGGTCACCTTCAGTGAAAGTTGGTGATTGTGATCTTTTTTCTACCTTCTATGAACATTGGTAGTTCATCGTCAGTGAACGACGATGCTATGATATTTTCTCTTTCTATCTTCAGTGAAAGTTGGTAGGTCACCTTCAGTGAAAGTTGGTGATTGTTATCTTTTTACTACCCTCAGTTAACGTTCGTAGTTCATCGTCAGTGAACGGTGATGCTATGATATTTTCTCTTTCTACATTCAGTGAAAGTTGGTAGGTCACCTTTAGTGAAAGTTGGTGATTGTTATCTTTTTTCTACCCTCAGTGAATGTTGGTAGTTCATCGTTAGTGAACAACGATGCTATGATATTTTCTCTTTCTACCTTTAGTGAAAGTTGATAGGTCACCTTCAGTGAAAGTTGGTGATTGTTATCTTTTTGCTACCTTCAGTGAACGTTGGTAGTTCATCATCAGTGAACGACGATGTTATGATATTTTATCTTTCTACCATCAGTGAAAGTTGGTGATTGTTATCTTTTTGCTACCTTCAGTGAACGTTGGTAGTTCATCGTCAGTGAAAAGCGATACTATGATATTTTCTCTTTCTACCTTCAGTGAAAGTTGGTAGGTCACCTTCAGTGAAAGTTGGTGATTGTTATCTTTTTGCTACCCTCAGTGAACGTTCGTAGTTCATCGTCAGTGAACGGTGATTCTAAGATATTTTCTATTTCTACCTTCAATGAAAGTTGGTAGGTCACCTTCAGTGAAAGTTGGTGATTGTTATATTTTTGCTACCCTTAGTGAATGTTGGTAGTTCATCATCAGTGAACGACGATGCTATGATATTTTCTCTTTCTACCTTCAGTAAAAGTTGGTAGGTCACCTTCAGTGAAAGTTGGTGATTGTTATCTTTTTGCTACTTTCGGTGAATGTTGGTAGTTCATCGTCAGTGAATGGAGGTGCTATGATACATTTTCTCTTTCTACCTTCAGTGAAAGTTGGTAGGTCACCTTCAGTGAAAGTTGGTGATTGTTATCTTTTTGCTACCTTCAAGTGAACGTTAGTAGTTAATCGTCAGTGAACGGCGATGCTATGATATATTTTCTCTCTACCTTCAGTGAAAGTTGGTAGGTCTTCGGCAGTGAACATCGATAATTGTTATCTTTTTGCTACCCTCAGTAAACATTGGTATCTCACCGTCAGTAAACGTCAGTGTTGTTATTTCTTTCCTCTTTCTGCCCTCAGTGAACATTGGTAGTTTCTCCTTCAGTAAAAGTTGGTGTATCCTTTGGCATTTTACCATCCTCTATAAGTCGGGTCTTTTGATCCACCTGTGATTTATTTTCCTGGTCGGGTTTCTCTCTTGTTTCTTTATTTTGTTGCAGTCCCAGTGGTGTTTTGCGTCCCTTTGAAGTTGTCCATGTGAACTTATATTCATAAGCATTGCATGGCATCTTAGGGCCAAAAATAGGGTTTGTTTTATGTTTAAGTATCTCCGATCGCTTCGACACGAAGATTTTTAACCTTTGTATCTCCGGATAGAAGAAACTTAAATAAGAGAAGCTTTTGTACCCCAATTTTTCCCCCTAAGATCCCTTTATCATACCATATTGATTCAATCACAACAAGATAACATTAGGGTTCTTGGTTCTCCTCCCTACCTTTAACTTTGCTCTTTGAGGAATCACCAAGCACCTTGACTTGTTTTCTTTTGTGATCATGAATATTTTGTCTTGATTTTTCCTTTTAATTAATAAAATGCAATGTTGGTTTGTCTTGCTTGTTACTAATGTAGGTAAAGGCAAGGAGATTTAGTAAGTTGCTCCATGGGTTCATGAGTTTATTTCTATGCCCTAGGCAATAAAGCTTGAGAAATCCAAACCTCACCATTGAAGTTGTTTTGGAAGGGATGGCATGACAAGGTTTATTTTGGTTCACTATATTCCCAAGATATCAAGATTGATTCAAAAGTGCAAGCGATTGATTGAAGAAGTTGTCATGGTTTGACAAAGTCTTGTTCCCATTGATCGCAAGTGCATATTTATCTCAATTCTCAAGATATGGAAGTGGTTTTTGTGGATATGAGTTCTAATTTTCATCCTCAACAAATTCTATTTACAAAGCAATTGTGTGGTACAAGAAGTTTGTTCAAAATTGTCAAAGTTCCTCAAAGCATTTTCTTGATCTAGGAGCTAGGGTTTTGAACTTCAAAGAAGCATATCTTGATCTTATTTTGGTATTTTTGAGTGATTCAAAAGACATCCTCATATTCAAAGGGTTATCAACAAATAACTTCAAAAGTTTCAAGGATTTTTCATGTGGAAGAAACTTGATGATGAAGAAAGATTACAAGTCCTCCAGATGAACCCCAATTTCCCCATGTGTGATTTCAAATGATCATAACTTGGTCAATTTTTATCACCTTGAGCCCACTCTTTTTCCACAATGATCTTGAGGATGTGAAATTTATGCCTTATTTTATGTGCAAATTGAGTAAATAGATGGAAGATTCCCTAAGGATACAAAATATTATAGGTCATTTCATGATTTTTTGCCAACTTCAACAATTCATAACTCTCTCAATTTTTGGAGATTTTCAATGGTTTAAGTTTCAAAATGTCATTCAAGAGGTCTATTTCATGCATTATTTTTTGGTCAAGGGAAAAGTCCAAGTGGAAGGACATGTTTGGTTGCAAAACATTATAGGTCACTTTTGAAGAAAAATTTGAAATATTTCTAAGTATGGAAAGTCTACCTTTTCCCCCAACTTTGACTCAATGCAACTTTTAGCTCAAGCATCCATTTGATTCCATTCTTTTTCCATTGCAAAGCTTGTAACCGAATATTTCTAAAGCATCAAGAATCATGCCTTAAGACCCCTTGAGCTAAGAATGCCATTGGATTGAACTTGGCAACTTGGAACTGAAGTTTCTTCATAAGTCAAAATTTGAAATTCATGGTTTGGCCTCTAAACATAAAATTAACACGCGTTTGTAATCTAAACATGTTTTGTTAGAACATAGTTTGATTCTACAACCCTCAATTAGAGTTTTGATGATAACAAAATACAAGAATAAATAAATTGTAAGATTTATATATAAGACATATATGCTACTTAAAATTATGTTGTGTATTTACAGAAACTCTGATGGAATCAGCATCAGAAGATCAGTATCAACATCAGCATCAGAAGATATGTCAGCATCAGAAGATCAAACATGTGCTACACGCTGAAGTTACCAGATCATACGCTGAAGCATGATGACCAGAATCTGCGCATAAAATACTCTGACTCTGATCAAGATCCTTACCAAGTCATCAGCACTCAGAAGCGTCATCATCCAGCATAAAACAAAGAACACTCTGATCACCATAAGCAGAGAAGACTCTGAAGTGTTACTAAGCATTCAAGACAGATTAATTACCAACGGCTTTATTCAAAGACAAGATCTTCTCAAAAAGGAAAGAACGTTATTATCATTGAAAGTGATTTATGGACACCAATGTATCTTTGCCTTGGCTATATAAACAAGTCAGTATGAGAAAAGAAAAGGCTAATAATCTACGCACGCATATACACACCTACGAAAACACACACACTCATACAAATTGCTAAGCTTTCAAACCACGCCTACTCAAAAGCACTAGCAATCCAGTTTTTACTCTAAGCTTAATATTGTGTATTATCACAGTTGTGATATATAGTTTTGTTATAAAACATTAACACACTTTTTGTTCAATTATATGTAAGAGAATTTCCTTGAGATGAACCGGTCTGTGGTTAGACTCAAGAAGGCTTTAACAGTTGTTAAAGTAGACTGTTGTAATCCTATTGAATATAGTGGATTAAGACCTCGTTGGAGAGAGGCGAAATCACCTTGACGGGTGGACTGGAGTAGTTTGAGATCAAACGAACCAAGATAAAAATACAGTGTTGTTTGCACATTTGATTCAAGTTTTACAATTCAACCTCCCTTCTTGTGTTTCTCACATCTTCAATTGGCATCCGACCGCCTGGTTCTGAGCTTATAACACTTAACCGTGTCAGTACAAGATCCAGCGTCAGAAAAACACAATGGCAGGACCACATCAAAACATCAGCAATTACGACAATGAAGAAATAGACAGATTCAGTGGCAAACCTCCAGTCTTTGATGGAGAGAACTTTGACTACTGGAAAGACAGAATTGAAAGTTTCTTTCTGGCCCATGATGCTGATCTGTGGGACATGGTGACTGATGGATACACGCACCCAGTGGATGGAAGTGGTCAGAAGATTGACAGAAAAGCAATGTCTGATCAGCAAAAGCGTGATTTCAGAAATCATCACAAGGCCAGAACAATTCTTCTCAGCTCTATCTCTTATTCAGAATATGAAAAGATATCAAACAGAGACACTGCAAAGATTATGTTTGACTCTCTGAGAATGACGCATGAAGGCAACATTCAAGTCAAAGAAACCAAAGCTCTTGCGCTCATTCAGAAGTACGAAGCATTCAAGATGGAAGAAAGTGAATCAATAGAAACAATGTTCTCAAGATTTCAAATTCTGGTTGTTGGTCTCAAAGTTCTTGACAAAGGGTATTCTACTGCTGATCATGTTAAGAAGATCATCAGAAGCTTGCCAAAACAGTGGAGGCCAATGGTCACAACGCTTAAGCTAGCCAAGGATCTCAACAAAATCTCTCTGGAGGAACTTGTCAGCTCCCTCAGAAGTCACGAGATAGAGCTAGAAGCAGATGAACCTCAAAATCAAGGTAAGCCATTAGCTTTAAAATCTAACAGAAAATCTGAATCCAAAGTTTTGCAGGCTGTAGAAGAAACCTCTAGTGGGTCCTCATCAGAAGAAGATGAACTATCTCTCCTCTCCAGAAGGGTGAATCAATTGTGGAACCAGAGGCAAAGAAAGTTCAGGAATCCCAGAAGATCAGAAAATCAGAATGAATCCTTCTCCAGATACAGAAGGTCAGAATCCTCCTCTGGACACAGAAGATCTGAAGGCTCTTCAGGAAGCAGAAAGCCAAACAACAAAGACATCATCTGCTATGAATGTAACGAGCAATGACACTACAAAAGTGATTGCCCAAAGCTTCAGAAGGAAAAGCCCAAAAAGAAGTTTGGCAAGGAAAAGAAGAAAAGTCTCATGGCTACATGGGATGATTCTGACACATCTGAAGCTGACTCAGAATTAGATGATGAAAGAGCAAACATAGCTCTCATGTTAAACATAAAAGAAGACAGTGAAGCTTCTGAGTCAGACTCTGAATCAGATACAGAAGAGGTATTCCCTGACTTTGCTATAAACTTTACTAAGGCTGAGCTAGCTGAAAGCCTTAATGAAATTCTGGAAAGATATCAGCAGATTAGAGTCAAATTCAGAAACCTGAAAAGGAATCTTGCTTCTGACTCTGATAAGACTGAGAGTCTCAAATTGGAGAATTCTGAGTTAAAAAATAAAATTTCAAAATTAGAAAATCTATTGCAAAACTCTCAGAAGGAAACAATCCCTGAAACTCCAAGCAGTGCTGATGAGATCATCTAGGAGTATGATCACAGCTTTCAGAAGTTTCTAGCTAAAAACATAGATAGAAGCAAAATGGCTTCAATGATCTATGGAGTTAGCAGAAATGGCAGAAAAGGAATAGGATACCAAGGTAAGGTACCTACACCAAAAAATGCCATGGATTTAGTTATAAAATGCACGTCACTTGATTCACACTTTATATATGGGCACACACATGACATCAAATATACAAGTAGTAATTATTCTGTCAAACCAAAATTCAACCAGAGTTTTGGTAAAACTAACAAATCAGGACCCAAGAAAATATGGGTACCTAAGGATAAAATAATACATGTGGCAGATATCTTTAGCAGCAAAGCAGAAACACCAGTCATGGTACCTGGACTTTGGCTGCTCACGACACATGACGGGAAGAAGGCATATGTTCCAAAGCCTGGAACTTAAGCCTGGAGGCCACGTAGGTTTTGGAGGCAATCAAAGAGGAAAGATCATTGGCTCCGGAACTGTAGTCAAAGCAGAATGAATTACTTGCAGGAATGGAAGTTGAATTCACAGGTACTGAAGACAAGTCATCAGAAGCTCTTAACAGAGACACTCCCTCAACATCAGAAAGAGGCACTGCAAGCAATCCAACACCTTCTGTTGATCAACTCCAGAAAAGACCATCCAGAAGCAGCATGGATCACCCAGAAGAAACAATCTTAGGAAGAAAGGAAGATCTAATCAGAACAAGAGCTAGCTTCAGAAACTCTGAAGAATCTCTCATGGGAATTTTTTCTCTAATTGAACCAACAACCATTGATGAAGCACTTCTGGACAATGACTGGATTCTAGCAATGCAAGAGGAGCTAAATCAATTCACAAGAAATGATGTATGGGATCTAGTTCCTAAACCAAAAGGATTCAACATCATTGGAACAAAATGGGTGTTCAGAAACAAACTGAATGAACAAGGTGAAGTCATCAGAAACAAGGCACGATTGGTAGCACAAGGTTATAGTCATCAAGAAGGGATAGACGATACAGAAACCTTTGCTCCAGTCGCCAGGTTAGAATCTATCAGACTCTTAATCTCATTTGCTGTTAATAAAGGCATCACTCTGTATCAGATGGATGTTAAAAGTGCATTCTTAAATGGCTATATAGAAGAAGAGGTATATGTGCACCAACCCCCTGGTAAGTTCCAAAAATCCAGAATATGTTTTCAAACTAAAGAAGTCACTCTATGGTCTGAAACAAGCTCCCAGAGCTTGGTATGAAAGACTAAGTAACTTCCTGTTAGAAAAGGAATTCACCAGAGGGAAAGTGGACACAACCTTATTCTGTAAGACAGTTAAGAATGACATTTTAGTATGTCAGATTTATGTTGATGATATCATATTTGGATCTACTAAACCTTCTATGGGAAGAAAGATTGCTAACTGTATGCAGGCAGAATTTGAGATGAGCCTAATGGGGGAACTGAAATTCTTTCCGGGCATTCAGATCAATCAAACCCCAGAAGGAACTTACATTCATCAGAGCAAATACGTCAGAGAACTTCTGAATAAATTTGATCTCTCAGAATGTAAGCCATCAAAGATTCCAATGCATCCCACGTGCATTCTGGAAAGAGAAGAGGTAAGTAAAAAGGTAGAACAAAAGGTCTACAAAGGTATGATTGGTTCTCTTCTATATCTGACGGCTTCAAGGCCTGACATTTTATTCAGTGTTTGCATTTGTGCTAGATTCCAATCAGATCCTAGAGAATCTCACTTAACAGCAGTTAAGCGAATTTTCAAGTATCTGAAAGGTACTACTAATCTGGGTTTGTTTTATAGAAAATCAAGTGATTACATCTTAGTAGGATACTGTGATGCTGATTTTGCTGGAGACAGAGTAGAACGTAAAAGCACTTCTGGAAGCTGCCAGTTTCTGGGAGAAAATATGATCTCTTGGTCCAGCAAAAGAGAATCCACAATTGCTATATCAACAGAAGAAGCTGAATACATAGCAGCAGCTGGATGCAGCACACAAATGCTCTGGATGAAAAGTCAACTTGAGGACTTCCAGATATTTGAGAGTAACATTCCTATCCTCTGTGACAATACTTATGCTATTTGTCTCAGCAAAAATCCAATTTTACATTCTAGGGCTAAGCATATAGAAATAAAACAACATTTTATTAGGGACTATATTCAGAAAGGGATTTTAAACTTAAAATTTATTAACACAGACCATCAATGGGCTGATATTTTTACAAAACCACTTTCTGAAGATAGGTTCAACTTCATTCTGAAACATCTCAGCATGAAGCTCTGCCCAGAATAAAATTGTTTTGTTTCTATATATTAACCTTCAGAACTTTGTTTATTTTTCTGTGAACTTCTGATCAATCTTCTTTCAGAACTTTAGAAGTGCAGATTGTATCAAAATCTATCTATGAAGATCTGAGCGCTTCATTTCCAGGATAGAGATGTGTTGTTCACTCAAGCAAACAAGTGTCATCCAGTCATCAGCTATTTTCTGAGGCTGAACACGCGTTCACGTTTCTGAAAAGGCAAAAGTGCTGATTGGATGCATTGAGACACATGTCATGGGTAACCGTTCCAAATATCTTTATGAATCCCCTAAAATCAGCTATCATTAAATGATAATAATCATTATTAATTTCTCTCTCTTAACGTTTATGTTTTCAAAACCTTTTTAGAAATCTATTTAAACACACTTCACACCATTTACACTCTTTTACCGTCACCTTCATTTTCTCTAAATATTTCTGATTTCAGTGTTCTTACTTTCTCAAAAAACCTTTCAATCTTTTTCACAAAAACCTCGTGTGAACATGGCTTCTTCCAGCATTCCTACTTCAGGTTCCCAGAAAACTGTTTCATCTGAACAATATGAAGTACCCTTCAGAACGCTTCTAACTCCAATAAAAAACCTAGAGGTTCTGTCAGAATTAATTGTGGATTTCAACAGACTCAAGGAGAATGGGTTTGATCTATCTGAAGAGGTCAAAGCTCAAGGCTGGAAAAGTATTTTGAGACTGGTGGGTCCAACATTTCTTATTCTGGTAAAGGAATTTTGGATTCACGCTTCTTCTTCAAATCATCAAGTCACGTCTTACATCATGGGGAAGAAGATTGTTATTACTGAAGACCTGATTGCAAGAATCATAGGGTACAATGGTGGTGGTATTCGTTGCATTGATATGGCAGAAAGGTGTGCTGATGCTGCCCTAATTGCAAGGGAAATCTTCACTCTGGGGCTTCCCTCCAGCAAGATAAGGGATTTGAAAGACAAACACAGAATTTGGGCCAAGATCATTTTGGGCTGCTTCAACCACAGGAAGCCTACCAGCTCTCCTGATTACATTAATATTGATCAGCAGTTTCTAATCTATTTCATCTCTCAGAAGGTCAAGATAAATCTAGCTCATCTTCTGTTCAACTATCTCAGAACAAGTGTCAAAGAAACAAGAGAAGAGGAACGAACAAAAAGGGATTGGATACCCTTAGGAAGACTGATATCAGATATTCTTACAGAAAATAGGCTGATTGATCATCTGATAGAGGCTCAAGAAATCAACACTCTGGAAGCTTCTGTTGGCAAGCAGCTGAATGCCAAAAATCTGAAGAAAATGAAGTTGATAGAGAACATCAAGAAGGAGCCCAGCGTCACTCCTTTTGATGAAATCTCCAGCAGAAGATTCCCTCTGGACAACTTCCCTCTGTTCTTGGAAATTGACTCTAAACCTGAAATCATTCTGAGATATCTGGATGCTTGTAAAGCTGATGGTACAACACCAAATCTGAATATTCAAGATCTTCAACAGAAGGCTCCAGAGGTCGTTCTGAAGAAGACAAAGAAAAGAAAAGCTGCAGCAGAAGGATCATCTCAGTAGACTCCTAAGAAGAGAGGTAATATTTCTTCTGTAACTATTTTAGATTCAACTGCTGTATCAACATCTACCCCAATTCCAACTCCATCTGAAAACCCAACACCTCAAACTTTTGATGAATTTGACCTTGACTTTGACCCTTCTGAATCCTTAACCCTCAGAAGATCTCGCTCCCAACCACAAAATCCAAATACTGAAGCCATACCAGAACAAGAACTTGAAAAAGTTCTTTCTGATATAGACCAACACACGTCAGCTCCCATACCAGATAATCCAAATCCAGAAATTCACACAGAAGCACAACCAGAAATTCCCCTCTCACCAATACCATAAATTCCACTCTCTCCAGAACCACAAATCCCACTACCTTCATCTCCTCAACCAGAAATTAATCCACCCTCTCCTCAATCTGAACAATCTCCACAACCTGAGACTCAAACCTCTGAGGCTCAACCCTCTGAATCCCCTGAACTCGTACCTCTGGCCATTCAATTGCCCTTTGGCACAATTGTGAATATTCCTCAACTTCCTTCTTCACCAGAATTAACTCCACCAAATTCCCCATCAAGTCCAATCATAATTCCTGACTCTCCCACTCCCTCACCAAAAGAAAATTCAGACGACCACAACAAGACTGTCATTAATTTAACAGTCCTTGAACGCCTTGCTGCAATAAACCACAAAACTGCTATCCCTAAACCAAAACATCCAGATGTTGGTTCCAGCATATTGAACTTTGAAACAGAAATACATAAGTGGATCACTTCTCTAAAACAAGCAAGTCTGGAACTGGTTGACCCTGCTGCTTCTGACTACCTATGGACAAAGTTCAGAAGATGGGTATGCTCTAAAACCTTTAAGCTGCAAGAACAGAGCTATGGACAAGCTCAACAGAACTTCAGCAATCTGCTGAAAGAAATTGAAGGTCCAGTTCTGAGCAAGCTGCTTAAGGAAGAAGTTCTCCATCTGGACATTGCCCCTTGGTCTGAACATCGTCCAGCTTCCAAAGATCAACCAGAGTCAGAAGAACAGATGATTCCAGCTGAAGACTTGGGTTAAGAAGAAATTTTTGGTGAAAGTTCTGAGAAGCATCCTGTTTCTGAAGATCCTCAAGCTTCTTCCCTTGACAGGAAGACTCTTGGAGACTTGAAAAGATCTGATATGCTGATGAATGAAAGAATGGATAAGCAGGACACCAAAATTGATGCAATAGGGAACATGTTATCTCAGCAACAGGAAACCAACACCCAAATCAAGAGCATGTTGGAGGCTTTGTTCACACGACTTCCTCCTCCTTCTTAGAAATTTCCTTGTTGTTTTTATAACGTGTTTATCTGTAATATTTTTACATGTTCTGAACTTATCATTGCTTCTGTTTTTTAATATAAACGCATTTTAAAGATCAGATCATTTTAGCTCTGATTATTTGTGCTTTTTGATAACTGACAAAATGGGGGAGAAAGAATGATATTTTTCAATAACGGATTACTGAGACATAAGTCTCAAACATTCTGACAATCTGATCTATTTGAATTTCCTTCTTCTGAAAAGCTTGAACAGGTACAAAATTCGGACGAAAGATACAGTAAAGTACAGTAAAGTTCTGATGCTCAAAGACTCATGGAATCAAAGGGAAGTAATCAACTCAGGGGGAGTTTTTCTCTTCGTTGCTCTGATACCTTTTATTCTTTATTTTTAATCTCTGATACCTTTTACTCCTTAATTTTAATTGAAAAGATTTGGTTTTTGTCATCATCAAAAAGGGGGAGATTGTTAGAACATAGTTTGATTCTACAACCCTCAATTAGAGTTTTGATGATAACAAAATACAAGAATAAATAAATTGTAAGATTTATATATAAGACATATATGCTACTTAAAATTATGTTGTGTATTTACAGAAACTCTGATGGAATCAGCATCAGAAGATCAGTATCAACATCAACATAAGAAGATATGTCAACATCAGAAGATCAAACATGTGCTACACGCTGAAGTTACCAGATCATACGCTGAAGCCTGATGACCAGAATCTGCGCATAAAATACTCTGACTCTGATCAAGATCCTTACCAAGTCATCAGCACTCAGAAGCGTCTTCATCCAGCATAAAACAAAGAACACTCTGATCACCATAAGCAGAGAAGACTCTGAAGCGTTACTAAGCATTCAAGACAGATTAATTACCAACGGCTTTATTCAAAGACAAGATCTTCTCAAAAAGGAAAGAATGTTATTATCATTGAAAGTGATTTATGGACACCAACGTATCTTTGCCTTGCCTATATAAACAAGTCAGTATGAGAAAAGAAAAGGCTAATAATCTATGCACGCATATACACGCCTACGAAAACGCACGCACTCATACAAATTGCTAAGCTTTCAAACCACGCCTACTCAAAAGCACTAGCAATCCAGTTTTTACTCTAAGCTTAATATTGTGTATTATCACAATTGTGATATATAGTTTTGTTAGAAAATATTAACACACTTTTTGTTCAATTATCTGTAAGAGAATTTCCTTGAGATAAACCGGTCTGTGGTTAGACTCAAGAAGGCTTTAACAGTTGTTAAAGTAGACTGTTGTAATCCTATTGAATATAGTGGATTAAGACCTCGTTGGAGAGAGGCGAAATCACCTTGACGGGTGGACTGGAGTAGTTTGAGATCAAACGAACCAGGATAAAAATACAGTGTTGTCTGCACATTTGATTCAAGTTTTACAATTCAACCCCCTTCTTGTGTTTTTCACATCTTCATGTTTAACCAAGTTGCCAAAGTGGATTAGAGCCTTAAAACACAAGGATTGGATGAGTTTTGATGGAAATCAGATCACACTTTGCTCGTGCACCAAGTTCACACGATTTCCCTCCAAACTTCATTCTTTCACACGCTTGAACATTCCATTTGATTCCCTATAAATAGAGGGTCATCCCCTATTCATTTCCCCAAGCTTTGAGAGCCAAAAACACTTTGTCAAAACCTCACACGAACTTCAAATTTTTGAAATCAGTTTCTGAGATTCCAGCCTTTTCTTCCAAAATTCTTTGCACATTCATCTTCCTTAAGCATCATACAAACTCTCCAGCACTTAAACCAAGCAAAACGAGCTATAATCCAAGCTACAGAAGTTCAGTTTCAGAGCTTCTTTCTTGAAATTCGAAAAGGTAGAATTCTCCACCATTTGGATCCAAATAAAGCACTGACCTATTCTACTCATTCTACTGATTCTAGTGCTTCTTACAATTTTTAAATCTATTAAGAATTGAGAGATAAATCTCAAATTGAAGGTGCTCGCAATTTTCTGGGTTTTTGATTCACATCTCTTTGTATACTTTATATAAATTTGGCGCGATGGTGGTGTTATGATCGTCTTGAAGAGATGAATCCAATGATACTGGTCTGGGATCCTAATTTTACCGTTTGAAAGATCTCACAAAATCTCCATTGCAGGGTGGCTGGAGGTTAAAGACAATGACATGTCTCGTCTCAGCCAATGATAGCGTGCCAAATGTTTTAATTTCATTGGTTGCCTTTTTTTTCTGATTCCCTGCGCATCTTACTAAGGTCCATATCAAGCACAACGCATCTGGTCCATTGGATTAGCTTACTAACACGTTTTGACTATGATCTAATTGCCATATCTTTTTGGTTTTATTTTATTTTCTGATTTTATATTTTAATTGATTTAATTTTCAAAAATTCATAACTCTTTTATTTTTTATCCAAAAATTATGAAAAAATTCAAAAATACTTTGAATTATTTCTGATCTCATGAATATTTTTTTATATTTTTATTTTGACAATTGATATTTTTTATATTTTTTTTCCTTATTTTCTTTGTTTTAATTACATTAAATATACTTTCTGACATTTCTTAATTCTAAATTTTTTCATAAATATCATTTTGCGTATTTCTGACTTTTAAAATTTTATGGAATTTTATATTGATGTTTACTATTTTTGATCTATTTTCTATTTGTTTGAACAATTTTAATTAGTTTTAAAATAGTTTCTGACTTTTAAAAATTGCCAAAAATTTTATGAAAATATTGGAGTCCTTTTCTGATTTTTCTATGGGCTTACTTAATTTTTCTTGATTGATTTGAATATAGTTGATATTTTTCTAACTTATTTCCATTTTAAAACATTTTTAAAACCTTTTTTAATGTATATATTAAATGCAATATTATTTTGTGATTATTTTCTGGCTAAACTTGGGTTGAATTTTGATCATGAACTTTATTAACATCATTGAATCCATAGTGTTGAGTCTAACTCCATAAAAATGGATGAAGTATTTTAATAATAGTTCGATTTAAATTTAATTCAATTGTGGTTTGTATATTCTTTCCCACCCCTCTTAATCTTGTCCCTTTCTTATTGCACTAAGTGTTATTGGAGCACGATCTATATATCATGTCTCAAAATAAATGGTGCATATATTGCTATTGACCAGCCTCAAAATAGGTGCGACTTCTATATAAGTCCACTTACGATTGCTTAACATAGCGCTAAATTTTGTCCCGATTCGAATAAATGATCATTCGTGGCCTAAACCTATGTTTGCAAGCCCAAGTATGTTAATTTGATCCCTTTGATCCAATAATCTTGAGATTCATTGTGTGGAGGCTTTGGTTCTACCAATCCTCTAATAGATCTACAACACTTTTGGTCAATGCGGATCACTTAAACATCATTGATCATTAAATGTTACTTGTGAGGATTCCAAATGGATGATATACTTGACAAAAAGCAAATTCAACTTGTAGTGTGGAGGCTTTGGTTCTACCATTCCTCTAATTAGTTCCAAATGCAAGTTTCAAGATGGTGATCCAACCAAACCACTAATTATTAAATTGTTTTTAATTTGTGCCCTTTTATTTTTTATGCTTTATGTACCATTTACTTTAAGCATTAAATTTCATGTCATTTTTATTTTTCTCATTTAAGCTTTTCTTTTCTCTTCTAAGACACTTAATAATCAACATGAACCATAAAGATCCTTTAAAATACTTGGACTATTTGGTTACTATCCTTGGCATTATGGAGTATTGGACTTCTTGGACTTAGGATTAGAAACCTTGACCTATATTGGAGACCTTGTGACCTTAATTGACATTTTGTCTGGAGTTCTTGAGGTTTACCTCAAGATATTGGGTTGTTTGTTTGTCTTGTGTGAAGGTTATTGTGATTACATTCTTTGTTTATAATATGGAATTCACCCGTATACAGCCGTTACTCTGCCCAATTTTTGTGAAGACTTAATACACTTGAATTTTGGTTCTCACAAGAAGTCTAGTATCTTTGCTTTCTTGGTTTCAATCCAAAGAATGAGAATTCTATCTTGAATCATAATGTCAGGTATTGGCTTCTTGTTGGTTAGATGGTTCTTATCCCTAGCTTTTATCTTATGTTTTAGGATAGTCCCTTTTTCTCCTCCCATCCTCTTTAATTTCAAAAATCTTCTCACTCCTTTTGAAAAACTCTTCTTGTTCTTTTTAAAAAAAACTTGAACCACTTTCATAATAAACTTGGACTTAGGTCCATGCATTTTCAAAACATCTTTCACAAATAAACTTCAATCAACTTAATAATACCTTGACATTTTTTTGTGAGAAGACTAAAAATCAATCAATCTCATTCAAACCATTTTTCCATCTTGGCTTTCATCTTAGACTTTTCTCAAAATATTCTATTCTTGTCAATCCTTGTAGTGATGCAAACAACTATACTTCTTTGATATATAGTGAAGTGAGATATTTTCCACTTGGGTGTTGAGTGAGGCATTGTTTATTTAAAAATCCAAGCCATATCCTCCACTTTGAGATGATGCAAATTCTCCTTTCTCATGATCGTGGATAGTAAGTGTGTTTTCCACACGGACAATGACGACAATGTCTTATCTCTTAAAATTAACCAACACACTTGTGTTTTAAAAAAATCTTTAAAAGAGGAAATATGTGTACCCTGATCCCCTATTGCACGAAAAGGTGGTACGTAGACACTAAAGGTTCACAACTGCGGTGGGTGCAAAAACCATAAAAATATATTTCTTTTCTCACCTCCATCATCCATTTTTATACAACATTTTATAGCCAAAATATACAGATTTTACAAAGAAGTTCCTGCGGAGTACCGTAGATGTTTAGGGTGCTAATACCTTCCCTTTGAATAACCAACCCTCTTACCTTGAATCTTTCCCCCTCTTTTTTTTAGGTTACTCGCTCTTTTCCCATTCCTTTGGAAACAATAAAGCGTGGTGGAGATTTTTATTTTTGATCTGTATACGTATAGTCAATCCAATGGCTTAGTCTTAAACATTTCTACTTCTACAAGTAGCTATTGAAACCAAATTGAAAATGCAGAGAAACGAAATCATCTCCTCTTCATCTTCATAAACAATTTCCGTAAATCACCTGCATCTCCTTCACTATTCTCACCTTCCTCTCCCTCAACACTCTACCAGACATAAACCTCCATCATCAAATAATCTCACTTTTCACACAATTTTCTATTTCTGAATTTTTTCACGCGATTCACACCAAAATATTTCCACTAAACCCTTCCGTCATCTTGCTATTAATCCATCGTTCCAAATCCAACTGTCAAGATCCGCCTTAACCGGAATCTCATTGCTTCGAGAATGCAGCGGCTCGCAAATACTTCATGTGGTCTTCTCTGCCAGTGCACAGTTCATAAACCTCACTTCCTCTTTGAACATCAAACACCTACCATCATCTAACCATCTACACATCCACCGTTCCTATCTCCCTCTGTAAAATCACTATAAATATCATCTGTAACCACTCTCCAATTTCACCTTTATACTTCAGTTGATTGACAATCCAGCAACAACCTTCCACTTCTATCATGAACAACACCATACTCCCTTCAATTTTTGCAACTTCCTACTACATACAACCCCCAACTACTAATCATTGCTAATACTCATTCTTTAATTTTGGTAAATCCAACCGAAACTCTACCCAACCTCACGATACCCATCCGGTCACGTTCCCATTTCAAACCATTCACACTTCCTGCTCCTTCACTCGCCGAATTTCAGTTTCAATCCATAACTCCCTCACCTTCATTTCCATCACTGTTAAAGTTTTCTTTATTTCTTTATATTTTATCATTCCTTATTTTAATTGTTGGAAATTTATTTGGGAAATCTTTGGGCTTTAAGCCCATTTTTATTTTTACTACATTTGCATCACCATATTTTACATACACCTATTTTTTTAAAATATCCCTTTTGTTTGTTAGATTTTATCCTCAATTAAATATACATGTTTTCATTGATGTAAGGTTGGATTTTAGATGTATTTTTGTAAATAAATTCAAGTTTTATTGTTATTTTCATCACTGCATTGTGATATCAGAGCTAATTTCAATTTAGCTCTCGAATATGAGTGGATTTATAAACTTTATTGACCTGCCTTAAAATAGGTGCGAATTCTATATAAGTCCACTTACGATTGCTTAACATATCTCCAAATTTTGTCCCGATTCGAGAAATGATCATTCATGGCCCAAACTTATATTTGCAAGCCCAAGCATGTTTAATTTGAAACCTTTGATCCAATAATCTTGAGATTCATTGTTAGGAGCCTTTGGTCTTATCAATCCTCTAATGAATCATCATAAATTTTGGAATGTAACTTGGCTTTGATTTTGAAATGAATGATATACTTGGCAAAAAGCAAATGAAACTTATTGTTGAGAGGCTTTGATTTTATCAATCTTCTAATGAGTTTCAAATGCAAGTTTCAAGACGATCATTTAACTAACCTCTAATTTCTAAGAATTGACTTTATTTTATGCTTTTACTTTATGCTTTTTACTTTAAGCACATTTACATTTCACGCTATTTTCATTTTTTCTCAATTGAGCATTTATTCTTATGTCATTTTCTTTATTTTTCTCATTTGAGCTTTAATTTTCTTTTTAAAGAAACCTAATAACCAACTTGAACAATAAAATTTTTTTAAGGTTGCTTGGCCTATTTGGTTACTATCCTTGGCATTTTGGAGTTAAGGACTTCTTGGACTTAGGAGTAGAGACCTTGACCACCCTTGGGACCTTGTGACTTCAATTGTTATTTTGTTTGGAGTTCTTGGGGTTTACTCCAAGACACTGGGTTGTTTGTTTTCTTTGTGTGCAGGTTATTCTGATTATATGCTTTGTCTGCGATTGGGAATTCATCTGCATACAGCTATTACTCTGCCCAATTTTTTTGAAGACCTAATGCATATAAAGTTTGGTATTATTAAGAGGTTTATTACCTTTTCTTGTTTGGTTTCAATCCAAAGGATGGGAATTCTAAATTGACTCATTGTGTCAAGTATGGGCTTCTTGTTGGTTAGACGGTTCTTTTCCCTAGCTTTTACCATATGCCATATGATACTCTCTTCATCTTCTCCCATTCTTTAGTATTCAAAACCTTCTCATCTTTTTCAAAATCTTATCTGTTTATAAGCTCGAACCATTTTCATAATAAAACTCGACTTTGTCAAGTGCCTTTTCTTTTAAAACTTCTTTTCTTTAAACAAACTTCAATTCATTTCATCACACTTTGACATTTTTCAAAAATAACAAAAACACTTCAACTTATTCAAACCCTTTTGTGCGTTAGAGCACCTTTTATCCTTTAAAACTTTTTCCAAGATCAGACACGATTCATTTATAGTCGAGCAACATTCTCCTATCCCTATGGTTATAAAGGTGTCGAATTTTCCACTTGAGTATCAGAGGTGTTCTAAAACCCTCACTCTTGCTGACGTAGGGTCCATATTTTTACACCTTGTGGGCGTTAGTTGAGATTTCTCTCCTAAAAATGATAACTTTTCTATTCGTTTAAAATAAACCAACATACAAGTCTTTTCTAGTTGAACTACAATGATCTAACTTTCCCATTGCACGAGGGAATACGTAGGCACTAAGTCTTATGACCCAAGGCGAGCAAAAATAATAAAAAACATTTTATTTTGTTTTCAAATACTCATTAATTCTTTTCCTTTAGGAAGTAAGCCTTTATATAACACACCTTTTAAAAGAAAACAAAAAAGTGGATCCTGTGGAGTATCGTAGATGCTTAGGATGCTAATACCTTCCCTTTGCATAACCGACCCCCGTACCTCGATCTCTGATCTTTTATTTCATTGTGGGTTTTGATCTTTTTTTCCCATTTCCCTTTGGAAACAATAAAGTCTGGTAGAGACTTCATTGAGTGAGATAAGTCATTTGATGGCTTAAGCTCAAATCTTTATCGCTAGACATGTTTTTCAATTTTTTTACACAGTGCGACAACTTGGCGAATCCACTGGGGACTCTTTCCTAAGTGGGTCAATCTTAGGTTTGTTGTTTTCTTTTCTATGAGTGCTTATATATTGTTTTACTTGTGTTTTATTACTTCCAATTATTCTATATATATGTTTGTCTGGATATTCCTGGTTTTTCAGGATATTTGTCTGGATAAATCCTCTACCCAGACTTTGGAAAACTTATGATAGGATGGGCCGTATAGTCATGTTAACTTTTAGGAAGTAATCCCAAAAAATGAGACATGAGATCCCCCACTCAGTGGTGGCCCCTTTGACTGTAGTATCACTTACTGAGTAATCGGTAAGACGTGCTACTTTTGACTTGGGAGCCTGTTGAAACTGAGGACCGTAGAACCCTTAACCCATCTTGGCCTTTTAGGTGTAGTGCGGAAGCTATGATGGAGTAATCCGGAAATGGTTGTCACGTGATGCTACGTTTAAATAAGTTTTTCCTGAGAATATTACTAATTACCGAGTTAATCGGGACGTTGGTAATATCCGATGGAAGGATGTAGACTTTGGGAACCTTTTAGAACCTTTGTTCGGAAGGTGATAAACTATTAGTCCTTGCCTTGTGGGTAGTACCTTTGACTTCATGCTCATGAATTTGAAATGTTATCCTATTACTGTGTTGTGAATTGCATAACATTGTATATCATTTGCATCATTCGTGCATAGATCCAGATTGCCCAAGATCTCATTCCCGATTGTTTCCTTCTTCCAATTATTTTTTGATTGTTAAACTGTTTCTTCAACACAACTACGGGACTAGGGCTGCCGCCAGATTGTGAATGGAAAACCAAGAATAATACAACATGGAAGTCAGAATAGAAATCGATGAGTTAAAGTCAAGCATGACCAAGCTCACAGAGATGATGCATGTTTTGATTGCCATAATAGAGCCACCACAAAGGACTGTTATCTCAGAGGTCATTGCTGATGTTGACACTCAACCTATCCAGCATACATTTACTACATGGCCATAGTTTGGGATGCCTTATAACTACTCTCCGCCTGTTGCAACTACTTCAAAGGTTGGCCAGTCTTCCCGGCCAGTCTTTTAGGCTCCAGTTTTCACTGAACCTCAACCAATCATTCACACTACTACTGGTCAACCTGCTAAACAAGCTGCTTATGGGAACCCTCACTTTGAGTACCATACTTTTAGTCCCTGAAGTGTGTGTCATGAAGATTTTGGTGATTTTGAAGACGTCAAGGAACAATATTAGACTTTAGAGAAGAGGCTTAGAGCTATGAAGGAAATGAGTTCTTCAGTGTTGATGCTGACAACATGTGTTTAGTTTCTGACTTTGTGATGCCTGCAAAGTTCAAAACTTCTGTGTTTGAGAAATACAAGGGCACACTTGTCCGAGAAGTCATTTGGTCATGTACTTCAGGAAAATGTCTGCCTATACCAACAATTAAAAGCTGCTTATCCATTTATTTCAAGATAGTTTGAGTGGTGCTTCACTCAAGTGGTATATGGGACTTGAGGGGAATCATATCTAGTGCTTCCAAGATCTTGATGATGCTTTCATAAAGAAATACAAATACAACCTTGACATGGCACCACCAACTGCAAAATATGTCTCAGAATGAGAAAGAATCTTTCAAGGAATATGCTCAACGATGAAGAGAATTGGCATGGATACTTTGTCCCCTTTATTTTGGGAGAAGATGATCGGTAGTGTGTCCTCCAGCTTCATAGACCTGGTGACTATTTGCCAAATATTAGAAGAAGGAATCAAGAATGGTAAAGTTTCTAAAGCTACTGAATCTCCTAATGGTGCAAAGAAATACTTTGGGAACTTTCAGAAGAAGAAAGAGGTAGAAGCCAATGATGTCTCGACTGAGAGAAGAGGACCCCGCCGTAGGCCTCAATACATTGATCAACCACAAGTAGCAGTTGTTTCTCCTGTGCTCAATGCTCAACCAGTTCAGGTTCCCCGACGATAGAATATTGCGCAAAATCAGAATCATAATGTAGGGAATAAAGGTCAATTTGATCCCATACCTATGACATACACTGAATTGTATCCTGAAATAATGCAGAAAGGCTTGATTACAACTAGGCCTCCGATTCCTTGAAATCCTCCTCTAGCTGGGTTCAGATCTGACCTTCATTGTGAGTTTCATCAGGGAGCTGTCGGTCATGATTTAGAAAGCTTTTATGCATTGGAAAACAAAGTGCAAGAATTAGTGAAGGATAATATTATCACTTTCAAAGAGGCAGGTCCTAATGTTATCAACAATCCTTTTCTAAAACAAAGTGGCTGAAGACTGAGTCGGGGTACCCTCAAGTCACTTCCTAAAGCCAGTGTTTCAGACAGGACAACTCATCCTTGATACTGATTAGTCACTAGGCCATGTTTCTTTCCATTTTCATTTTCCTTTAATTGTATTGACTATTGCTTTCAAATTTTGTTTCTACTTTCATGTTAATTTTAAATAAATGAACATTGCAATGCTTTGATTCAAATCATTTTCATTTTACATGCTTTCAAATATATTTCTCTTGTTTACTTTCTTTATCAAACTTTTGTTTATGCAAATAATTGAGGGAGGATGATGAAAACGAAATACCCATAATTGTTGTTGGTATGCTTTCGAATAAAACTTTGCTGACGATGTAAGACATTATTTCAATTTCCAAACACCGGAGAAATAAGGAAGTTAATCCCTCGTTCACCCCTTTGAGCCTAGAAGTTGGATTTTCTTTCTATAAAAAATCCGCAATATTAACCTGGGGATAGGTAGTTCTTAGTTAATTCGGTTGTGCATTCAATTACAAGAGAAATCGTGCAAGACATCTTTCAATAAAGGACGTGATCAAGCTTTCCTTTGCACACATAAAAGAAGTGTTGAAGATGCTCTCAAACCAAAAGTAACAAAGATGGTTCTCCGTAACCATTGAGCCAGACAATCATTATCTTTCCAAAAAGAAAAATGAAATGAAAGGAAAAATCAAAAGAAAAATCAAAAGAAAAATCCCGCTAAGTCAAAACCTATGAAGGAGACTTAGGAAAAAACTGGGGTATCCTGCTGATTGTAATCTTAAATGAAACTGTCCAGGAAAAAGTTAAGGATAACAAATTTTTTAAAAAAAGAGGTCACCAAAAATCCTCAACAAAGATAAAGTGAGTTAATAAAAGTCCTCAACAAAAACAATAAAATGTTTATAGAAGAAGTGACTGCCATTATATAAAAAACGAATCCCTTATTTTCCGAGCCATCATCATTACTAACATCAGTGCTGCAATTCTAAATCTGTTAGAACCATAATGCATAGTCTGAATTAACTGAACGTAGGACTGAAGAATATTACTAAGATTGGAATGGGTACAAATAAACTTTGAGCCTTTATCCTTTATTTCTTAAACCGTGAATCAGACCACGTTACAACCCTCAAAAGACCTTATTGAAGCCAAGTTTCTTTTGAAAGCATACTACAACAAAGTTGCGTAAACTGACTCTTAGGATCTTTTGCAAATCATTTGTCTTGGTATATCCATGTCTTTTCTTTCTCTTTCACTTTAAAAATATGAACCACTGTGTTTTGACCAATGATGCATTTTCTATACACCAATAATATCATTTCAAATATGATTTTAAATTCAAAACTTTTGCATGGAATTTTTACATTTAAATTACCATGTTGAATGAATAATATTTGCTTGCAAATAAGGTTTTCTCATGAAGAGATTTCAAATAGTTGAGAAACTTGGTTAGTGATCCTATCAGGGGCAAGTATCTTCCAGATCCAATTCTGAATCAATTCAAGATTTACCGTTCAATACGAGTTTTCTCAGAAATGGTTAGCCAGAAGATCATTTTCAAGACTCATACTGGGGCATTCCTTTCCAACATTCATTTCAAGAATTGAAGCCATGATTAGTTTTTCCTCAACAGTCATGTAATTTGGGACAAATCCCCAAGCAACTCTCCATGCCCTTCCTCAGAAGATCATCAGTTCAATACAGTTTACAAGTGTGACAAATATGGGTTCAAGACATTTTATTTCCAAGCAAATTTGGCATAGTTCTTCGTGTTGAGGAATCAAACTTCCAATCTTACCTCCACAAAGTAGTCAAACTCCATTATCGTAGACGCTTGCATTACATTTATAGATCATTCACATACCATGCATAACAAAATTCATATATAATGCATAACAAGAGGGTTTCATCCTCATTTGCATTTCCCGAGGTCTTGTTGCAGTCGACATGTCACCCTGAGATCAAATTCCAACTTACTTGGAACCTACCAAAGTAGATGCCAATTCGACTGTTTCTCTCTTTCGTCCAATGCTAATCTTGGATGAGTTGTTTTTCTCTTTCGTCTAATGCTAATCTTGGGTGAGTTGTTTCTCTCTTTCGTCCAATGCTAATCTTGGATTGGTTGTTTCTCTCTTTCGTCCAAAGTTAATCTTGGATGAGTTGTTTCTCTCTTTCGTCTGATGCTAATCTTGGATGAGTTGTCTTTCTTTCCATCTAACGCTAATCTTGGATATGTTGTCTCTCTTTTTCGTCCAAAGCTAATATTGGGTGTGTTGTTTCTATTCCAAAGCTAATGTTGAATTTATTGTTGGTTTCCTTTTCTGTCCAATGCTAATATTTGGTGTGCTACTTATCACTTTCAATCAATGCTAATCTTGGATATCATGTTTCTCCATGCCATCCAAATCCAATATTGATGTCATGATCTTTTCTTTCATCCAAAGCTAATATTAGATTTCATGATTTTTTTCTTTCATCCAAAGCCAATATTAGATGCCATGATCTTTTGCTTCCATCCAAAGCCAATATTGGATGTCGCCATATGTGTTGTTGGCCAAAGCCATTATTAGATGTCATGATCTTTGTTGCTGTCCAAAGTGAATTATTCGATATCATTCCTTTTCCCTTCATTCAAAGAAAATAATTGAATGTTGTGGCTGTCCTTCATCCAAAGCCAATTATTAGATGTCATGGTTATTTATCTCACCTCATTCAAAGTAAATGATTGGATGTTGTGATCTTTTCTCTCGTCTAAATCCAATTATTATACGTTGAGTTTTCCCTTCATCCAAAGTATGTTATTAGATGTCGTGTTTCTTTTCTGTCAAGTGTCTTTCCTGGACGACTCTGATGTAGCTTCAGATTTGGTCTCATCCCACATCTAATGTTCTTCTAGATGTTTCTGATTGTATTTTCCAGAGAGTTGCTCGCCTCATTCAATGCCATTCTTGGATGTCGCTGCTTGTCTTTTCAGGGTTTATCTCCCCTTCTCAAGTATTTCTGGTTACTCCTTATCACCCTGACAGATATCCAGAATACCTTGTATTCCGTAGCATGTCTTTCCATGTCATTTCTTTAAATCTACCATAAATCTTAGATTAATGTCCATTTTGTTATCTACCATAAATCTTTCGTTTCAAGTTTCTCCAAATAGTATCTTTATTATTTGCATTCATATCTTATCATGTACAAAAATATATGTAAAAATAGAGTCCATCCATTCATTCATAACATATGTTATCATCTCATCGCATCAGGGATGAAATTTAGGTATGTTTGTATTTAATTACTTTCCGCCTATTTGGCTAAAAGATAATTAAATAGGGACAACTGTTGCACCCGAAATTTCGCCCCTAATTTTTTTAGTCATATTATCTTATCATATTTTGTTATTTGGTCACAATCATTAATAAATATCTTCATTCATCACACTTTGCATCATTAGTCGTATTTAAGTTGACCAAAAGTCAGTTTAAATCAAAGTTTGTATCATTTTGTAGTTGAAAAACACCTGATATTTCACTTCATGCATTTTTATCTCTTTACTCATTTCTTCAATTGCTCCAAGTTGTTTATGTGTCGATAATATTAATATTTCAGTTTTACAGACAAACCGTTAAAAGCGATTTGATACTGTGCGTAAAATTAGAGAGAAAATATTTCAAGTTTTCACCTTTTACTTACCATTTTATGAATCCGGATTTCGTGTAGATCATGACAGTATGCTCGCTTCATTTTTTGGTACAGTTTGAAGTCTCATTTTTAACCGTAAGCATTTGTTTAACCTGATATTTTTAATCTCATTTTCTTTCGATTTTGATCATTTTAATATTTTTTATTAATCTTTGAGATTTGTAGTTTATTTTAATGTGTTTATTTCATTTTTTCGGATAGATTAATGTCCATTTTGTTATCGTTTTTAGTCATTTTGGGTCTCTATTTTTTATTTAGAAAATTAAAACAAAAATATTTTGTATATGTTATTTTTTTATCATTCAGACTTTTATGTCATTTTTATCACTGAAGGACTTTTTGGACATCTAAAAAATGACAAAACTAATTTTGATTTGTATATAATAGTGAGATTGAGATTTGTATCGGGGGTAGCTATTGAAACTAAATTGAAAATGTAGAGAAACGAAATCAGCTCCTCTTCATCTTATAAACCATTTCCGTAAATCACCTGCATCTCCTTCACTGTTCTCACCTTCCTCTCTCTCAACACTCTACCAGACACAAACCTCCATCGTCCAATAATCTCAATTTTCACTCAATTTTCTATTTCTGAATTTCTTCACGCGATTTACACCAACATATTTCCGCTAAACCTTTCCGTCATCTTGCTATTAATCCATCGTTCCAGATCCAACTGTTAAGCTCCACCTTAACCAGAAGCTCATTGCTCTGAGAATGCAGTGACTCGCAAATGCTTCATCTGGTCTTCTCTTCCACTGCACAGTTCATAAACCTCACTTCCTATTTGAACATCAAACACCTACCATAATCTAACCATCCACACATCCACCATTCTTATCTCCCTATGTAAATTCACTATAAATATCCTCTGTAATCACTCTCCAATTACACCTTCATACTTCAGTTGATTGACAATCCAACAACAACCTTTCACTTATGTCACGAACAACACCATACTCCCTTCAATTTCTGCAACTTCCTACTACACACACCTCCCAGCTACTACCCATTGCCAATACTCCTTCATCAATTTCGGTAAATCCAACCGAAACTCTACCCAACCTCACGATACCCATTCGGTCACGTTCCCATTTAAAACCATTCACATTTCCTGCTCCTTCACTCGCCAAAATTCACTTTTAATCCGTAACTCCCTCACCTTCATTTCCATCACTGTTAAAGTTTTCCTTATTTCTTTTTATTTTATCAATCCTTATTTTAATTGTTTGAAAGTTATTTGGGAAATCTTTGGCTTTTAGTCCATTTTTATTTTTACTACATTTGCATCACCATACTTTACATACATCTCATTTTTTTTTAAATATCCCTTTTGTTTTAGATTTTATCCTCAATTAAATAGACATGTGTTCATTTATGTACGATTGGATTTTAGATATATTTTTGTAAATAAAATCAAGTTTTGTTGTTATTTTCATCATTACATTGCAATATCAGAGCTAATTTCAATTTAGCTCTCGAATACGCGTGGATGCATAAACTTTATTGACCGACCTCAAAATAGGTGCGACTTCTATATAACTCTACTTACAATTGCTTAATATATCTCCAAATTTTGTCCTGATTCGAGAAATGATCATTCGTAGCCCAAACTTATGTTTGCAAGCGCAAGCATGTTTAATTTGAAACCTTTGATCCAATAATCTTGAGATTCATTGTTAGGAGGCTTTGGTCTTATCAATCCTCTAATGAATCATCATAAATTTTGGACTAAGTGAATCATTTAAACATCATTGATCATTTATTGTTGCCTTGAGATTTTGAAATGAATGATATACTTGGAAAAAAGCTAATGAAACTTTTTGTTGAGAGGCTTTGATTTTATTAATCTTCTAATGAGTTTCAAATGCAAGTTTCAAGATGGTCATTCAACTAACCTATAATTTCTAACAATTGACTTTATTTTATGCCTTTACTTTGTGTTTTTTACTTTAAGCACATTTACATTTCATGCTATTTTCATTTTTTCTCAATTGAGCATTTATTCTTATGTCATTTTCTTTATTTTGCTCATTTGAGCTTTCATTTTCTTTTTAAAGAAACCTAATAACCAACTTGAACAATAAAAAAATTTAAGGTTGCTTGGACTATTTGGTTACTATCCTTGGCATTTTGGAGTTAAGGACTTCTTGGACTTAGGAGTAGAGACCTTGACCACTATTGTACCCCAAAATTTTCCCTCTCATTTATCATGTAATCTCTCACAACATCTCCTTTGATTCAAGACTGCACTAGGGTTGATTAGCTCAAGACACTTCCTTAAGCACTAATGACTGAAAATTAGGGTTTGAGATTGCATAAGGAAAAATAGACTTTTAATGCCCATATGACTTTCATGGATCATTTTGGACTCTCAAGATTGCTCATGACAAGTCTCAAGTCTTGGATCACATTTTTACTTAATCAATTGATCAATTGACCTAAAAATCAATTGTATTAGGGAAAAAAGTCAATTATGATCAATTTATAGTCAAACTTCATAACTTTTGATCCATATCAACATGATGAACTCATATATGTCATTTGAGTAAGTTTGGACCACAATTCCTAAAGAAATTTAACCAGATCATCAAAAGGGAAAAATGGTCAAAATTAGGGTTTTGACTAAGGAAGTGCAATTTCTGTTTTTTAACCTAGAAAATGGTTGATTGGTTGGAAACATGATCTCAAGGATTCAATTGCATCATTTTTAACTAATGGCATGACTCAAAACTTCCCTCAAGATCAATTGATTGATAGTTGATTTTCAGTCAACTGATCAAAAGTCAATTGTATACTGAAAAGTCAAACTTTGACTTTTTGGTCAAAATCAAGTGTCAAAGATCACAATTCTTCAAAACATGTCAAAATATGAAACTTGTTCATCAAGAAATCAAAAAGTCAAGATTTCATTTTTAAAAATCAAAATTTCTAAACTTAGAAATTTTTCTAAGTGTTTGAAAATTCATATTTTTTCACACCTTTGAGCTAATTTTTCACCATGATGCAAGATGATTCAAAGGAAACTTTCAACACGAAAGTTGTAGATCTCAATGAGATATAAAACATTGTAAAACATAACTTCTCCTAGAAATGTATGGATTTCAAGTTATGATTTTGTGAATACATGTTCATGAAACTTGGAAGCTTAGTGAACTTTTGCCCTAGTTTAGGCCGAATTTTGACCAAACTTCATGGCAATTTTTCACATATTTCTAAGAAGAATTTTCAAAAATGACAAACATATAGGTTTTAGATGATGTTAAAAGCTTTCCAAAATGTCCAAGAACTCATTGAGATCATGTTTGAGCAAGGAGAATCAAAGACAAGAAGTTAGGATTTTCAAACATGAATTACAAGCCATTTTGTGAAGAATACATGAACCAAATCCATGCTAGGCTGCATAATCTTTAATTTTCAGGCCTCAAACCTGTTAGTCACTCCATAATTAAATGCCTACACATCTGTTAGAGCTTTGATCCAAGCATTTGAGCCATTATCCAAGTTGCATTTCCATTTATGGCATAAAGTTACCATTCCATTCTTGTAAAGAGGCTTTAATCAGAAAGTCAACTTGTCTTGAGCTTTGCACTTATTTCTTCTGATCACACACAATCTAAAAGCCATAAGAAACTTGTATAGAGCCTCTAATAACTCAGGCCATGCTTGTACTATGCCTTGAAACCATGTTTTCCACTTTTCTTCAAAATCAAGTAACATAGCCATAACTCTATATCTTGTATTTCTGACCACCTCAAGTGCACCAACCTTTTTCATATAACCATACAAATTATTTCCAAGCTAACACACGATTGGAAGCCCTCCCAAAACTTCCCAAACTCCATTTTGCCTTGAATCTTCCCAACTTGACAGTTTGAAGCAAAAAACTCACCATCTCCATTTCCACTCGTGCGTTTTGATTTCTAATCATCTAAACATCTTACATACATCATATAAAAGTGATCCAAGTCCATGTTTCAAGACTGTAATCACATTTCTATCATCCACCATTTTTGAAACTCAAGCTTGCAGCTTGACTTGAGTAGGGAGTTTCAGCCATCCTTAAGGCAAAGTAAGACTTGTAACACATTCAGGGAGGTCCAGGAAAGCTAACCTGATCATCTTCACTCTTCAAAACTTGTGCAAAGTCCATACACAAATCCAGCGGCAAGAGGTAAGTTTTCAAACTTCAATATCTTGATACAAGCATCCTTTGTGCATACATTATGAAGTAAAAATGTAGACATTATTGCCCTCAAGGTGACCATGTTCCTAGTTTGCATTTTACTTGCTTGTGTTTCGAGAATTTTGCTTCTGACCAGTTAGGGTACGCATTTGGTATCAAACAAAATTAAGTTTAACCTTTAATTCTTAGCTTAAATAAATTATATGGTTAAATTGATGGTGAAATTTCCAGAAAGTTTTATGTTTGTATTTTTTAAAATGGTCAAAAAATGAGAAAGTTACAGGGTTAACAATGGTGGATATTGTGTTTTGCGCGCGCATGAAGGAGGAAGAAGGAAGAAGATGATTTCAAATATTCAGGACTTAGTTTATTTTATATTTAATGGAAGTTGTTTCATGACCGGATGTACAAGCCACTCCAGTGGCAAGCGTACACGTATTAAGTCTTTGCTAACCATAAGGGCAAGTGTTTATCCATTTTCATTTGTACATTATTATTTATTCAATTCTTGTACATTCATTCAATATAGTTGTAATAGTTAATTAGATTTAATTTTCTGGCAAAATCCCCATTTGTAAATTTATATACCCCCTCCCCTAATGATGTAATAGCTTATTATTTTTACTTTCCGCAATTTATCGTTTTATATAAATGCTAGTAAATTAGGGTTTGTATGGAAAGATAAAATCAACAAGTTAGCAAACCCTAATCCAAGATAAACAAGCATGTGAAACCAACACATTTGCACACTTGCACCCTTAGGGTAATTCCACTTTGTTGCCTTACAAAAATGGCCATGTTATGCATGTGAGGTATCTTAGCAAAAACAAATCAAAAATACAAGATCATAGTCCCTCGATGACACTATCAAATGTTTCCTTTCAAACTGATCTTAGTCCCTCAAAGAGAATTGCTAAGATATTTCACAACGTTGCTATCATGGCTATACGATGATCCACGCCCGTCCCTTTACATCCAAAGATAGGGTTTCTTACCAAATCAATGGTAAGATAGCAATATCAAAGGAAATGAAGAAATGAACTAAGAATTTTGAGTAGGTAGATTGTTCCTAGTTGCTTGCTCAATTTCAAATCAAACACCCTTGCTTATTTTTAAAACAGACACCAACACTTTCAAAACATCTTCCAAACTTGATACATTTTCAAAATCTCAACAATTTGTATACGTTCTTACGAACGAGAACTATTACAAAGTTCGCCTAAACTATGGCGCCTTTTCAAAATACTTTCAAAAAACACACAAAGCACATTTTCAAACAAAAGCAAGTGATCTAGCAAGAAACGAAGAGGCCATAGATAACTATGGATGAAAAGGGTGATAACACCTTCCCTTTTCATAATCTACCCCCTGAACTCAAGAAATAATCTCAAAGGTCTTTCCTGTTCTTTTCAACCTTTCCTTTTGGATAAAAGAAAAGCCGGTGGCGACTCTTGCTAACCGTAATATTTGCGATAAAACGCAAAACCCCCAAGTCAGTTCTCCCACCATATCATAGAACTGACGACTCTGCTGGGGAAAAACTTAAAAGTGGGGTTACCTTAGGGCTACATCAAATTTACTTGCTTTTATTGTTTGACTTGTATGCTTTACATTTTGGTTCTTTTGTTGGGCTTAAATCCTCTACTCGAATTTGGGATACCTTATAGGTAAGTAGTAATACATTGTGGAAACTGTGTGGGGTATACCGACATGGTCTAAGTAATATCTACGTTATTGTTACATATTTGTGGGTACCGGTATCTCTTGAGTAGTCAAGAAGTATACAGAGCCTCTGAGTGATGTCATGAAACACTAACTGACTTTAGAACCTTTACTTGACCAACTTGGCCATTAGGACGTAGTGAGATGAACGACTTTGGTGCAGTCCGAAGTTGGTAGATACTCGATACTACACTCATTGAGGTTTGGATTTTTGGGATATTTTGATCACCGTGAAAGAGGCTTGTGCTGAAAAAATGCTCGAGAAGACAAACCAGTGATATTGGGATCCTTTAGAACTGATTACTATTTATAGGACATGTTTGAGCCAACTAAACTTCAAGAGGGTACTTACCTATGAGACTCTGTGCAAGCCTAAACCTAAGGACTTGTTTTCCTTGTTTGTATATATTTACTTGTACATAACATCATAAACATCATAACATCATACTCATTCTCACAAACCATTTCAAGGATTATTGGGATTTATCTTTGTACTGTTTTGTAGGATACGACTTCTATCTGCAGGAACACTATCTAAGTAAATCTCGTAAGGATTCCTCCTCAAATCAAATAGCTAGCATCAAGGGTCCTTGAAAACTCTTCATTCACCTAAAGATATGGCCGCCTCTTAAACTTGGTTACCTCCAACACTATGAAGATACGATGAAGGTGCTCTTCCAATTCTTTGATCCTCTACACCATTGCTTCACTTTTCCTGATTATCAACTTGTGCTTACTCTAGAAGAATTATCACAACTCTTGAGGATTCCCAATGTCAATGAACTACCCTTCAATGGTACAGAAAGAGATCTGAAACCTGAGGAGATTGCCCAAGCACCACACTTGCAACAATCTGATATCACAACTAATTGGGAAACAAGTAGTGGTGTCAATGGTTTCTTAGCCAAGTTCTTGTTCGAGAAAGCTCAAGATTGTTGGAACTCTTTGGACTTACAAGCTTTTGAAGAAATGTTGGCCCTTCTCATCTATGGGATGGTTTTGTTTCGAAATCCTGACCAACTCATAGATGTAAATGCTGTCAAAATCTTCATGTCTCGTAACCCGGTGCCAACCTTGTTAGGAGATATCCTTCATTCTTTTAATTATCGCACTATGAGAAAGAGAGGAATCCTCATGTGTTGCACTCCTATCCTAGAAAGATGGTTTATTTCACGTCTTCCCCGATCTGTGTTGAAGAACGAGCAAGGTTCAAGATGGTCCCATAGGTTGATGACGCTCAGACATTCAGATGTTCATTGGTGTTCCCGATCTTTGGAGAATGTTACTATCATCAAACGTTGTGGTGAATTACATAATGTCCCGTTACTTGGCATTAGAGGAGGTATCACTTACAACCCCTTCTTAGCCTTACGGCCATTTGGTTATGCTCGAAGGAATGGCCCACACGAGATGCTCATTCAAGGAGCGGTATTCGACTATGAAAGCGACGATCAAAGATACCGTCAAAGGTTTAGCCGAGCTTGGAGGATGGTAAGAAAGATGGATAGTAAGAAGCTGGGACACAAGAATTCCATTCCCCTCGAGCCTTACCTTAAATGGGTACAAGCTCATGCTCAAGAACTTGTGATACCTTATCCCTTAATCTTACCAGTTATCATGGAGCTTGTGGTTGAAGGAGATGTTCCCTACATTATCCTCCACCCTGACATGCCAACTTCTCTCGAAGACTTGCAAAAAGGATTGATTCATCTTAAGGAAGAACGAGATACTTTCAAGGCTCAATTCTATTCTAGTGAGAAGAGGGTCTTGGAGCTTACGAAGCAGCTACAAGAAGAGCAAAGTGTGAACGCCTACCTTGTGCCGAAGAGGATGCGTTCAGTCTTTTTATCTTAGAGAGTTATTTTGTAAGCCCAAGAGGAATTTTGTAATCTTTTCAAGTTAATTAATGAAAATTGAAGTGTGTTCACTCTTTTGTTTATACAAATTTAAATCCAATAAATCCTTGAAATCATTTACATGTACATATTCCATGCATCATAACATGACAAGTTTTCGCATAACAGGTTTCCTTATCTTTCTGCTGTTTATTTCAGTAAGATGGATCTAGAGAAAACTGTAAAGGATCTCCAGGAAAAAAACTATCAATTCCAAGAGACTCCACTGGCCCTAGCCAAGGGGCAGCAAGATATGATAGCATTGCTGGAAGTTAAGAAGAAGCCCAAGAAGAGAGCCCTGGTCAACATGGGCAGAAGGTTCAAAGAGCAAGTTCGTCAAATCCCGATAGTGGAAGACTCATCTGAAGAAGACAAGAACCAGATTGGTGAGGTTAAGAGTACCCAAGCTGACTATGTTAATGATCAAGCGTCTGATGATGATTATTTCGACGAGCAGTATCCACCTTCCAATATCAAATATAAGCAGTTAGAAGACAGATTGAAAGCTGTTGAAATTTAAGCCGTCCCCGATTTAGATTTTGATGATTTGGGTTTGATCTCTGGGGTAGTCATTCCCCACAAATTCAAAATACCAATCTTTACAAAGTACGATGGAGTTTCTTGTCCAAAACTCCACCTGAAATCTTATGTGTGCAAGATACAGCCGCACACTACTGATAAGAAACTATGGGTTCACTTTTTCCAAGAGAGATTGGCCAGAATGCAAATTTAATGGTTTTATCAGTTAGATGGTTCCGGTATCAATACTTGGGAGGATTTAGCTACCGCCTTCTACCATCAGTATCAGTATAACGCCGACTTAGCGCCAACAAGGGTTTAATTACAAGATATGACTATGGGAAAGAATGAAGGATTTAAAGAATATGCACAAAAGTGGAGAGACGTCGCCAGTAGGGTTCAACCACCCTTGACTAATAGGGAGCACATTGACATGTTCATGGGCACTCTATTTGTTCCTTTCGTTAACCTGTTGGTTGGCTGATCTTCTTTTGGTTTCACCGAATTAATCTTAATCGGTGAAAGACTTGAAAGCAACATCAAAAGTGGGGAGATCTCTATGGCATCTACCTCCACTTTTAATCCTGTCAAGAAACCTTTTGCTGCAAAGAAGGAAATCAATGATGTGTACGGGGAAAGGGCCCATACCAAGAAGAATGATCATCCGTATGTCAATGCTGTCCAAATCTCCAATCCAACTCCTACTCCAAGACCATCTGAAAATCATCAACATTTTGAAACTCCAAGAAGACAATTTATGAGGTTAGTCATGTCATTATCTCAAGCCTTAATAACATTTGCTCAAGGCTAATTTAGTGACATTGTGCAATCCACCTGCCAACCCAGATACCTCTTCACCAAAGTATAATCCGAACGCTAAATGTGCTCACCACTCAAGCATCCCCGGGCATGAGACTGACCAGTGTTGGGCCTTGAAGAATAAAATCCAGGATTTGATCGATAACAAGACTATTGAGTTTGATCCTCCTCCAACTCCGAACATAATCACTACACCTATGCCGAAGCATGACAAGGGTGTTAATGCTGTTGAAGATACGAATTTTGTTGCCTCTGTTGAAGAATTGACTACTCCATTGAATATCATCAAAAAGAATCTATTGAAAGCTTGGATTTTCCCTGGCTGTGTAAAAGACTATGTGTGTTGTACAAGACAACTCAATGGATGTGAAGGGCTAAAGAAAGGCATTCAACGCCTGATGGATAACCATGAAATTCTATTAGAGAAAACCCCACTTGCCAAAAGTTTGACTAACAAATGTGAAGATCTCTCCATTATAACCATCTAAAACAAGCCTCTTAGAATCACCTCCAAAGGTCCTATTAGGATTTAACCCACTGTTGCTCCCTTAATAATTATCAATCCCAGACCAATTTGAAAATTGCGTGGCTAGCTTGACGGCTGATAATGGCTTGGGATTTTCAGATGCGAACCTAACACCATTAGGGAAGAACCACAATAAATCTCTACATGTTTCTGTCGAGTGCAAATGGACCACCTTAGCACATGTTCTAGTCAACACTGGTTCTTCTCTGAATGTATTACCCAAGGGGGCGTTAGCCGTCTAGATTGTGAAGGTTTAGTCTTGAAGCCAAGTGATATCATTGTAAGGTCGTTCGATGGATCAAAGAGGACAGTTCATGGGGAAGTAGATCTTCCAATCAAGGTAGGCTCCCAAATCTTCAACTCCACCTTCTACATTATGGATATTCGTCCTGCCTATTCTTGTCTGTTGGGCCGCCCATAGATCCATAAAGCTGGGGCAATAACCTTAACTCTCCATCAAAAGCTTAAATATCATGTCAATGGAAGAATTGTCACCATCTGTGGTGAGGAAGAGTTTATGGTGAACCACCTTAATTTTTTCAAGTACGTAGAGATGGATGGAGAATTCATTTAGACCCCGTGTCAAGCCTTTGAGGTTGTACCACCAATGGTTTCTGCTACCAAATGTTCCTCTGATGAGTCCAAAGCTATTAAGGTCGTGCCGAAGATGGTTTCAGTCAAAGATGCTCGTGCAGAAATTGAAGAAGGAAGTTGTGATACTTGGGGGCAACTCCTTGATATCCCATTTAAAGCGGACAAGTTTGGTTTGGGATTAACCATCAAATCTCAGAAGGAAGTGAGGCGTGCTCGTGCTGGGAAGCCACCTCTCCGCATTGGAAGCCATGAAATCAACGCTATGGGTGATTCTGATGAAGAAGTTGCATTTGAAGATTGGGTGTATCCAACTACAATGGAGCTGAAGAATTGGCATGCAAAGGACTTTGTGCCCATCTCCTTCATTGAGGAGTAATCTACTTGTTATTTCTTTTCTTTCAATTCAAGAACATTTTGTCTGTAATATTTAACAATGACTTTTAAGCCATGTGCCTAGCCCGAGGAACTTTGGTCCATCTGTCAAGGGTTTTATTTATGTTAATCTAATCATATGATCCTTAAATACAAATGATTGGACTCTTTTGCATTCAAATCTTTGTGCTCATTGTCTTTCTTTACTTTCTTCAAAACAACCATGTATCTTACATTCACACACATACATTCTTGCAGGTCCTCATCCACTCTGGTTCCTATTGTCATTGACTCTACTATTGCCGACTATGACTTTGAATGCCCAGTCAACCAAGCCGAAGACGAAGGCGAGGAAGATTGTGAAATACCGGGAGAACTAGCCAGACTTCTATTACAAGAGGAAAAGGCTATTCAGCCGCACGAAGAGTCAGTTGAAGTCATCAATCTGGGTATTGAGACAGACAAGAAGGAAATCAAGATCGGCGCTAATTTGGAAAGAAGTGTCAAGAGCAGGTTGGTTCAGATGTTGCATGATTATATGGAAGTATTTGCTTGGTCTTATGAAGATATGTCTGGGTTGGATACCGACATCGTAGTTCATCGTCTGTCGACAAAAGAAGATTGTCCTCCTGTCAAACAAAAGTTTCGTCACATGAGGCCTGATATGTTCGAAAATATAAAAGCTGAAGTGATGAAACAATTTGATGCAGGGTTCCTAGCTGTGACATCCTATCCCCAATGGGTTGCTAATGTGGTACAAGTGCCGAAGAAAGACATAAAGGTTCGCATGTGTGTAAACTATAGGGATCTGAATAGGGCAAGTCCCAAGGACGACTTCCCTGTACCACACATTGACGTCTTAGTTGATAACACTGCTCAACATAAAGTCTTCTCTTTTATGGATGGTTTCTTCGGCTATAATTAGATAAGGATGGCTCCTGAAGACATGGATAAGACTACTTTTGTTACGCAATGGGGTACCTTCTGCTACAAGGTCATGCCGTTCGGATTGAAGAATGTAAGGGAAACATATCATAGAGCTATGGTAGCTTTGTTTCATAATATGATTCATCATGAAATAGAGGTCTATGTGGATGATATGATTTCTAGATCACAAATTGAAGAGGAACATCTCGATCACCTGTACAAATTATTCGAGAGGCTGAAGAAGTACAAGTTGAGGTTGAACCCTAACAAATGCATCTTCGGAGTACGATCTAAAAAGCTTCTAGGTTTTGTTGTCAGCAATAATGGCATTGAAGTTGATCCTGCCAAAGTGAAGGCTATCCAAGAAATGCCATTCCCTCATTCTGAAAAGGAAGTTATAGGATTCTTGGGGAGTCTCAATTACATTGCTCGCTTCATATCACACTTGATTGCTACTTGTGAGTCAATCTTCAAACTCTTGAAGAAAGATCAGGTAGTCAGATGGAATGATGAGTGCCAAGCTGCCTTCGACAAAATCAAATAATACCTACAAGAACCTCGTATTCTCATGCCTCCAGTTGAAAGAAGACCTTTGATCATGTACTTGACAATACTAGAGAATTATATTGGGTGTATTTTGGGCCAACATGACGAGTCTGGCCGAAAAGAGCATGCTATTTATTACCTGAGCAAAAAGTTTACCGACTGTGAAACTAGATATTCACTTCTCGAGAAATTTTTTTGCGCTCTGGCATGGGCTGCTCGCCGGCTAAGACATCATATGTTGACTCATACCACTCTGTTGATTTCTAATATGGACCCAATCAAGTACATCTTCGAGAAACCTTCCCTTTCTAGATGGATAGCTAGATGGCAAATGATCTTAACTGAGTACGGCATTCAATACACTACGTAAAAGGCCATCAAAGGAAGCGTACTAGCAGATCATTTGTCCCATCAAGCTATGGATGGTTATCAGTCCATGAACTTCGACTTCCCTGATGAGAACATCATGCTGGTGACTAACTATGCGAAACCTGGACCGTATGACAGACCTGAACAAGGATCCCGATGGACTATGGTCTTTGACGGGGCTTCCAACACCTTATGTAACATAATTGGTGATGTGATCATCTCTCCTGAAGGTTGCCACACTCCTTTCATTGCCAGACTATGCTTCGATTGCACGAACAACATGGCTGAATATGAAGCATGCATCTTGGGTCTTAAAGCTGCTATTGACTTGAGGATCAAGCATTTGAATATGTTTGGGGATTCCGATCTAGTGATTAGACAAGTAAAAGGAGATTGGGACACTGAGCACCCTAATCTCATCCCTTACAAGGAAATTGTGTTATCCCTGATTCCCTACTTTGAAGAGATCACTTTTGAGCATTTCCCTAGGGAAGAAAATCAGTTGGCTGACGCTTTGGCAACCATGTCTCCAATGTTCAAGGTCAAATGGGATAACGAGGCCCCTATGATTACAATTGAGATATTCGACGAACTTGCACATTGCTGTGAACTTGACACTGACGCGGAAAATCTATGGTACCATGAGGTGATGAGATACCTTGAAGCACAAGAGTATCCATATGGAGCATCTATCAATGACAGAAAGTTCTTACAAAGATTTTCAGCTAAATTCTTCGTAAGTAACGGAATATTGTACAAACGCAACCATGACTCAACTCTACTCTGATGCATGGATAAGAAGGAGGCAGAGGAAATCATGGAAGACATGCACGATGGACTCTTTGGTACTCACTCAAGTGGACATACAATGGCCAAAAAGATCTTGAGTGCTGGCTACTATTGGTCAACAATGGAGACTAATTGCCATCAACACTCTAAGACTTGTCACAAATGCCAAATATATGCTGACAAGGTGCATGTGCCTCCTATCCCTCTGAATGTCATGACTGCTCCGTGGCCATTTGCAATGTGGGGCATTGATATGATTGGAGAAATCAAGCCCACCGCTTCCAACGAACATCGCTTCATTCTTGTCTCTATTGACTATTTCACCAAATGAGTTGAAGCCGCCTTGTTTGCCTCAGTCACCAAGAATGTGGTATCCAGATTCATCAAACACAACCTCATCTACCGTTATGGTATCCCCGAAAGGATCATCAACAAAAATGGGACTAACCTCAACAATGGTATGATTACTGAGCTTTCCACTCAACTTAAGATCAAGCATCACAATTTTTCTCCATATAGACCGAAGATGAATGGCGCAGTCGAAGCGGCCAACAAAAACATAAATAAGATTGTGCAGAAAATGGTAGTAACCTATAAGGATTTGCATGAGATGTTGACGTTTGCTCTACATGGCTATCGCACTTCAACTAGAACATTAACTGAGGCAAATCCCTTTTCCTTAGTCTATGGCATGGAAGTTGTTTTGCTAGTGGAAGTTTAGATTCCCTCACTAAGGGTTATGAATGAAGCAGGTTTAGGTGAAGACGAGTGGATTCAGAATAGATTGGATCAGCTTAACTTGATCGACGAAAAATGATTGGCTGCTGTTTGTCATGGTCAAACGTACCAAAAACGTATGATCAAGGCTTTCAACAAAAAGATTAAGCCTCAAGTATATCAAGCTGGTGACTTGGTGATAAAGCGAATCATTCTGCCACAAGGCAACCCTAGAGGAAAATGGACTCCGACCTACGAAGGGCCATATGTTGTCAAAAGAGTGTTCTCCAGCGGTGCCATGATGCTGACTACCATGGATGGTGAAGACTTCCAACATCCTATAAAAGCGGACATAGTTAAAAAATACTATGCATAAGAGACCCGCTAGGTTGACACACCTAGGAAAAATAAGGGTATCCCGAAAAACCAAAAGGTTTGGGAAAAAATTAGGGATATATGCAAAAGATTGTACACCGACAAGTTGAAAACCCAAAAGGGCGACTTGGGAAAAAATGGGTATCCTGGTGGGCTGAAAACCTGAAAGGGCGGTCCAGGAAAAAGTTAAGGATTGAAACCGTATGACTGTGTCCCGTAGAATCACCACTATCAACTTTATCACTAAGGTCCAAGTTCAAACGGTCCAAGATCAATCCAAAAAATTTCTGTCAACAGCAAGGGGTATTTGAAGAAATTGGGGAAATAGTAGAGTTGGAAGGAAATGAGATCATTTCACATGGATATTTGTTTTTGTTTTCAATTTTGTTTCCCTTTCGACGATTTCCTGTTACTAGGATCTCCGTCTCTTTGTACAAAAACGCCTATTCATGGGTAAAAAAAAATCAATACATATATAGTATGAAGTGCAAATCTTCTGTCTTTGTTTTGAATGCAAATTTGTCCAAGGATTAAAATTGAATGAACTTATGCACATGAACATAATTAAAACTATTTGGCACATGTGTCCTGCTAAGCAGTAACAAGCATCTCTTTAATATATATATATATATATATATATATATATATATATATATATATATATATATATATATATATATATATATATATATATATATATATATATATATATATATATATATATATATATATATATATATATATATATATATATATATATATATATATATATATATATATATATATATATATATATATATATATATATATATATATATATATATATATATATATATATATATATATATATATATATATATATATATATATATATATATATATGGAATATCCCCATAGAATTATTTCATTAACATCATCCTAAATAAAGTTACCCACAAAGTTTCTTTGCATAGGCCAATCTCCAGCCATAGTCTCAATCTCTTGGCAGCTCTCTCCCCAGCTAAGTCGATCCTACAAGTAGAAGCATCATGGATCTCTTCCTCAAAGAACTCACCTCGTCAGCAGTTCATCAAGTATTCATCAACATGGTTTATTTCCCTAACAAACAACGAGTATTATAACTCCCTAGCCAAGTACAAAATTCCCCAACTTGGTCTATCTTCCCCAGCTGAGCCTATTATCCCCAGCTGAATATACCTCCCCAAGCTGAGTCTGTCCTCCCCGAATGAGTCTACATTCCCCAACTTAAGTTTGCCTTTCAGACTATTGCAAATCATAGGGCCACAACCCCTAATCCCTAGTAAAGTCATCAACAAAACCTTTACTATCTCCAAAGGATACTATGAAGCCTAGACCCGACTAGATATTAGCACAATTTTCAAGTTACTATGAAGCCTGGACCCGACCAGATAATAGTCAACTTCTCAAGTCATTGTAGAGCCTGGATCTAACCAGATAATAGTGTAATCTTTCAAATACTATGAAACCTGGACCCGACTAGATAATAGTTTAACTCTTCAAATACTATGAAACCTGTACCCCAACAAGTTGTTGTGAAGCCTAGATCCGACCAAATAGCAATTACCTTCTGAAATTTGTTGTGAAACCTAGAACCCGACCAGATAATAACTAAATCCCCAAACAGTTTATTATGAAACCTAGACCCGACCGGATAACAATTATCCTCATCAACCTCTGAAATCTGCAAAGCCTGGACCTGACCAGATGGCAATTTTCAAGCAAGTTATTGTGAAACCTGGAGCTTGACTAGATAAAAATTAACTATGATCCCCAGAGAGACACTACGAAGCCTGGACCCGACCAGATAATAGTACAACTTTCCAAAAACCATGAAACATAGACCCAACCAGATAGTAGTTACCACTTCAAGTTACTGCAAATCCTGGATCCGACCAAATAACAATTAACTTCCTTATCCCCAGCAAGTTGTTATGAAGCCTGGATCCGACCAGATAACTATTCAATTTCAAGAAATTTTCCGCAAAGCCTAGAATCCGACCAGATAACAGTTAATTTATCTCTTCGCCAGTAAGTTACCGTGAAGCCTGGGACCCGACCAAATACCAGTTGACTTCCTCATTCTCAGCAAGTTGTAAAGCCTGGATCCGACCAGATAACAGCTGACGTTCAAGAGATATTCCCCAGCGGAAGCATCCTTTCAACAAAGTTTGAAGATATGTATATTCTTCATCCCCAACAGCAACCAGGGATTCAATCATGCAGAATTTCCTCAGTAGCAGTCAGGGATTTATTTTCCCAGACAAAAACATACATCTCACATTCATACACCATAGCATGTACATGCAAAATGCATTTAGCATAATACCACATCTGGTGAACATCATGCATACATTTCATTTTACTAACTCTTTTTCTCACATGTAAAACATCAAGTTTTAGTATAAATAAACAAGATATTTGTGCTGATACTTCTTCCAGTGTTTACCAACATTCCTCTAAATGGCATCTATAAGCCCATTCACAATCCATCTTCGAGTGCAAATTTCTGGGCACTCTAGTGTTCAATCATCTTTCACCTTCAAGTCACGAATGGCGGATCCTCCAATCTAACTCTTTAGGTTTAAGAAGATTGAACAGTGGTAGCTGTTGTACCCCAAAATTTTCCGTCTCATTTATCAAGTAATCTCTCACAGGATCTCCTTTGATTCAAGACTGCACTAGGGTTGATTAGCTTAAGACACTTCTTTAAGCACTAATGACTGAAAATTAGGGTTTGAGATTGCACAAGGACAAATGGACTTTTAATTCCCCATATGACTTTTATGGATCATTTTGGACACCCAAGATTGCTCATGACAAGTTTCAAGTCTTGGATCACATTTTTGCTCAGCCAATTGATCATTTGACCTAAAAATTAGCTGTATTGGGGAAAAAGTCAACTGTGATCAATTTATAGTCAAACTTCATAATTTTTGAACCATTTCAAGATGATGAACTCATATATGTCATTTAATCAAGTTTGGACCATAATTCCTCAAGAAATTTGATCAGGTCATCAAAAGGGCATAATGGTCAAAATTAGGGTTTTGATTGAGGAAGTGCAATTTCTGTTTTTTGACCTAGCAAATGGTTGATTGGTTGGAAACTTGATCTCAAGGTTTCAATTGCATCATTTTAACTTAATGGCATGACTCAAAACTTCCCTCAAGATCAATTGATTAATAGTTGATTTTCAGTCAACTGATCAAAAGTCTGTACACTAAAAAGTCAAACTTTGACTTTTTGGTCAAAATCAAGTGTCAAAGATCACAATTCATCAAAACATGTCAAAATATGAAACTTGTTCATCAAGAAATCAAAAATTCAAGATTTCATTTTGAAAAGTCAAAATTTCTAAACTTAGAAATTTTTCTAAGTGTTTGAAAATTCATATTTTTTCACAACTTTGAGCCAATTTTTCACCATGATGCAAGATGATTCAAAGGAAACTTTTAACATGAAAGTTATATATCTGAATGAGATCTAAAACATTGTATAACATAACATCTCCTAGAATGTCATGGGTTTCAAGTTATGATTTTGTGAATACATGTTCATGAAACTTGAAAACTTAGTGAAATTTGGCCCTAGTTTATGCAGGATTTTGAACTAACTTCATGGAAATTTTTCACATAGTTCCAAGAGGAATTTTCAAAAATTACCAACATAGAGGTTGTATATGATGTTACAAGCTTTCCAAAATGTCCAAGAACTCATTGAGATCATGTTTGAGCAAGGAGAATCGAAGACAAGAAGTTATGGTTTTCAAACATGAATTACAAGCCATTTTGTGAAGAATACATGAACCAAATCCATGCTAGGCTGCATAATATTTGCTTTGCAGGCCTCAAACTTGTTTGTCATTCCATCATTAAATGTTTACATGGCTGTTATAGCTTTCATCCAAGCATTTGAGCCATTATCCAAATTGCATTTCCATTTATGGCACAAAGTTACCATTCCATTCTTGTAAAGAGGTTTTAATCACAAAGACAACTTGTATTGAGCTTTACACTTGTTTCTTATGATCACACACAATCTAAAATCCATAAGAAACTTTTCTAGAGCCTCTAACAACTCAGGCCATGCTTGTACTATGCCTTGAAACCGTGTTTTCCTCTTTTCTTCAAAATCAAGTAACATAGCCATAACTCTATATCTTGTATTTCTGACCACCTCAATTGCACCAACCTTTTTCATATAAACATACATATTATTTTCAAGCTAACACATGATTGGAAGCCCTCCTAAAAATTCCCAAACTCCATTTTTCCTTGAATCTGCCCAGCTTGACAGTTTGAAGCAAAAAACTCACCATCTCCATTTTCACTCGTGCGTTTTGATTTCTAATCATCTAAACATCTTACATACATCATATACAAATGATCCAAGTACCTGTTTCAAGACTGTAATCACATTTCTATCATCCACCATTTTTGAAACTCAAGCTTGCAGCTTGACTTGAGTAGGGAGTTTCAACCATCCTCAAGGAAAAGTAAGACTTGCAACTCATTCAGGGAGGTCCAGGCAAGCTAACCTGATCATCTTCAGTCTTCAAAACTTACTCAAAGTCCATACACAAATCTAGCTGCAAGAGGCGAGTTTTCAAACTTCAATATCTTGATACAAGCATCCTTTTTGTGCATACATCTGAAGTAAAATGTAGACATTATTGCCCTCGAGCTGACCATGTTCCTTGTTTGAATTTTACTTGCTTGTGTTTGGAGAATTTTGCTTCTGACCAGTTAGGGTACGCATTTGGTATCAAACAAAATTAAGTTTAACCTTTGATTTTTAGCTTAAATAAATTATATGGTTAAATTAAGTAGTGAAATTTCCAGCAAGTTTCGTGTTTGTTTTTTTAAAATGGTCAAAAAATGAGAAAGTTACAGTGTTAACAATGGTGGATATTGTGTTCTATGCGCGCATGAAGGAGGAAGAAGATGATTTCAAATATTCAGGACTTAGTTTATTTTATATTTAATGTAAGCTGTTTCATGACCGAATGTACAAGCCACCCCAGTGGCGAGCGTGCACGTATTAAGTCTTTGCTAACCATAAGGGCGAGGGTTCGAACCAATGTGAACCCCCTTTTTGCATTTTTGTGATTTTTTGTGATTTCAGGAAGCAATTTTCTCATATATGGTCATGCAAACACATGGTTGACAACCAAATGCACCTGGCCTAGGGGTAATCTTTTGAGCCAATGATCTTGATGTTCTGAGTTTGACCTTGGCAGGACCAAAACCTTTTTTAACCACTTGTTTGTTTCATTAATTTCATTCTTTTTAACAAACTTTAGCATTTTATTTAACAAATCAAAACAACTCCTTTTGAGTTGATTTTTTGCACACTATTTATTTATAATACCTATTTTATGAATATAAAAAATATCATAAAAATATTTTTGTTTTCATCATTTTTTAATTAAAGCAAAAACCTTCCATAAAAAACCCTAAAAAAATGATTTCAAACTTAATTTCTTTTCTTAATTAGTTTAGGTTTAATTTTATTTATCTTAATTACTTATTTTATTTTAAATAATTAGGTTAAAAACCTTTCATAAAAATCCAAACAAAAAATCATTTCTTTATCTATTTGCATTTGTACATTATTATTTATTCAATTCTTGTACATTCATTCAATATGATTGTAATAGTTAATTAGATTTAATTTTCTTGCAAAATCCCCATTTTTAAATTTGTATACCCCCTCCCCTAATGATGTAGTAGCTTAGTATTTTTACTTTCCGCAATTTATCATTTTATATAAATGCTAGCTAATTAGGGTTTGTATGGAAAGATAAAATCAACAAGTTAGCAAACCCTAATCCAAGATAAACAAGCATGTGAAACCAACACATTTGCACACTTTCCCCCTTAGGGAAATTCCACTTTGTTTCCTTACAAAAATGGACATGTTATGCATGTGGGGTATCTTAGCAAAAACAAATAAAAAATACAAGATCATAGTCCCTCGATGACGCTATCAAATGTTGCCTTTCGAAATGATATTAGTCCCTCAAAAAGAATTGCTAAGATATTTCACAATGTTGCTATCATGGTTATACGATGACCCACGCCCATCCCTTTACATCCAAAGATAGGGTTTCTTACCAAATCAATGGTAAGATAACAATATCAAAGGAAAGGAAGAAATGAACTAAGACTTTTGAGTAGGTAGATTGTTCCTAGTTGCTTGCTCAATTTCAAATCAAACACTCTTGCTTATTTAAAAAAAAACACCAACACTTTCAAAACATCTTCCAAACTTGAAACATTTTCAAAATCTCAACACTTTGTATACGTTCTTACGAATGAGAACTATTACAAAGTTCACCGAAACGATGGCGCCTTTTCAAAATACTTTCAAAAACCACCTAAAGCACATTTTCAAACAAAAGCAAGTGATCTAGCAAGCAACTAAGATCCCATAGATAACTATGGATGAAAAGGGTGATAACACCTTCCCTTTTCATAATCTATGCCATAGGATACTCTCTTCATATTCTCCCATTCTTTAATTTTCAAAACCTTCTCATATTTTTCAAAATATTCCTTGTTTATAAACTCGAACCGCTTTCATAATAAACCTCGACTTGGTTGAGTGCCTTTTCTTTTAAAACTTCTTTTCTTTAAACAAACTTCAATTCATTTAATCATACTTTGACATCTTCCAAAATTAACAAAAACACTTCAACTCATTCAAACCCTTTTATGCCCTGAAGCACCTTTTATCCTTTAAATTTTTTTCCAAGATTAGACATAATTCATTTATAGTCGAGAAACATTCTCCTATCCCCATGGTTGTAAAGGTGTCGAATTTTCCACTTGAGTACCAGAGATGTTCTAAAACCCTCACTCTTGCAGACGCAAGGTCCATCTTTCTCACACCTTGTGGGTGTTAGTTGAGATTTCTCTCCTAAAAATGACGACTTATCTATTCGTTTAAAATCAACCAACATACAAGTCTTTTCTAGCCGAACTACAGTGCTCTGACTTTCCCATTGCATGAGGGAGTACGTAGGCACTAAGTCTTACGACCTAAGGCGATCAAAAATAATAAAAAAACATTTTCTTTTGCTTTCAGATACTCATTCATTCTTTTCCTTTAGAAAGTAAGCCTTTATATAACACACCTTTTAAAATAAAACAAATAAAGTGGATCCTGCATAGTACCGTAGATGCTTAGGATGCTAATACCTTCCCTTTGCATAATTGACCCTTATACCTTGATCTCTGATCTTTTATTTCATTGTGGGTTTTGTTCTCTTTTTTCCCATTTCCCTTTGGAAACAATAAATTGTGGTGGCGACTTCATTGAGTGAGATAGGTGAATTGATGTCTTAAGCTCAAATCTTTACTGCTACATATATTTTTCACATTTTTTACACAGTGCGACAGGTGACAACTTAGAGGGCAATGTTAAGAACATATTGATTCAGATGTTACACGACTATGTTTAGATATTTTCTTGGTCATACAAAGACATGCCAGGGCTCATATTTTTATTGTGGTTTATCGTCTGCCTATAAAAGAGGGTTGTTCTCTAATAAAGAAGAAGGTTCATCGCATGCGTCCCGAGATGTCTGAGATGATCAAAGTTGAGGTAATGAAACAATTCAACACAGGTTTCTTAGTAGTGACATCATATCCTCAATGATTTGCCAATATTGTCCCGGTACTAAAGAAATACGACAAGGTGTGTATGTGTGTAGACTATAGGGATTTGAATAGGGAAAGCCCCAAAGATGAATTATCACTTCCACATATTGATGTTTTAGTCGACAACACCGCTCAACACAAGGTATTCTCCTTCATGGATGGTTTCTCAGGGTATAATCAGATCAAGATGACACCCGAAGACATGGAGAAAACGACTTTTGTCACAGAGTGGGGCACTTTTTGTTACAAGGTCATGCCTTTTGTGTTGAAGAACACTGGGGCAACTTCTCAGCGTGCCATGGTAGCTTCATTTCATGACATGATTCATCACGAGATAGAGGTCTATGTCGACGACATGATAGCAAGCTCACAGTCTGAAGAAGAGCATCTTGAACATCTGCATAAATTGTTTGAAAGACTGAGGAAGTATAAGCTAAGGCTAAAACCGAACAAGTGCACCTTTGGGATGAGATCCGGTAAACTCCTGGTTTTCTTCGTAAGTGGTAAAGGTATTGAAGTTGATCTTGGAAAGGTCAAAGCTATCCAAGAAATTCTGGCTCCCCGTACCGAGAAGAAAGTCATAGGTTTCGTAGGACGACTGAATTACATTTCTCGATTCATTTCCCATTTGACTGCTACTTGTGAGCCAATCTTCAAGCCGTTGAAGAAAGATAAAGTAGTAAAGTGGAACGACGACTGGAAAATAGCCTTTGATAAAATTAAGAAGTACCTACAAGAACCTCAGATTTTGATGCAACCAATTGAAGGAAGACCTCTAATCATGTAACTAACAGTGCTAGAGAATTCAATGGGGTGTGTACTGGGGCAACATGACGAGTCTAATCGAAAAGGGTATGCAATATACTATCTTAGAAAAAAGTTTACCGACTGTGAAACAAGATATTCACTGCTCGAGAAAACTTGTTGCGCTTTGGCATGGGCTGCTCGCCGACTAAGACAGTATATGATGACCCATACTACCTTGTTGATCTCTAAAATGGATCCCATCAAGTACATATTCGAGAAGCCAACTCTCTCCGGAAGAATAGCCCGGTGGAAAATGGTCTTAAAAAATAAGATATTTAGTACACCACTCAAAAAGAAATCAAAGGAAGTGTATTGGCAGATCATTTAGCACATTAAGCTGTAGATGACTATTAGTCTATGAATTTAGAATTCCCTGATGAGAACATTATGCTAGTAATAGATTGTGAAGAAAATGGACCGTATGAAGGACCTGAGCCAGGATCCCGATGGACTATGGTTTCCGATGGAGCTTCCAACGCACTTGGTAACAGAATCAGTGCTCTAATTATCTCTCTTCAGGGCTGTCGTACGCCCTTCACTGCCAAAGTTTGCTTTGACTGCACTAATAATATGGTTGAATATGAAGCATGCATCATGGGAATTAAAGCTGCTATTGATATAAGAATCAAGTTCTTAAGTGTATATGGAGACTCAACCCTGGTGATCAGTCAGGTCAAGGGAGAATGGGATACGAATCATCTGAATATTACCCCGTACCAAGAACATGTGTTAACCTTGATTCCTCATTCCGAAGAGATTACTTTTGAGCATATCCCAATAGAAGAGACTCAGTTAGCGGACACATTGGCTACCATGTAATCCATGTTCAAGGTTAGATGGGACAATGAGGCTCCCAGAATTAACATTAAAAGATTCAACGAACCGACACACTACTACGAAATTGACACTAATGGAGCATTGATCAATGACAAGAAATTCCTATGGAGGTTCTCGGCTAAGTTCTTCTTGAGCAATCGAATTTTATACAAGCGTAATCATGATTCATCTCTGCTTCGTTGTATGGACAAGAAGGAAGCAAAGGAAATTATGCAAGATATGCACGAAGGTGTCTTTGGTACTCACTCCAGTGGGCATACTATGGCTAAAAAGATTTTGAGAGATGGTTACTATTGGTCGACTATGGAAACTGACTGTCACCACCACTCGAGAACTTTTCATAAGTTCCAGATCTACGCTGATAAAGTTCATGTGCCTCCGGTCCCTCTGAATGTTATGAGTGATCCTTGGCCATTCACAATGTGGGGCATCAATATGATTGGAGAAATCAAGCCTACTGCCTCTAATGGACATCGCTTCATCCTCGTCTCTATTGATTACATTACAAAATGGGTTGAAGCAACCTCGTTCACTTCTGTTACCAAGAATGTGGTTGCCCGGTTCATAAAACATAACTTTATCTGTCAGTATGGCATCCCCGAGAGAATCATCACAAACAATGGTACCAACCTCAACAACACTATGATCACTGAACTCTGGACGCAATTTAAGATCAAGCATCACAACTCTTCTCTGTATCTATCAATGATGAATGGAGCAGTGGAAGCCTCCAATAAGAACTTAAAGAAGATCGTGCAAAAGATGGTCGTGACATACAAAGATTGGCAAGAGATGTTACCGTTTTCTCTCCATGGCTATCGCACTCCAGCTCGAACATCAACTGGAGAAACACAATTCTCTCTAGTCTATGGTGTGGAAGCTGTTCTAACTATCAAAGTTTAGGTTCCTTCTCTTAGAATCATGAGGGATGCATATTTGGACGAAGACGAGTGGATTCAAACTAGTCTAGATCAGCTGAATTTGATTGACGAGAAAAGACTTGCAGCTGTCTGTCACAGTCAAATGTATCAAAAGCGTATGATCAAAGCCTTCAATAAAAAGATCAAGCATCAAGTATATCAGGCTGGTGACTTGGTAATAAAGCGCATGATTCTACCATAAGGTGATCCTAGGGAAAAATGTACTCCCACCTACGAAGGGCCATTTGTAGTCAAGAAGATAATTTCTGGCCGTGTTATGATACTTACCACCATGGATGGTGAAGATTTCCCACACCCTGTAAATGCGGACATAGTCAAAAGATACTACGCATGAAAACAACATGCTAGGTTGACTAGCCTAGGAAAAAATAAGGGCATCTCGGCTAACCTAAAGGGTTCGGGAAAAAAATAGGGATATATATATATATATATATATATATATATATATATATATATATATATATATATATATATATATATATATATATATATATATATATATATATATATATATATATATATATATATATATATATATATATATATATATATATATATATATATAAAAGATTGTACACCCGACAAGTCTAATACCTGAAAAGGAGGCTTGGGCAAGAAAGGATATCTCGGTGGACTGAAAACCCGAAAGGGTGATCCAGGCAAAAGTTTGGGATTAAAGAATAGGACTATGTTCCGTTGGATCACTTAAAGCAAGCTTTATTACCAACTTCAAGTTCAAAAAATACAGATCAATTCAATCACTTTCCTCCGACAGTGAGGGATGAGATGCTTAAAGACATAGGGGAAATAGCAGAGTTAGAACCCGACGAGATTATTCCCACATAGCTATTATTTTGTTTTCACTTTGTACTCTTTTCATTTCACGACAATTTCCTCTTACGAGGATTTTTGTCTCTTTGTACAAAAACTGCTGTTTATAGGCAAACTATCAATATAAATACAATTTCAAAATTCAAATTCTGTTTTACTTTTTTTGTTTTGTTCGCAAAAACGTCCAATGACTAAATTGAATGAATATATGCATATGAATATTATTAACTATTAAAAAAATATGTGCGTAAAAACAGGAATAAGAACTTGCTCAAGACTCTAGGAGTCGGGATAATGTTCAAGTCATCCACATATCCCCATAGAAAAATCCTCACAGGATTATCCCCACAGAGTCATCTTCACAAACTCATTTTCAACAAAGAAACATTCCTAACAAGGTTGAATTAACCTAATCATACTCACCAGCAAGTCACCCTAGCGAATAAAGGAATATGATATTTTTCCCGACAATGTCGCCAACCTAACAGAATTCCAGTCTCTATCGGAGATTATGGCATTGATACAGTTTATGGAAATTCTCTTCCCCAATTGAGTTTATTCCTCCAAGACTGTAAAACTCCTACAGATTTCTTTTCTCCAGTAGGCTCATCTCCCCAACAGAGTGTTTCTTCAGCAGGGTTTATTTCCCCAACAAAATCCAGTCTCCCCAGCTTGAGTTTATTTCTTTACTACTACAAATCACCGACAAAATCCCTTTCTCCAGCAAAGGGTAATCCAGGTTGCTATCCCCAAAGAGTTGTTACTGAACCTGAAATCGGACTAGATATCATTCAACCTTATTCTCCCCAGATGAGTCGGCGTCCATATCAGAAACTCAGTCAAACAACACCTCGAAAGGTTGTCCATCTCTTTTATCCCCATTCAGGGTATATAAGGGTTAAGTTCCCCAGTAGAGAGACGAACGACCAATGTTCCTGAGCTCTTCTCCCCAAGCAGAAATCAACATTCCCCAGCGGAGTTTCCTTAAACAGAAAGCAAGAATCCCAACAGAAACATTCTAGACAAGATTGTATATTACACATATTCCTCATCCCCAACAAAAATCAGGGATTTATTTTCCCCAGCAGGATGTTATGCGAAGCTACCAATGCACTTCAACAACATTTCACATTCATACATCATTTACAAACTTCATGGCATATGCATATGAAACACATATAGCACAATCTCATTTATTTTGAGAACATCATTACGCAATGTATTTCATACATCATGGCATTACATACAACTAACTTTTTACCTTTTCAGGAAAGATCGATCAATAGACAAACATCATCAACTACGTATATGACCCGACAGACTTCTCAAAGGCTACATATGACAAAGGTCTATTTAAGAAATTTCCTCAGAGGGTCATTCTCAAAGAGACCTCTTCTGGCTCAGACTAAATCAAGCGTAGATTTATTCTGATACTTCTCCCAGTTAAATACGAACCCAGACATCTTCTGGATCAGATTAAATCGAGCGTAGATTTATTCTGATACTTCTTCGAGTCGAAGTCGAGCATAAAAATCTTCTGGTTCAGATAAAATCAATCATAGATTTTATTCTGATATTCTTTTGGAAAAGTCAGGCATATGCTCATTCCAACATCTTCTAGTTGAAGTCTGGCGTAGACATATTCTAGTACATCATTCAGATAAAATCAAATGTAGATTTTATTATGATATTCTTTTGGAAAAGTCGGGCGTAGACTACTTCCAACATCTCTTCTAGTTGAAGTCGGGCATTGACATCTTCTAGTATATCATTCAGACGTAATCAAGCATAGATTCCTTGTGAAACTTATTTTGGAAAAGTCGAGCGTAGACTCATTCCAATACCTCTTCTGGTTGAAGTCGGGCGTAGACATCTTCTAGTTCGAATAAAATCAAGCGTAGATTTTATTATGATATTATTTTGGAAAAGTCAGGCGTAGACTCATTCCAGCATCTTCTAGTTGAAGTCAGGCGTAGACATCTTCTAGTACACCATTCAGATAAAATCAAGCGTAGATTTTATTGTGATATTCTTTTAGAAAAGTCGGGCGTAGATTCCTTCCAACATCTCTTCTAGTTATAGTCGAGCGTAGACATATTATGGTATGGATGAAATCGAGTGTAGATTTCTTTTGAAGCTCTTATGGACGAAGTCAGACGTAGACTCGTTCTAAGTACATCTTCTAAAGACAAAGTCGGGCATAGACTTAGTCTGATTCTCTTATCAATAATTATCCTGGATGGCATCTATAAGCCCATCTCCGATGACTCTACATCACCTCTGGATGGCATATATAAGCCCATCTCTGATGTCATTTTGTCACCTCGGGATGGCATCTATAAGCCCATATCCGACAATATTCTATCAGTCTCCAAATGGCATCTTTAAACCCATTCCATGTACAATCAACCAACAAGTTACTTCTTGCACATGCGAGTGCAAATTTCTGGGCACTTAAGTGTTCAATCATCTTCTACCTTCAAGTCACGAACGACGGACGTGCCAATCTAACTTTTTCAAGTTTAAGAAGATTGAATAGGGGAAACTTTTATACCCGAAAATTTTCCCTCTCATTTCATTAAAAAAGAACCCCTTATTCTCTTAGGGTTTTCAATCGCTTTAGGCTACCCAGGCTTTCTAGGCCTCAGGATATCGGACTGATTCTTTGTTTCATCAGAGAACTAGAACTGTAGGTATTTTAATCTTGAACCCTGTCTCTCCTATCCATGGGCTCTTGTGCTAGGGTTGTTGATTATTGAATTTGTGACGTCTTTGTTGACAAAATCTAGAAAACATTATCATCCTGAATTTTATCTTAGTACACCTTCGATCATCAATTGAGGTTCATTAAAGATGCTCTTCTATGATCTAAATATTATTTCCACCTTCAAGGTCAAGGAATTATTGTTGTGGTGATTGGACGCAAAGCATGACGCAAGACATGAGGCAAGGGATTCATTATGTTCAAAGCTTATTTATTCTCATTTGTTTGTTGCTTGCTGATACAATTTGATGTGGAATTTGAGAACTGAAGAATCATTTGATTAAGTTTAAGACTATTTTGGAAGAGAATTTGTTTTAAATGTTTGGTCAAGTCCATTCATGGTCATTTCTTTGAGATTTATGACACATTTTCATTATCACTACACATGAGTTAAACATTTATCGATGTTCACATAGCATCATCATACATTTCAAAGGAAAACAAAGTGAGATGGAGAAGGCTATTTAGGATTGGCTATCATTGGAATTCAAATTCTACTCATTCAATTTGGTACCAATTTCTACAAGTCTAATTTGATACAAGTTTCATCCAAATTGTTCATAAAAGTTTCTTATACCATCGCTCATTGCAAGACATTCAAATTTCTTAAATTCTCAAGACTATAAAAACTTTCAAATTCCTGAGAATACATCAAAGTTCAAGAGGAATACTACTAAGTTATAAAGAAAATCAAGTGAACATTTATCCTAATAGAAACTAATCCATGATTAAGTTATTTGAAGATCCAAATTGCATCCATCCCTTTGAATTTTCTCCAAGGCTTTTCTCCACTTCAAGAATTCCTCTAAAACTCCTCCAAGTCATGCTAAGACACACCTTCTTCATCTTTCGGATTTGCCTTTTCCATCCAATCACCATTATTCATGAAACAAAGAGATAAGTAATTGGTTAGCAAACAATGAAACATGAACAAGAACAAGATTTCAAGCAAGTTTTTTCGTGACTTCATCATTAGGGTTCGTGTAAGGAATCTGTTTATTTATGGAATTTTATCATGCGCCAAAATCCTCATACAAAATCAGATTTAATCATAGGCCTAGGTCTATTGCAAATCTCAAACAAGTTGGTTCACAAAAGACCAAAATTAAAAAAAAAAGAGATTCAAAACTCAGCGAGTAACAAAGTCATAATCGCAAACTCCAGTCCAACGACAAAACATAAACATTTGGAAAATAGCAGGAAGCAAAGTATCACAGTCTAGTTATCAAGCCCAACAAATTCCTAAGCCTCAAAAACCATTTTGTTTCACAAAAAAAATCAGAAGTACATCTCATCATGGGCCAACAAAATAACCTTATTATAAATCATCAAAAGAAAATTTGAGTTCATAGTAAGATTAAAAAAAAGCAAATTACTGTAGTAACAAATTTTCACATGAATCAACAGGTGCAAAAAGAATCACAAATTCAAGCCCAATAACAGATAACAAAATTACTGTAGCAGAAGTTTCATACATGCAGAAAATAGAAAAGTAAGAAACAAGTCTCAGCCCAACAAAATGCACATGTCACTAAAAGGCCACAAACTAGAAAAACCAGAAAGTGCTAACAAGCAGAATTCGTAAGGGTCCAATACAGAAAATCAGCAGGCCCGTTATCAAATTTCAGAGCAACACAATAGCAACCCTAATCCACCTCACTATAAAGGCATTGAATGCACTGAAATCAAGAAAGAGAATATTGTTCACACAGAAACACGAAAGCTGCACAACAATAACCAAACCCTAATCTCACCATCCTCCTTTACAGAATCCCTTCAGAAATCAAAAAACACAAAAGGATTGTTCACTAAAACCACACAGAAGCAATAATAACCAAACCCTAATCATAATCATTTTCCATTTTATTCAAAAATCCCTTCAGAAAGATCAAAGACTGCAAGTTCATAAGAAGAGAGAAAGAAAGATATAAGCTCGGAGAGAGAAATATAATACCGAAAAAGCCTCAAAAGGTTGGAAAGCTCACGAATCTGAACACTACAGCCTCCGTCTCTCTCTTTTTCTTTTTCGTTTTTTTCTTTCTATTTAGAATTCTTCATCATAATCATCGATTGTTATCACATCTGAGCACTTAGGGTTTCGAAAATTCCCTTCTAGATCTAGAGCTAACCGTTCGGTTTCTGTAAAAATCATTCACAGATTAGTAAATAGGAGAAGATAAGGAATCAGAAAATTTAAAAAACGTGAGATAGGAGCTTCGCCACCACTGTCACTGTCGTGAGGCAATTTCCAACGCGACACGTTCTTCGTCTCCGGCGGAGACCATTCAGAGAGGGAGAGAGCGTGGACGGGAGAGAGAAACTTATTGAAATAATGAATTAGTTAACATAGGTTTAGATTGTTTTAGGGTTTAATTTGTTTTTTTTATGTTTTAATTTAATGGTTGGGTTAATGATAATGTTTGGGTCATAACATGGCCTGATCTGATTAATCCTTTATTGATCTTATTATTTGACAACTTTTTTGATAAGCCGAGATTATGGGACCATCGATGGGTGAAAAGTGTATCTCTGGTGCTACTTGTCCCCACCGGAAGAGATAAGATCTATTTTATTCCCACACGTGCCGCTCCATTGTCCATACTATGCACCTGCATCTATCATCATCAGATCATCATCACGTCACCATCCAACATCCCTGAATATACGTCCCACGGTGCTCCTTCAGAAGCCTCCTACACCAGATCATCCAGATTTGGGATGCCCTTTATTTGGGCCTGGATGGAATTCTATTTATGCACCCCCCCCCCCAAATTTTCTCTAATGCAGGCCCATTTCTATCCTTTTCTCTTATATTTTCATTGTTTATATTTATTTGGTTTTATCTTATATTTTGGTATATAATATAAAATGCAAAAAAAAAGATAAATATGTTTTAAATAATTATTAACTTTAAAATAAATTGTGTTTGACACTATTAATTAATCTTATCAAATGAGAAGAGTTTTAACTTAAATAATTATTTAATACTTTGGACTTGTATTGTGTGATTTAATTATAGCTTGGGTGTTTATTTCTTATGTAATCCCCATCCATAAATTTCTACCCCCATTCCCGAAGCATTGTAATAGCGTAGGCCATTTAATTTCTACAATTTATTGCTTTCCTTATTACTGTTAGTTTAATATGATTGTACGGCAAGATCTAAAACAAAATGCTAGATAACCATAAATCCAGGATAAATTAACTAAAATCAAAACACCTTGCACACACGCACCTCTAGGGTGACCTCCCTTGTTGCCTTCGGATAAAACAATCATGTCCCTCTAACGTGGGATGCTTTAGCAAAGATCCTTGATTAAAAGAACATAGTCCCTCATTGACCCTTCAATGCTACGTTCGGTAAACGATCTTAGTCCATTACAAAATTGCTAAAATCTCCTACAAGTTGCCTTTATGACTGTACGATGACCCACACTTGTCCCTTAAACATCCAACAATAGAGCTTCCTCCTAACTAATGGTAGGATATAATATCTAAAGGAGGATGAAAATAACTAAAGACCATTGACTAGGTAGATCGCTCGTAACCGCTTCCTCACATACTAAATTTTTTTTCACACCTCATGCTTTCAAAACAACCACTTTCAAAATGCTTTATAAACACTCTTGAGGATTGATACAAGGGTTATTATAAAGAAAACTGCCTTACATTGGTATTTCCAAAACATTTTCACACAATAACACTATTCCAACATATTTTCGAAATAGATATTTTGTATGCATTCTCAATGATACGAGAATCTTTACAAAATTGTCGTACTTAGGCATTTTTAAAATATTTTTAAACATACACAAACACAAAGAATTTCAAAAAGTGAGCTAGCGATTAAGAGCCCATAGATAACTACTGATGAAAAGGATGCTAACATCTTCCCTTTTCATAACCTACCCCCTTACTCAGAAAATTCTCAAAAGGTATTTCCTAGTCTTTTCACCCTTTCCTTTGTTAGATAAAAGAAAAGTTGGTGGCGACTCTTTCTATCCGCAACATTTGAGATAAAACACAAAACCTAAAAGTCAGTTCTCCCACCGTATCACTGTTGTACCCCAATTTTTGCTCCTAAGATCCATTCATCATACCACATTGTTTCAATCACCACAAGATCACATTATGGATTTTGGTTCTCCTCCCTATCTTTAGCTTTGCTCTTTGAGAAGTTACCAAGCACATTGATTTGTTTGCTTTTGTGATCATAGATATTGTACTCTGATTTTTCTCTCTAATTAATAAAATGCAATATTGGTTTGTCTTACTTGTTGATAATGTAGGTAAAAGCAATGAGGTTTAGCAAGTTTCTTCATGGGTTCATGAGTTTATTTTCATGCCCTAGTCAAAAGCTTGAGAGATTCAAACCTCACCATTGAAGTTGTTTTGAAGTTAATATGAAATTGGTTTTGGTGGCCATAGGTCCTCATCATCATCCTCAACAATTTATATTCACAAAGGAAGAATATTGGCACAAAAAGTTTGTTCAAACTTGACAAAGTTCCACCAAGCATTCTCTTGATCTAGAGGCTAGGGTTTTGGACTTAAAAGAGGCATATCTTGACCATATTTTGTTATTTTTGAGTGATTCCAAAAACATTCTTCTCTTCAAAGAGTTACCAACAAATCACTTCAAAAGTTCCAAATAGTTTTCATGTGGAAGGAACTTCGTGAAGAAGAAAGATTACAAGTCATCTAGTTGAATCCCTAATTTTCCATATGTGACTTCAAATGGTCATAACTTGGTCAATTTTTATCACCTTGAGCCCATTATTTTTCCATGATGATCTTAATGATGTGTACTTCATGCCTTCTTTTATGTGCAAAGTAAGAAAATGGATGGAATTTTCCTTAAGAATGCATAAGATTATAGGTCATTTCATGATTTTTGGCCAACTTCAACAAGTCATAAGTTGCTCAATTTTTTGAGATTTTGAGTGGTTCAAATTGCAAAATGTCATTCAATAGATCTACTTCATTCCATATTTTTGGGTCAAGAGAAAATTTTAAGTGGAAAGCCATGTTTGGATGAAAGAGATTATATGTCATTTTTAAAGAAGAATTTGAAATATTTATAAGTATGGAAAGTCAACTCTTTTTCTCCAACTTTGACTCCATGTAATTTTCAGCTCAAGCCTCCAATTGATTCAATTCTTTTTCCATTGCAAAGTTTGTTACCTCATCTTTCCAAAGCATCAAGAATCATGCCTTAAGACTCCCTGAGGTGGAAATGCCATTGTTTCAAAAGTGGTAACTTGGAATTGAAGTTTCCCTGCAAATCAGAATTTGAATTTCATGTTACAACCTCTAAACATCAAATTAGCACGCGTTTTGGGTCTAAACATGATTATCCAACTTTCCCAAGTGGATTAGTGCATCAAAACGCAAGAATTGGATGAGTTTTGGTGAAGTTTGGATCACACTTCACTCGTGCATCAAGTTTGCACGAATTCCCTCCAAAACACATCATTCACTCTTCCTTTTGATCCCATTTGCTTCTCCTATAAATACATGTACTATCCCATTCATTTTCCCAAGCTTAGATAGCCAGAATCACCCTGCCAAACTTGCTTCACAACTCAGAATTTAGCTACTTCGAATCCTATTCTCAAGCCTTTTTCAATCCATTTTCTTCATCAATTCACCTTCCTTGATCTTCCATGAAGATAACCATATAATCACATTAAAGAATCGTGCCCTATATTGCTCCATAGAAATCCAGTTTCAGAGCTCTGCAACTCAACTTCAATAGGTAGATTCCTTCGTCAATTCTTCAAAACTTTGGTACCATTGTGTTGCTCTCATTGCCCTGGTTCTAGTCGCAATACTTACTTTTATCTGGAAGCATGTTTTGACCATGAATTTTCAAATCCCTTTTCAAAACTTTATTTCCAAATTGCTTGAGTTACAGTTTATATAAAAATGGCGCGAGGGTATGATTGTCTTCGTCTTGAAGAGACAAAGCGAATGACATAGGTCTGAGCTTCTGATTTTACAGTTTGAGAGACCTGCAATTCGTGAGGGCTGGAGGTTGAAGATGACCAACGCGTCACCTTCCAACCAATGAAAGTGTGCCATTTGTTTTTTTCAAAAATCTGATTTATTAATGATTCTGTACATTATTCACTAAAGACCATGATATGCACAACACGCCAGATCCTTTGGATTTGATTACTAACGTGTTTTGACTCTCATCCAATGGTCCACATCTTTTTCATTTTTTTTCTTTTTCTGATTTTTTATATTTTAATTGTTTTAAATTTCAAAAAATCATAGAAAATTCATTTTTAGTCCAAAAAAATCCAAAAAAATTATGAAAAATATTTTTGATTATACTCTTTCTGATTTTTATTTTTTCACAATTTAATATTGTGTTTTGGTATTTTTTATGAATTTTACACTTATTTGATTTATCTAAAATGTTTAAAAATACTTTTACACATTTTTAAATTCTGAAAAAATTATGGAATGATCCAATGATATTGTGACAAATATTGGTGATCTTATTTTATTTTTGTTTCTAACTTTACTATTTTTTACTATTTTTTTTATTTACCCATTTATTTAAATTTTTAAAAATAGTTTCTGACTTTTAAAAATTCCCAAAAAATTTGTATAATTACTTGACCTATTTTCTGATTTTTCTATGGTCTTATCTTTCCTTTCTTGATTAATTTGAATATAATTGACATTTTCCTTACTTTTTTTTCCATTTTTAAACCTTTTTTAAAAACCATTTAATGTATATATTAAATATATTACTATTTTGTGAATATTTTATGGCTGTCTTGGGTTGATTTTTCGATCATGGCTTTATTAACCTCATTGGATCCATGGTGTTGAGTTTAACTCCACAAAAGATGGATGAATGATTTTAATAATAGTTTGATTAAATATTAATTCAAATATGATTTTTTTCTTTTTACCCTAATCCCTTTTCATCTCATCCCTTTCTTATTGCACTAAATGTTATTGGAGTATGATCTCTATATCATGTCTCAAAACAAATGGTGCATAGATTGCTATTGACCGGCCTCAAAATAGGTGCGACTTCTATATAAGTCCACTTACGATTGCTTAACATAGCGCTAAATTTTGTCCCGATTCGAATAAATGACCATCCAGGGCCCAAACTTATGATTGTCAGCCCAAGTATGTTAATTTGATCTCTTTGATCCAATAACCTTGAGATTTATTGTGTGGAGGCTTTGGTTCTACCAATCCTCTAATGGATCTACAACACCTTTGGTCAACGCGGATCACTTAAATATCGTTGATCATTAAATGGTACTTGTGAGAATTTCAAATGGATGATATACTTGACAAAAAGAAAATGCAACTTGTTGTGTGGAGGCTTTGGTTCTACCAATCCTCTAATGAGTTCCAAATGCAAATTTCAAGATGGTCATCCAACTAACCACTAATTATTGACTTGTTTATTTTATGCTTTATTCTTTTTATGCTTTATATACTATTTATTTTTTAGCATTTACATTTCATGCCATTTTCATCTTTGCTCATTTGAGCATTTATTTTCTTGTCTTTTTTTTTTTACTTTGCTCACTTGAGCTTTCCTTTTCTTTTCTTAAGATACTTAATAATCAACATAAACCCTAAAAAACTCTTAATGGTACTTCGACTATTTGGTTACTATCCTTGGCATTATGGAGCAATGGACTTTTCTGAACTTAGGAATAGAAACCTTGGCCTATCTTGGAGACCTTGTGATCTTATCTGATTATTTTGTCTGGAGCTCTTGAGGTTTACCTCAAGACATTGGGTTTCTTGTTTGTTTTTGTGTGCGGGTTTTTTGTGATTACATTCTCTGTTTGTAATATGGAATTCACCCGTATACAACCGTTACTCTGCCCAATTTTTGTGAAGACTTAATACATTTGAAGAGGTCTAGTATCTTTGCTTACTTGGTTTCAATCCAAAGAATGGGAATTCTATCTTAACTCATAATGTCAAGTTTTTGGCTTCTTGTTGGTTAAATGACCCTTATCCTTAGCTTTTACCTTATGCTTTAGGATAGTCTCTTCTTCTCCTCCCATCTTTTTTAATTTCAAAAATATTCTCCCTCCTTTTGAAAACTCTTCTTGTTTTGAAACTTAAACACTTTAATAATAAACTTGGACTTAGGTCCATGCATTTTCAAAACATTTTCATAAATAAACCTCAATCAATTTAATAATACTTTGACATTTTTTTATGAGAAGACTAAAAGTCAACCAATCTCATTTCAAACCATTATGCCACTTTGGCTTTTACCCTTAAACTTTTTCTTAAAAGATTAAACTCTTGTCAATCCTTGTAGTGATGCAAACAACTATACTTCTACAATATGTAGTGAAGAGAGATATTTTCCACTTGGGTGTTGAGTGAGGCATTGTTGATTTTAAAATCCAAGCCGTATCCTCCACTTTGAGATGATGCAAATTCTCCTTTCTCATGATTGTGGGTAGTAAGTATGTTTTCCACACGGACAATGACAATGATGTCTTATCTCTTAAAATTAACCAACACACTTATGTTTCAAATCTTTCAAAAGAGGAACTACGTGTACCCTGATCCCCTATTGCATGAAAGGTGGTACGTAGGCACTAAAGGTTCGCAACCGCGGCGAGTGAAAAAATCATAAAAATATATTTCTTTTCTCACCTCCACCATCCATTTTATATACAACACATTTATATAGCCAAAATATACAGATTTTACAAAGAGGTTCCTACGGAGTAACATAGATTTTTAGGGTGCTAATACCTCCCCTTTGCATAACCAACCCCCTAACCTTGAATATTTCCCCCTTTTTTTTGGGTTATTCACTCTTTTCCCATTCTGTTGGAAACAATAAAGCGCGGTGGCGATTTTTATTTTGATTTGTATAAAGTCTAGTCAATCCAATGGCTTAGTCTTGAAAATTTCTACCACTACAGAAAAATGGCGACTTCACTGGGGAAAAATTGACCTCTTGTTGGTCCATCCCTAAGTGGGTTAAGCCTATCTTTGTTTATATCTGTATATATGCTATTTTTGTTTATGTGTTATAATTTGTATATATGTTTGTCTGGATTTTTCTTGGTTTTCAGGGTGCTTGGTGATTACTCATAATTCCTATACCCGGACTTAGGAAAACTTTAAGATAGGACAGACGGTATAGTCATGTTAACTTTGAGGGAGTAATTCCAAAAAAGGAGGCATGAGATCCCCCACTCAGTGGAGGCCCCTTTGACTGTAGTGTCATTTACCGAGTAATCGGGAAGACGTACTGCTTTCGACCTGGGAGCCTGCTGAAACTGAGGACTGTAGAATACCAAACCCATCTTGGCCTTTTAGGTGTAGTGCAGAAGTATGATGGAGTAATTCGGAAATATTTGTCACGCGATACTACGCTCGGGCGAGTCTTTCTTGAGAATATTACTAATTACCGAGTTAATGGGGAAGTTGGTAATATCCGAAGGAAGGATGTAGACTCTGGGAACCTCTAGAACCTTATTCGATAGGTGATAACTCTTAGACCAACACCTTATGGGTAGTTCCTTCGACCTCATGCTCGTGACGTTGAAACTATGAACCCTATATGTGTGATCTTGTGTGTGATTGTTGCATCATGCATCCATGCACTCATAAGCATCTTTTGAAGAAAACAATATTTCAAGGGATTTACAGGTTGACTATTTGTGAATATCTTAGGTACTTTTAACCATGGATTCTGGAAAGAGAAAGACCGGGAAATACAATTTCAAGGATCCCAAGATAGATGAGCTGATCAGTCTAATTCCAGAGATTGAGTGTCCTGCAGACTTTCGGAAGAAGTATGAATCCATTATTCCTCTCATGAAGCTGAAGATGAAGGAGGGTATTCTCTCGACCTTGGTCCATTTCTATGATCTGGTGTATCACTGCTTTACTTTTCCTGAGTATCAGCTGATGCCTACACTGGAGGAGTATTCTCATCTATTGGATTTACTTGTTACCGATCATGTTCCTTTTACTAGTTTGAAGGGTGAGCCAAAACCACATGAGATTGCTGCTTTGATTCATCTGGGGAAGTCTGAGGTGGAAGCCCATATGACTACTAAAGGAGGGATTAAAGGATTACCAACTCAGTTATTATTAGAGAAAGCTCGTTACTTTTCCAGAATGAAGAGTACGGTTGCTTTTGAGGCCATCTTTGCTTTACTTGCTTATGGATTGTTCTTATTTCCTAATGTGGACAAGTTTGTCGACATTAACGCTATCCGGATTTTCATGATTGGAAACCTGGTTCCGACACTGTTGGGTGATGCTTATTACTCTGTTCATCTTCGGAGTTCTTATCATGGAGGAATGATTAACTGTTGCACGCCTTTGTTGTACCGATGGTTCATCTCTCATATGCCCCAGTCTGATGCCTTTTGGGATGTCAAGAAGGAACCCCGTTGGGCTTCTAATATCATGGAACTTACTCACTCGGATATTGATTGGTATCATCGAGCTTATCATGATATAAAGATTGTTAACAGTTGTGGTAGTTTCCCCAATGTATCTCTTCTTGGTACAAAGGGAGGAATTAACTATAACCCTGTTCTTGCACGGTGACAGCTTGGATATTCGATGAGAGATAAACTGAACAATATTCATTTGAGTAGTTTCTTTCTGAAGGAGGGAGAAGACCACAGGGAAGATAGGGAGTAGATTTAGAAGGCCTGACGTCACATTCATAAGAAGAGTAGGAAGGATTTGGGGCCTAGGGGTGATGTTTCTTTAGAGCCATATCTTCAGTGGGTCCGATCGAGAGCCATTCAGTTGAAAATGTTGTATACTCGGGAGACACCCATGCCTGACTTGTTTGTGAAGACCACTCCTCCTTTATTAGATGATCTAGAAGAACTGCAACTCGCTTTGGTTAGGATGCAATAGGAAAGGGACGCTTGGAAGAACAAGTTCCAGACTTTAGAGAGTTCCTACAAGGCAGACTTGAAGGAGAAAGATGATTTGATCGAGATCCTTAAGAGTCGAGCGGTGGAGTCTATGGAGAGGCAAGGGGATTTATTTTCTCCTAAGCCTCAAATAGGTGCTGATTACTCACTTCCTGCTTCAGATGATTGGAAGGAGGTTTCCATCAGACAGGTGGAAGAAAACCAGAGGTTGAGGGCTCAGATTGTCAGACTCATAGGGAAGCGCCAACGCACAGATTAATCTCTATCAGTTTCTTTCTCTCAGGATTTTTAGATTATATTTTCATCTTGTACTTGGGATCATTGAAACTTGTAATCCATTTTGGAGTTATTATAATAAAAAAATTTCAGTATTTCAAATGCGTTATTGTTTTGATGTTTGCAATATGTCTATAAATCTTAAATCCCTTGAAATATTAAAATGATGGAATAAAAATAATCATGTGCATTGCATGACATGCATCATATTGCACATATTTCTTGCATTTATTATGCATATCCAGGTGCCTTACCCAGCTTTTTACTTCATTCAGCAAGCTGACTCATCACTACAATACTTGAGCTAATTTCAGAAGGAAGATGGACTACTTAGAGCAGGAGAATCACGAGCTGCGCGAGGAAGTTTCTGCTTTGAAGGCCGGCATGACCAATCTAACTACTCTGATGGAAGCTCTGGTGGATGCTCAGAATCAGCCACTGAGTGTTCAACCTCAACCAACAAGGGAAAATGTTGAAGTTCCTGCTGTTCTTGTATCCGCTACTCCGACTGTTGTTCAGAACCGTATCCCTCAGGGTTATCCGTGGGGAATGCCAGAGAATTTTTCACCTGAATGTTTCAATTTGGGCCCCCAAGATGCTCCAGTGGTTCCAAATTTTGTTACTCCAGCACCTCCTGTGGTGCATACTGTTCCTGCTACACCTCCTTCGGTGAATTTGGTTCCGTTTGAAGATGTGTGTCGTCCTTTCCCTCCGCCGAGTGAAGATTTGGGTATTTATGACAGAATGGATGATTTCCAAGAGCAGTTTGATAGAATGCAAAGAGAGATGAAGAATCTTACGGGAAAAGAGTTATTTGGGCAGAACGTGAATGAGTTGTGTTTGGTCCCAAATGTTAAAGTGCCTGCTATGTTCAAGGTCCATGAGTTTGAGAAGTACAAGGGCAACACTTGCCCTCGTGCTCATTTGGTGATGTATGTAAGGAGAATGTCAACCCACATCGATGATCAATGTCTGCTGTTTCACTTTTTCCAGGATAGTCTGACCAGCGCAGCGTTGAAATGGTACATGAGTTTAGACAATGTCAACATCCATACCTTTAATGATTTGGGAGAAGCATTCATAAAGCAATATAAGTACAATGTAGATATGGCACCCGATCGTGACTAGCTTAGGGCCATGGTTCAGAAAGACAGAGAATCGCTTAAAGAGTATGCACAGAGATGGCGCGAAGTGGCTGCACAAGTGATTCCTCCCGTGGAGGATAAAGAAATGACTAAAATTTTTCTGAAGACGCTAGGCGCTTTCTACTACGAAAGAATGGTAGCAAGTGCCCCAAGTGATTTTACAGAGATGGTAGGAATGGGTGTCCGCCTAGAAGAGGCGGTAAAAGAAGGTCGTTTGACAAAGGGTGAAGGATCCGGAGGTATGAAGAAGCCATCTTATGGGTTTACAAAGAAGAAAGAGGGGGATACCAATGCTATCATACAAGAGAGGAGAGTGAATGCTCCTATAAGGAATTTTCAGCGTCACCAGCAAGTTGCTTCAGTGACTCCTGTTATGAATGCCGCTCCAACTACCGTTGCTTATCAAAGACAATCGCAGCAGGGGAACTAAGGGAATGGTCAGAGAAGGGAGAACTATGACCCTATTCCCATGAGTTATGCAGAGCTACTACCAGCATTGATTCAGAAGAAGTTGGTCCAGACACCACCACCTCCAGCAGTACCATTAACTTTGCCTTGGTATTACAAAGCAGACCAGACGTGCGCCTTTCACCAGGGAGCACCATGGCATAGTGTTGAGAATTATTATCCTTTGAGGACCGAAGTGCAAAGGTTGGTGAAGTCTGTAATTTTATCTTTTAAAGATATGGGACCTAATGTGAAAGACAATCCTCTACCCAAGCACGAGGGAGTGAATGCTGTGAATATGGTGGCCGGTTGTCCCGGTGAATTCCGGATTTTTGACATTAATCTGGTTAGAGGGGATTTGGTAAAGATGCATGCAGACCTATGTGAATCCAGTTATTATACGCATGACTACGCCACTTGTGCTGTTTGCAGTACAAACATCCAGGGTTGCGAGAAGATAAAGGCTGATTTACAGGAAATGATGGATGAAGGTTTAATCCATATAATCAGGCCTAGGGAGGAATATCAGGAGGAGGTGAATATGGTTTCTGGATGTCCGGGTGAATTCAGAATTTTTGAAGTAGAGCATTTGAATGAAGATCTCGTACAATTGCATGCTACTTTCTACCGTACTGCTGGTCAGGTGGAACACCAATATGGGTCTTGCATAGTTTGCTGTCGAGACCCCCGAGGATGTTCTATCGTGAGAGAGGGTGTTCAGCTACTGTTAGACAATGGGAATATTAAGATCACAGGACAGAGAGATGATTATCACGAGATTGATATGGTTGAAGTTTGTTTGAGGGAAGAAGAGTTAGAGGAAGAGTATGCCTCCGCGGATGAGTATTTCTCTTCAGGCAAAGATTTTTTTGCCGGAAATGACCTTTTGAGGGCTGATTGTGTTGAGGAAGGTGTAAACGTCATTGTACCTTGTTTTGGTGCACCCGCTCATCTTGAGGTGGAGTACCATAGCAAACCAGTTGTTACCCCATTGGTAATTAGCCTGCCAGGACCTGTTCCCTATAAATCAGATAAGGCTGTGCCTTACAAATACAACGCTACAATCATAGAAGATGGGGTAGAGGTTCCCATCCAACCAATGCCAAATGTTGGGAATATAGCTGATAATAGCAGGGTGACCCGTTGTGGTCGTGTGTTTGCGCCGGTTATTCGAAAAGATGTTGTTGCTGGAAAGAAAATTGCTGAGAACGATGAGCCTAAGAAGGCTGCAGGAGAGACTAGTGGAGCCACATTAGAGAAAGAAGTGGATGATATCCTGAAGGTAATTAAGATGAGCGACTACAAAATTATAGATCAGCTATTACAGACTCCTTCAAAGATATCTATCCTGGAATTACTGATGAATTCCTCCGCTCATTGGGAATCATTGATGAGAGTACTAGACCAAGCTTTTGTAGAGAATGACATGCCGTTAGATCAATTCAGTAGAGTAATTGGAAACATTAGGTCATGTAACAACTTGAGTTTCTGCGATGATGAGTTACCAGATGAAGGGAGGAATCACAACCTGGCCCTCCACATATCCATGAACTGCAAGAATGACTCGCTGTCTAATGTGCTAATTGATAACGGATCTACGTTGAATGTTATACCAAGAAGTACCCTCATGAAGTTAAAGTATCAGGGAACACCTATGCACCCGAGTGGCATCATTGTGAAGGCTTTTGATGGGTCGAGGAAATCTGTCATCAGTGAGGTGGACTTACCCATCCATATAGGACCATATTTGTTCTTGATAACTTTCCAGGTAATGGACATTATTCTCGCGTATAAATGTTTGCTAGGACGGCCATGGATACACGAAGCAGGGGCTGTCACTTCAACTCTGCATCAGAAGCTAAAGTTTGTGCGTGAAGGGAAGGTAGTGATCATAAATGGGGAGCAGGCGCTGTTGATATCCCATCTATCCTCTTTTAGTATTGTAGAAGCAGATGAGGCTGCTATTGGAACCCAGTTGCAAGCCCTATCCATTGATAACATAAGGAAGAATGAGAATTCTGTGGTCTCACTGAAGGATGTGCAGCAGGTTGTGCGCAATGGTCATAATGCAGTTTGGGGATGACTTGTGGATCCACCCGTGAACAAAAACAGAGCTGGTTTAAGTTTCTCTTCGAGGAATGGAAAAAGCGAAAGTTTGAAGTCAAAGTCTTCTATGAACAGTTATCATGATGTTTTCCACAGCGGAGGCTACCTCCATCCGATTGGTTCTGGAATTAATGATGTTGAAGAGGATGAAACAGAGCAGGAAGCACCTAATTATGTGACGCATGGAGTCCGAGTTCAGAACTAGGTCACCATTGATGTTTCTTCTTGCATACATATTTCAAAGTAATTTTTTTTGTTAATTTGTTTATTTCTTTTGAAAAGCTTTCAGTCTTCCCAAGTTGGAAGTATTAATGTTATATGGCTTATCTGTTTTCTATAACTGTTAAGATCATTAATAAAAGTTATCTTTGCTTCCAAAATTATGTCTTTATTTTCTGCCTTTTTCTTGGGAAATGGTAATAAAAAAAACAAAAAAAAACCCTTTCAAAATAAATAATAACTGAAAATTAATCTGCATGATCACTTGTTATATGTGTCAGTTTCTAAAAGCAATCATAAATCACATGTGCAGATTAATTAAAAAACCCGTTGAATACAATGACCCTGTGTTTGGGGCTGAAGATGCAAATTATGATGATATTCCAGAAGAGGTCTCGCGGTTGCTTGAGAACGAGGAAAATACCATTCAGCCATATAAGGATCCTTTGGAAGTGGTTAATTTGGGTTAAGAAGAAAATCCGAAGGAGGTTAAGATTGGAGCATCGGTGCATCCTGATGTAAAGAGCGGGTTGATTGAGCTGTTGAAAGAGTATGTGGATATTTTTGCTTGGTCTTATCAAGATATGCCTGGTCTAGATACATACATTGTCGAGCATCATTTGCCGTTGAAGCTAGAGTGTCCGCCGGTTAAACAAAAGTTGAGAAGAACCCACCCAGATATGGAAGTAAATATCAAAGAGGAGGTCATAAAGTAGATTAATGCTGGTTTTCTTGTGACATCATTATATCCTCAATGGATTACCAATATTGTCCCAATACCAAAAAAAGATGGAAAAGTATGCATGTGCGTAGATTACAGAGATCTAAATAAAGCTAGTCCAAAAGATGATTTTCCATTGCCTCACATTGACATGTTAGTGGATAGCACAGCAAAACTCAAGGTATTCACGTTCATGGACGGATTTTCCGGGTATAATCAAATAAGAATGGCTCTAGAGGACATGGAAAAAACAACGTTTATCACACCCTTGGGAACATTCTGTTACAGAGTGATGCCCTTCGGGTTGAAGAACGCTGGTGCAACGTACCAGATGGCTATGATAACCCTATTCCATGATCTGGTGCACAAATAAATCGAAGTATATGTTGATGATATGATTTCCAAATCCCAAACTGAAGAAGGGCATATAGAAGATTTATTGAAGTTGTTTCGGCATTTGAGGAAGTATCATCTCCGCCTGAATCCAAATAAATGCACCTTCGGAGTTAGATCGGGGAAATTGTTGGGTTTTATTGTTAGCCAAAAAGGAATTGAAGTTGACCCTGACAAACTCAAGGCAATTCAAGAAATTCCAGCGCCAAGAACTGAAAAGCAAGTCAGGGGTTTCCTCGGGCGTTTGAATTATATCTCAAGATTTATTTCCCACATGACTGCAACGTGTGAACCGATCTTTAAGTTGTTAAAGAAAGATCAAGGTTGTGTGTGGACAGATGACTGCCAAAGGTCATTTGAGAGTATTAAAGAGTATCTGCTTGAACCTCCTATCTTGCTCCCTCCTGTAGAAGGAAGACCGTTGATTATGTATCTGACAGTGTTAGATAAATCCATGGGTTGTATTATGGGACAACAAGATGAAATAGGAAAGAAAGAGTTCGCCATTTATTATCTCAGCAAAAAGTTCACTGATTGTGAGTCGCGGTATTCTATGCTAGAAAAAACATGTTGTGCTTTGGCATGGGCGGCAAAGCATTTGCGGCAATATATGTTGAATCATACTACTTGGTTGATCTCCAAAATGGATCCAATCAAGTATATTTTTGAAAATCCTGCTCTTACTGGGAGAATTTCCTGCGGGAAGATGTTGTTATCTGAGTATGATATTGAATACCGCACTCAAAATGCTATCAAAAGTAGTGTGTTGGCAGATTATCTTGCTCACCAGCCGGTGGAAGATCATCAGTCTACAAAATATGAATTCCCCGATGAAGATGGGATGTTCTTGAAAGTGAAAGATTGTGATGAACCATTGACTGAGGAGGGCCCCGGCCCTGAATCTCGTTGGGGTATGGTATTTGATGGAGCTGTAAATGCTTATGGTAAAGGAATTGGTGTTGTGATTGTCACTCCTCATGGATAGCATATTCCTTTTACTGCGAGGTTAACATTTGATTGCACTAATAATATGGCGGAATATGAGGCTTGCATCATGGGTCTTAAGGAAGCTATTGATCTCAGAATCAAGATTCTAGATGTGTATGGTGATTCAGCTTTGGTAATAAATCAGATTAAAGGAGAATGGGACACTCGTCACCCTGGTTTGATCCCTTACAAATATTATGCTAGAAGATTACTACCCTTCTTCAATAAAGTTGAATTCCATCACATTCCTAGAGATGAAAACCAAATGGCAGATGCTCTGGAAACTCTGGCTTTAATGTACCAAGTAAATGCTTGGAATGATATACCCCGAATTACAGTTCGACGGCTAGATAGGCCCACTCATGTGTTTGCGACAGAGGAGGTAGAAGATGAAAAACCTTGGTATTATGATATCAAACATTTTCTTCAGACTCAGGAATACCTGTTTGGTGCGTCAAAGAAAGATAGAAAGACACTAAGAAGATTGGCAAGCAGTTTCTTCCTTAGTGAAAATGTGTTATACAAGAAAAAATTTGACATGGTCTTGCTCAGATGCATGGATAGACACGAAGCATACATGTTGATGCATGAGATTCATGAAGGTTCATTTGGCACTCATGCTAATGGACACTCAATGGCTAAAATGATGCTAAGGGCAGGATATTATTGGTTGACAATGGAATCCTATTGTTACAAATTTGCAAAGAAGTGCCATAAATGTTAGATTTATGCAAATAAGATCCATGTGCCTCCGACACTTATCAATGTGATTTCCTCCCCATGGCCTTTCTCTATGTGGGGTATTGACATGATCGGGATGATAGAACCCAAGGCTTCGAATGGACACTGTTTCATCTTGGTAGCAATTGACTACTTTACCAAATGGGTAGAGGCTGCTTCATATGCCAATGTTACCAAACATGTGGTGGTAAGTTTCATAAAAAACAATCTTATATGCCGGTACGGTGTGCCAAGCAGAATCATCACTGATAATGGCTCGAATTTGAACAACAAGATGATGACATAACTGTGCGAAGAATTCAAGATTGTCCATCACAATTCATCTCTATACATGCTAAATATGAATGGGGCTGTTGAAGCTGCTAATAAGAATATCAAGAGAATTATCCATAAAATGGTTGTCACTTATAAGGATTGGCATGAAATGCTCCATTTTGCTCTGCATGGATATCGAACATCTGTTCACACTTCAACATGAGCGACCCTGTTTTCCCCAGTGTATAGAATGGAAGTTGTACTCCCTGTCGAGGTAGAGATTCCCTCGATGCGTGTGATAATGGAAGCCAAATTGTCAGAGGTTGAATGGGTTCAGAACAGGTTTGACCAATTGAATTTGATTGAAGAGAAGAGAATGACAGCTTTGCATCATGGGCAGTTATATCATAAAATAATGAAGAAAGCATTTGATAAAAAGGTCAAACCTCGTGAATTCAGAGAAGGCGACCTCGTGCTCAGAATGATCATGTCTTTCAACACTGATTCTAGGGGCAAGTGGACTCCCAATTTTGAAGGCCCGTATGTTGTTAATAAAGCCTTCTCTGGTGGTGCATTAATTCTTGAAACTATGGATGGCGAGGAGTTCCCACGTCCCATGAATACTGATGCAGTCAAGAAATACTTAGCCTAAAGAAATAAAAGAACATCTCGCTAAGTTGAAAACCCGAAAGGGCGGATTAGGCAAAAAGGAGCGTCTCGGTAGGCCGAAAACCCGAAAGGGCGGTCTAGGAAAAAATTAGAGACATAAACAGAATAAATTTCCCGCTAAGTTGAAAACCCGCAAGGGCAGCTTAGGCAAAAGTTAGGAATTTTCTTGGCAAGTAACTACATCAGACGAGACTTGATCGTTGAAGCAACAATCTTCTCAGACCGTCACCATACTTCAACTAAAGCTACTGCTCAGGATTTCAAAAGTTGTTGGGGGGATAGTGGTCATTGTATCTCAATGTATCTTTTCCATTATGTATTACCATTTCCCAAACTTTGTAATCATCCATGGAGTCTCGCCATTCGCAGACTACCATTCTATTAATGAAATTCGAGCTTTTGCCCAATTCTTTGTATTCTTAATTTTATTTAGCTTGCAAAGACTTCATTTATTACTGGTAATAAATTTTAAAGCAAAGAGATTAAAAAGAAAAATTGACTTTTAAAAAAAAAGAGATCTTTACAATTCAATTTACTTTGGGATTTGTGATGAAACAATGACAACAAAAATGGTGATCACAAGGATGAACAAATTATGGTTGCTTTAAGAAGATTTACTTCCATCATAAAGGTTTTCTTAGGTCATTTTGCTGGTATGTGCGCAATCTTTGTGTGTTTCCCAGATAGTTAAAGACGATATCAGTGGGTACAAAGTACAATATTTGGGTTGGTGATCCCATTATCCCCAGTCAAGTCTTTATTCGCTTTTGATTTTGGGTTTGCATGGTCAGAATCCTTCGTCCCAGCTTCCCCAGCAAAGTCTTCCCTCATATGATGAAAGGTTTTATTCCCTTGGTGTGCTGAGGTGTCGCTCTTTTTACAGTATCGGCACTAGTGTTGACTTCTTGATCTCCCGGGAGGGTTATCCCAGTGCATCTCTTGTTGGAATGAGGGTTCATGGTGAAATTTTTTAACCCGCAGTTTCTTTTCTCTTGGGAGGTAGGCTTGAATTCCCCTGTGAGGTTTGGTTGTTTCGACGTCAGTCTTCTTTATTTAAGGTTGATCTTGCAATCTCCAATAGGCATGTTGCTTTTGGAAAATTGTTTCTCCGATGAAACCAGAAGCAGGGTGTTCTATCCCGGTGTCTGTTTGATTTAAGCTACAATCGGATTATGTTCTCCTCAGTGAAGTTAATGCAAAAGGCTTGGTTTCGGAAGTCGCTTTCACCTTTCCTGGATTGATCTTTCTGATTGGAGATTAGCCCAATGTTATTAGTAACTGAGGCGGTTTCATTTATCTGCACTAATTATGTATCCTTTTTATCAGCATATGCATAATAGCACTCGTACATTCATACATGCATCATACATTTCTAAATTCATCATTCATGGACATTGTGTTTCTGACCTTTCCTGCAACGCTCTTTGTTTAGTTGAATTTGGTCTTCCCTCTTGAGTTTATTTCTCAAAGGATGAATCTGCTTTGGCAGTCTTGCTTCGGTATTTTTCTAAATTGGATTTGTGGTTGCATGATGATGTCGTATATTATGGATTTCTGAAAACTTTGAATTTTTGCTTGTGCATTTATTTTGCACAAAGAGACTTTATCTCCTCAGCGGGAATATCATGGCATTTCTCTGGGAAGTCATATTTCTATCCCTGGAAAGCCATTTTTCTTTGCATCTCCCTTTTGGTAATAAGTAGAAGTCTCTTTTTTTGAGACAGGTTACATATTACCCTTTCCAGGCAGATCTCCTTGGTTAAAGAAGAAGTTGAGACCCGTTCTTCGCAGAACACCAGAATTCTGGGAAAACTTGATATATTTTCTCTTTCTACCTTTAGTGAATGTTGGTAGTACATCAGCAGTGAACGTCGGTGTTTCTTATCTTTACGCTATCTTCAGTGAACGTTGATAGTTCATCGTCAGTGAACGGAAGTGGTATGATATATTCTTTCTTTCTACCTTCAGTGAATGTTGGTAGTACATCGGCAGTGAACGTTGGTGTTTCTTATCTTTTCGCTATCTTCAGTGAACGTTGATAGTTCATCATCAGTGAACGACGGTGGTATGATATATTCTTTCTTTCTACCTTCAGTGAATGTTGGTAGTACATCGACAGTGAACGTCGGTGTTTCTTATCTTTTTGCTATCTTCAGTGAATGTTGATAGTTCATCGTCAGTGAACGACGGTGGTATGATATATTCTTTCTTTCTACCTTCAGTGAACGTTGGTAGTACATCGGCAGTGAACGTCGGTGTTTCTTATCTTTTTGCTATCTTCAGTGAACCTTGATAGTTCATCGTCAGTGAACGGTGGTGGTATGATATTTCCTCTTTTTACCTTCAGTGAACGTTGGTAGTACATCGGCAGTGAACGTCGGTGTTTCTTATCTTTTTTCTATCTTCAGTGAACGTTGATAGTTCATCGTTAGTGAACGACGGTGGTATGATATTTTCTCTTTCTACCTTCAGTGAACGTTGGTAGTACATCGGCAGTGAACGTCGGTGTTTCTTATCTTTTTGCTATATTCAGTGAACGGCAGTGCTATGATATTTTCTCTTTCTACCTTCAGTGAATGTTGGTAGTACATCGGCAGTGAACGTCGGTGTTTATTATCTTTTTGCTATCTTCAGTGAATGTTGATAGTTCATCGTCAGTGAACGGCGGTGATATGATATATTCAGGGAATGACGATAGTACATTGGCAGTGAACGTCGATGCTTGTTATCCTCCTCTCTGATTCTATTCTCGTGGTTTACCAATGATTTATTTTCCTGGTGGGATTGCCCTTTTGCTTCTGCATTTTGTGTTACCTCCCCAATGCTACTTTGTGTCTCTTCTGTTCATATGCATTCATATGCATAAACATTTGCATGGCATCTTAGGGCCAAAAACAGGGTTTGTTTTATATTTAAGTGTCTTCGATCACGTCGACACAAAGATTTTTAACCTTCGTATCCCCGAATAGAAGAAACTTAAATATGGGCAGCTGTTGTACCCCAATTTTTGCCCCTAAGATCCCTTCATCATACCACATTGTTTCAATCCCCACAAGATCACATTAGGGATTTTAGTTCTCCTCCCTATCTTTAGCTTTGCTCTTTGAGAAGTTACCAAACACCTTGATTTTTTTGCTTTTGTGATCATAGATATTGTACTTTGATTTTTCTCTCTAATTAATAAAATGCAATATTGGTTTGTCTTACTTGTTGATAATGTAGGTAAAAGCAATGAGGTTAGCCAGTTGCTTCATGGGTTCATGAGTTTATTTCCATGCCCTAGTCAAAAGCTTGAGAGATTCAAACCTCACCATTGAAGTTGTTTTGAAGTTAATATGAAATTGGTTTTGGTGGCCATAGGTTTTCATCATCATCCTCAACAATTTATATTCACAAAGGAAGAATATTGGCACAAAAAGTTTGTTCAAACTTGGCAAAGTTCTACCAAGCATTCTCTTGATCTAGAGGCTAGGGTTTTGGACTTCAAAGAGGCATATCTTGCTCATCTTTTTTTATTTTTGAGTGATTCCAAAAACATTCTTCTCTTTAAAGAGTTACCAACAAATCACTTCAAAAGTTCTAAAGAGTTTTCATGTGGAAGGAACTTGGTGAAGAAGAAAGATTACAAGTAATCCAGTTGAATCCCTAATTTTCCATATGTGACTTCAAATGGTCATAACTTGGTCAATTTTTCTCACCTTGAGCCCATTATTTTTCCATGATGATCTTAAGTATGTGTACTTCATGCCTTCTTTTATGTGCAAAGTAAGAAAATGGGTGGAAGTTGCCTTAAGAATGCAAAAGATTATAGGTCATTTCATGATTTTTGGCCAACTTCAACAAGTCATAACTTGCTAAATTTTTGGATATTTTGAGTGCTTCAAATTGCAAAATGTCATTCAAGATATCTACTTCATTCCATCTTTTTGGGTTAAGAGCAAATTCTAAGTGGAAAGCCATGTTTGGATGCAAGAGATTATAGGTCATTTTTAAAGAAGAATTTGAAATATTTCTAAGTATGGAAAGTCAACTCTTTTTCTCCAACTTTGACTCCATGTAATTTTTAGCTCAAGCCTCCAATTGATTCCATTCTTTTTCCATTGCAAAGTTTGTTACCTCATCTTTCCATAGCATCAAGAATCATGCCTTAAGACTCCCTGAGGTGGAAATGCCATTGTTTCAAAAGTGGTAACTTGGAATTGAAGTTTCCCTGCAAGTCAGAATTTGAATTTCATGTTACAACCTATAAACTTTAAATTAGCACACATTTTGGGTCAAAAAAGATTAGCCAACTTTCCCAAGTGGATTAGTGCATAAAAATGCAAGAATTGAATGAGTTTTGGTGAAGTTTGGATCACACTTCACTCGTGCATCAGGTTTGCATGAATGCCCTCCAAAACGCATCACTCACTCTTCCTTTTGATCCCATTTGCTTCTCCTATAAATACATGTACTATCCCATTCATTTTCCCAAGCTTAGATAGTCAGAATCACCTTGCCAAACTTGCTTCATAACTCAGAATTTAGCTACTTCGAATCCTATTCTCAATCCTTTTTCAATCCATTTTCTTCATCAATTCATGTTCCTTGATCTTCCCTGAAGCTAACCATATAATCACATTAAAGAATCATGCCCTATATTGATCCATAGAAGTCCAGTTTCAGAGCTCTGCAACTCAACTTCAATAGGTAGATTCCTTCATCAATTCTTTAAAACTTTGGTACCATTGTGTTGCTCTCATTGCTCTGGTTCTAGTCGCAACACTTACTTTTATCTGGAAGCACGTTTTGACCATGAATTTTCAAATCCCTTTTCAAAACTTTCTTTCCAAATTGCTTGAGTTACAGTTTATATAAAAATGGCGCGAGGGTATGATTTTCTTCGTCTTGAAGAGACGAAGCGAATGGCATAGGTCTGAGCTTCTGATTTTACAATTTGAGAGACCTATAATTCATGAGGGCTGGAGGTTGAAGATGACCAACGTGTCACCTTCTAACCAATGAAAGCGTGCCATTTGTTTTTTTTTCAAAAATCTGATTTATTACTGATTCTGTACATTATTCACTAAAGACCATGATATGCACAACGCGCTAGATCCGTTGGATTTGACTACTAACGCGTTTTGACTCTCATCCAATGGTCCACATCTTTTTATTTTATTTTCTTTTTCTGATTTTTATATTTTAACTGTTTTAAATTTGAAAAAATCATAGAAAATTCATTTTTAGTCCAAAAAAATCCCAAAAAATTATGAATTTTTTTTTGATTAATCTCTTTCTGATTTTTATTTTTTCATAATTTAATTTTGTGTTTTGGTTTTTTTTAATGAATTTTACACTTATTTGATTTATCTAAAATGTTTAAAAATACTTTTACACATTTTTAAATTCTGAAAAAATTATGGAATGATCCAATGATATTGTGACAAATATTGGTGACCTTATTTTATTTGTGTTTCTGATTTTACTATTTTTTACTAATTTTGTTTGTTTTACCCATTTATTTTAATTTTTAAAAATAGTTTCTGACTTTTCTATGGTCTTATCTTTCATCTCTTGATTAATTTGAATATAATTGACATTTTCCTTACTTTTTTTTTCCATTTTTAAACCTTTTTTAAAAAACCCTTTAATGTATATATTAAATATATTATTATTTTGTGAATAATTTCTGGCTGTCTTGGGTTGATTTTTTTATCATGGCTTTATTAACCTAATTGGATCCACGGTGTTGAGTTTAACTCCACAAAACATGGATGAATGATTTTAATAATAGTTTGATTAAATATTAATTCAAATGTGGTTTTTTCTTTTTACCCTAATCCCTTTTCATCTCATCCCCTTCTTATTGCACTAAATATTGTTGGAGCATGATCTCTATATCATGTCTCAAAACAAATGGTGCATAGATTTATATTGACCGGCCTCAAAATAGCACCTACGACTTCTATATAAGTCCACTTACGATTGCTTAACATAGCGCTAAATTTTGTCCCGATTCGAATAAATGATCATTCGTGGCCCAAACTTATGATTGTCAGCCCAAGTATGTTAATTTGATCTCTTTGATCCAATAACCTTGAGATTCATTGTGTGGAGGCTTTGGTTCTACCAATCCTCTAATGGATCTACAACACCTTTGGTCAACACGGATCACTTAAACATTATGGATCATTAAATGGTACTTGTGAGAATTTCAAATGGATGATATACTTGACAAAAAGCACATGCAACTTGTTGTGTGGAGGCTTTTGTTCTACCAATCCTCTAATGAGTTCCAAATGCAAGTTTCAAGATGTTCATCCAACTAACCACTAATTATTGACTTGTTTATTTTATGCTTTATTCTTTTTATGCTTTATGTACTATTCTTTTTTTAGCATTTACATTTCATGCCATTTTCATCTTTGCTCATTTGAGCATTTATTTTCTTGTCTTTTTTTTTTACTTTGCTCACTTGAGCTTTCCTTTTCTTTTCTTAAGATACTTAATAATCAACATAAACCCTAAAAAACTCTTAATGGTACTTGGACTATTTGGTTACTATCCTTGGCATTATGGAGTAGTGGACTTTTCTGAACTTAGGAATAGAAACCTTGGCCTATCTTGGAGACCTTGTGATCTTATCTGATTATTTTGTCTGGAGCTCTTGAGGTTTACCTCAAGACATTGGGTTTCTTCTTTGTTTTTGTGTGCGGGTTTTTTGTGATTACATTCTCTGTTTGTAATATGGTATTCACCCGTATACAACCGTTACTCTGCCCAATTTTTGTGAAGACTTAATACATTTGAAGAGGTCTAGTATCTTTTCTTTCTTGGTTTCAATCCAAAGAATGAGAATTCTATCTTGACTCATAATGTCAAGTTTTTTGCTTCTTGTTGGTTAGATGGTCCTTATCCTTAGCGTTTACCTTATGCTTTAGGATAGTCTCTTCTTCTCCTCCTATCTTCTCTAATTTCAAAAATCTTCTCCCTCCTTTTGAAAACTCTTCTTGTTTTGAAACTTAAACACTTTCATAATAAACTTGGACTTAGGTCCATGCATTTTCAAAACATTTTCATAAATAAACCTCAATCAATTTAATAATACTTTGACATTTTTTTATGAGAAGACTAAAAGTCAACCAATCTCATTTCAAACCATTTTTCCACTTTGGCTTTTACCCTTAAACTTTTTCTTAAAAGATTAGACTCTTATCAATCCTTGTAGTGATGCAAACAACTATACTTCTACAATAAGTAGTGAAGAGAGATATTTTCCACTTGGGTGTTGAGTGAGGCATTGTTGATTTTAAAATCCAAGCCGTATCCTCCACTTTGAGATGATGCAAATTCTCCTTTCTCATGATTGTGGGTAGTAAGTATGTTTTCCACGCGGACAATGACGATGATGTCTTATCTCTTAAAATTAACCAACACACTTATGTTTCAAATCTTTCAAAAGAGGAACTACGTGTACCCCGATCCCCTATTGCATGAAAGGTGGTACGTCGGCACTAAAGGTTCGCAACCGCGGCGGGTGAAAAAATCATAAAAATATATTTCTTTTCTCACCTCCACCATCCATTTTATATACAACACATTTATATAGCCAAAATATACAGATTTTACAAAGAGGTTCCTACGGAGTAACATAGATGTTTAGGGTGCTAATACCTCACCTTTGCATAACCAACCCCCTAACCTTGAATCTTTCCCCCTTTTTTGGGTTATTCGCTCTTTTCCCAATAAAGCACGGTGGCGATTTTTATTTTGATCTGTATAAAGTCTAGTCAATCCAATGGCTTAGTCTTGAACATTTCTACCGCTACAATCACAGTTACCCTTTTCAAGTGAAAGACTTGATTAAAGAAGAAACTTAGACTAGTTTGTGGCTTATGACCACAATCGTGGGGAGGTTTGTCAGAAGAAATTGAGAGCAATTCGTGGCTTATGACTAGGATTATGGGGAGGTTTATCAGAAGAAACTGAGACTAGTTCATGGCTTATGACCATGATCGTGGGGAGTTTTATTGTTACCCTTTTCAAGTGGAAGACTTGATTAAAGAAGAAGTCGAGACCAGTTCGTGGCTTATGACCAAGATCGTGGGGATGTTTATTACTCTTTTGTTAAATGTTGATGTTTAGATTAAATATTATGTACCCTCAAGGGAAATGCTGGTATTCAAATGATTATTATTCTATTCCTGCATCTTCAAGTTAAAAGTTGATGTTCAGATGAAGTCATTCTTATATTCTTTCATCCTTGCATCTTTAGTAAAAGTTGATGTTCAGTCAATGTCCATTCTTCACCATCGGTAAATGTCGGTGTGTCATATATTTCTTTACTACCAGTAAAACATTGGTATAAATCTTTCTTTTACTACCTTCATCTATTGAGTTGGTAGTTTACTTTCATTTGTGAGTCGGTATTGCTTGTTTTTTATACCTTCATCTATTGAGTTGGTAGTTTACTTTCATTTGTGAGTCGGTATTGCTTGTTTTTTATACCTTCATCTATTGAGTTGGTAGTTTACTGTCATCTGTGATTCAGTGTTATCCTTTCTTTACTCTCACGTATTGAGATGGTGTTAACCTATTTTCTGTTTCTCCTCTTTGGACTTTTCCCCGTGTTGGCTTGGAATTTCAATTACAACAGTTGTTTGAAATGCATTAATATTGCTTTTGGTGTTTGAGTTTCGTTTGGATTGAATTGAGTAAAAGCCCAAACATTTGGAATGATTCGATGGATAGACAAAATGAATATAATAAATATTCGTTGTATATTTTTGAAATCGAAAGTTTTTTGGATATACACGTCGAAAACTTGGCGCCAACAGAAGAGAAGAATTCGAATTTGAAATCAAATGTTTGAGTCACAGAAGACACGTGGAAGTCTGGTGGGTTCGAAGGACATGCAATCTTCGAACGTGGCACTCTATTATAGAAAGACCATTAGGGTCAAATTAGTATAAATAAGGATCTTAATGTTAGGAATCAGGAGTGTTCACTTTGTACAAATTATTCAATACACTCAAAGTACCCAGTGTTAGAGAAAAGAGTTGCAAAGAATATTTGTATAGACACCATTATTGTTCTTTTTGAACCATTTTACTTTATCAATATCAAGTCTTTTAATATTTCTAGTATTTCCTTTACTTTTTAGTAAAAACATTTATTTTTTTCAATTCATTTACATTTGTTCTGCATTTCATTTACATTTCTTTACATTTCCAGTCGAAACCTTTGCATTGCACATTCGAAATCCTTTTATTCAAACTTACTTTAAATTATAATTCCAATCTTTATATTGTTATCAACAAAATAACGTTAAACATGAATCACATTACAAGTTTAATCTTAGAAACTTAGACACATGTTCTGGGATCAATCTAGTTGATCCTGCAAGTTACCAAAGTATTTAGTTTGGAAGACTAGCGGTTGTTTACCAGATTCATGCGTAAAAAAATTGGCACACCCAATGGGACCATGTCGATGTTTTTGAAAACTTGTATTTTTTTGTGAGCGTCTATCTTTCGTCGTTCATCTTTTGAGTCTGTCTTTCGTTATTGTTGTATGAACCTTAAAAGTGGTAAAATAGCCAACAGTAACCAACCAAAACCCAAACGAAAATATACAAGAAAAATGGTTAACACAACTGGCCATGACGAGGAACAAAATCCCCCACAGGGATTAGGCACTGTTGTTGTAAGTTCGATGAATACATCAACCACAATCCATCACACACATGCCATACCTACGTCTATAGGGTCGATGGCCACAAATAATTCGACAACCATGCCTCTTTCTTCAAGTACAACAGGCATTTCGTCGAATGCCCAAACTGGTTTGATTTTTACAAATGTTGGGAACTAAGCCCAATTTTCAACCCCTAGGCCTCCAGGATTTGAAACATTTAGGCCATTTAGGGAACCACCACCATATGGAATGCCAACTTCTTTCATGATAGGACTTCATAATAGTCCAACAACAATCTAATCCTCGGTGCAAGGGTCTGGTTCTAGGATGAATAACATGGGTCAAAATACCCATAATCAAGGGTCTTTTACCCAAATTCCTATACTGACAACGAGCAATCAAGCAGTATTCAGGAAACAAATGGATGAGAGTCACCATGATATGGTAAGATTTATTGCTAGAGAGATGAGTACCATTTTCACTTCTTTGATCCAAAACATTAATAGAACCAATCAAGAAAATACCCATACCTATCAGGAAATGTCAACGCAGATGGCGTGCATAACAGACTTCTTTGGTGTTCCTAAAGCACCTGTTTGACGTAGACAAAACCAGGCACCAGTTGTTCAGGAGGAAGAACCAACCATTAACCAAGTGCGATTACCTAGACATGGGGTTGTAGAAAGAATCATAGAACCAAGGGCAGAACAACAAATAATTCAAAATGATAACCAAGAGGAACAACCTAGGAGAGTAATAGTGGTTAATAGGGATCAAAATGCAGATGAATTGGTCCATAGAGTTAGACAAGATAACATGGAAAATAACTTGACCACCATGATCGAGAAAATCATGGCGCAAAATGGTCTAAGTACCGAATTTAGGAGACCAAATTATTCATCCCCTTTATCTGAATATATATTACAAACAGAATTACCAAGGGGTTGCAAAGTCCCTAAGTTTACAAAATTTTCAGGAGATACTAATGAATCCACTATGGAGCATATAGCCAGGTATTTGACTGAAGCAGGGGATTTGGAAAATAGTGAGAACCTGCGAATAAAATACTTTCCAAGTTCGTTAACAAAAAATACTTTCACTTGGTTTACTACTCTTTCGCCAGTTTCTATAAATGCTTGGCAACATTTGGAAAGATTATTTCACGAATAATTTTACATGGGGCAATCTAAGATGAGTCTAAAAAAATTGGCCAATATCAAGAGGAAATTCACTGAACCAATAGATGATTATCTGAATAGATTTCATTTACTGAATTCTAGATGCTTTACAGTGGTTCCTGAACAAGAACTAGTCAAAATGGCCGCAGGAGGTTTAGACTATTCCATTCGAAAGAAATTAGATACCCAATATCTAAGAGACTTGGCCCAGTTAGTACATAGGGTTCGATAAGTCAAACGTTTAAAAGCTGAAAAGATTAGGGCAAATAAAAATTACAAGAAAGAGAGGGTTTCTTATATCGAAGCCGAAGAAGAGGAACAGTAAATTCTAAATGATCCTTTTTGCTTCGAAGAGCTTGAAATAGATTTGGAAGAACTGAAACAAGCACCCCCATACTCTTGTAAAGTTCTTGCCCCATCGAATCGCAAGGACCCCATCGAAACAGGAAAAAATGACAAATATCCTAAGAAAATGTACACATTCGATGTAAATAAATGTGATGATATATTTGATTTATTAGTAAAAGATGGCCAGATGATAGTGCCCTCAAATGCTAAGATTCCTCTGTTGGAACAATAGAAAAAAAGGGTTTTCTATAAATATCATAACTTCTTAGGCCGTAAATCCTCACAATGCTTTCTTTTCAGGGATCTAATTCAGAATGCCATCAAGGATGGAAGGGTCAAGTTCGAAGAGAAAGAAAAAAGTCAGATGAAGATAGACACTGACCCCCTCAATGTGACTGAAACAAATTATGCTGAGCCATTGGACATCAACATTGTGGAAGTGTCTGTTGGGGATTCTAGCTAACAGGTGAAGGTTGAACAAAGTGAGGCTACTAAAGGCTTCAAGTCTAAGGATTATTTCGATGGAATTGACTCTGTTCTAAAGATTTCTGAAGTTCCACAGGATCAGGCTACAAAGTGCAACGTTTCTGAATATGCAGCCCCATAAGTTAAAAATGCTAAGGCTACTGAAGGCCTTAGAGTGAAATTCGAAGAGATGAAGATTGCTAAGGACTCAAAATCTGCCTATAGAAAATTGAGACTACTGAAGGTCGAAATCTTGAGATCAACATGATAGATTTGAATCAAGCTACCCAAGAAATGGAAGAAATAGAAAGAAAACTGAAGTTGGAAAATGATCAAATGAGAGACGGATATGCCAGAAGCAACGAAATTCTACGTGATTACTTGTTTCACTGCCATGTGCAGGATGCTGATATGCTTACGTGCCCCAGATGCAATATCGTCCATGATCAAAGGGCCGCAACAGCATACAAGAGGATCCAGAAGGCGCGGACTGCGGGGATTTGGAGAATTCAAAACCAAATACTGACTCCTTACCCCAAGCCAGAGGAAAGTTTGTTAGGTTTCCTTGTGATATGTCAAAAAGCTAACTCTATATGCTTGATGTGCCCCAGATGTGGTGTTGTGTATGACAAGAAAGATGTTGGGATGTTCATAAGAGTTCCCTACACCCAAGTCTGGGGAAATCAAAGTGAGGTCAAGCCTGGTTTCACCTTCGGTAAGAGGGGAATCCCAAGGAGACAAGACAAACCTCACCCAAAGGTTAATTGGAGGGTAACCTTTAAACTTCCTACTGATATACCAACATATCGATGGGTTAATTCAAGTGAAGTAAGGAATACATGGAGAAGTTTCAATGAGGGAGGCATGACTGTGATGACTTACAAAAAATAATTCCAAGCATCGGAGAGGGAAGCATATAGGACCAATAACTATAAGGGTAAGAATCTAATGTCTAGATCCCAGTGGAGAAGATATTAGAGAATAAAGAAGGCTGGAAGGGAACTAGAAAATAAGGAGATTGGTGAATCAAATAATAGTTAGTTTTCATCAAACATGATGGTTACAGACAAACCCCCAGTTGGAAGAAAGTTGTTCTAACCAAGAGTGAAAGATGTTACCAAGAAAATCCCAAAAAAACAAGAAAATGATGAAGATGTGATGACCAATGATTTTGAATCAGATGGAAACTCAAAAATTAACATAAAATGCAATGTAGTGTCAGTCTTGCCCCATGAATATGACTAAATCATAAAAGTGGAAGAATCTGAGGAAGTAGAGGCAGCAGAAATGGCTAGGCATAAGCCCAGTGGAAGAGAAAAACGCCTTTTTCGAAAGGCCATATCAGAGCATGAAGAATCATCTAAAACCACTCTTCATTAGAGCCAAAGTGGAAAGCATGGGAATAAACAAATTTATATTATATGGAGGCGCTGCAGTCAACCTTATGCCTCAATTTATGATAAAGAGGATAGGAATGTTCGGCACAGATATTAAACCTCACAACATGGTACTCTCAAATTTTGAAGGGAAACTTGGTCATACCTTAGGCGTAGTGCAAGTGGACCTAACTGTGGGATCAATCATTAGGCCAATCATGTTCATGGTTATTGCTGCCAAAGCCAACTACAATCTACTCTTGGGTCGTGAATGGATTCACGACATTGGTGTATTTCCTTCATTAATGCACCAGCGTGTGTCTATTTGGAGAGAAGATGGTATCATGGAAAACATAGAGGCCGACCAAAGCTATTTCTTAGCTGAAGTCAACCAGGTGGATAAAAGGAATTTTGACAGAAATCTGGAAAGTATAGGACCATGCATTCCAGCAGAAGGAGCATATTCCCCCAACAAAAATGCCTTGTCTACCTAACCTTACACCCAACTCATGGGTTTCAATAGGAGATGGAAATAATGGGCGAAGAGGATGACATCGAATGGTTACCTGGAGTACAGCCAACAAGTTGGTTCGAGGAAGACAATAATGATGTCTGAGTCTTCTTTCTTCAAAAAGATTTTGGCCTACATGGCCAAAAATAAAATAATGACGGCTTTGGAAGCCGAAGTAAAATACATGGCTATGCAAGCCAAAGAAGAATCAACACATACAGAAGGGCCTGGAGTGCATTTTTTCCCGAAGCCCCCTGATGAGCAGGTACCCATAGAAAACAAAAACCAAAGGCTTGACGCTATCTATTATGATGGACCATCGAGATTTGAAAGGGATCCAATGGCCCCAAGCGCAAAAATGCTGGCACAAGATCCCCTTGAAGAAGTTAATTTAGGAGAAGAAACTGAAAAAAGACCCACCTATATAAGCGCAAAGCTTGATTCAGAGATAAAGAATAAAGCAATCCAGATTTTGAAAGAATATAAAGACTGTTTTTCTTGGGACTATGATGAAATGCCTGGGTTAAGTAGAGATCTGGTCGAGTTGAAGCTACCAATAAAGGGTGGCAAGAAACCCATCAAGCAGACTCCCAGAAGGTTCACACCATAGATACTATCAAAAATAAAGGAGGAAGTCAAAAGACTCCTTCGATGCAACTTCATCAGAGAAACCAGGTATGTAGAACGGATTACAAATATTGTTCCTGTTATTAAAAAGAATGGATCCCTTAGAGTTTGCATAGACTTTTGTGATTTAAATGTTGCAACCCCCAAGGATGAATATCCAATGCCTATAGCAGAGATGTTAATTGATTCTGCAGCAGGTTTCGAATACTTAACTATGCTTGACGGATATTCAGTATATAACCAAATTTTCATTTCCAATGAAGATGTGCCTAAAATAGCCTTTCGATGCCTTGGGACATTAGGAACCTATGAATGGATAGTGATGCCTTTTGGACTAAAAAACGTTAAGGCAACTTACCAAAGGGAAATGAATTCCATCTTTCATGATTTTATAGAGACCTTTATGCAGATTTACATTGATGACATTGTCATCAAATATGTGTCCCATGAGTTCCATTTGGATCATCTTCAATAATCATTCGAAAGAATGAGGAAACATGGTTTGAAGATGAATCCCCTCAAGTGTGATTTCTTTGTGTTGGAAGGTGATTTCCTGGGATTTGTAGTCCACAAGAAAGGGATAGAGATAAATCAAAATAAAACAAAGGAAATTATGGAAGAAAAAGCGCCATCATTGAAAAAGGAGTTGCAATCACTTCTAGGAAAGATAAACTTCTTAAGAAGATTTATTTCTAATCTAGGTGGTCAAACTCAAGCCTTTTCCCCTCTCTTATGCCTCAAACTAGTCAACTTTGAATGGAAAGAAGAACATCAATGGGCGTTTGATAATATAAAGCAATATTTGATGCATCCTCTTATCCTCACACCTCCTTGTGGAAAGAAGCCCATGAGGCTATATATATCAGCCTCAAAACTAACTATAGGAAGTATGTTAGCCCAAGAAGATGATAATGGTGTCGAAAGAGCCATTTATTACTTAAGTAGGGTGCTAAATGATGCTGAGACTAGCTACAAGGGAATAGAAATTTTTTGCCTTTGTTTATATTTCTCTTGTACCAAATTAAAATATTATATAAAACCTGTTGATGTTTATGTTTCATCATATTTTGATGTTATTAAACACATGCTATCAAATCCAATCATGTACAGTCGAATTGGAAAATGGGCTTTAGCCCTTACTGAGTATTCCTTGGATTTCTCGCCTTTAAAAGCAATGAAGGTTTAAGTGGTCTCGAATTTTGATGTGGACCATGCAGTGGTCGAAAACCCTCAACACTGTGTTGAGTTAAAACCTTGGAAATATTTTTTGATGGTTCTACCCATAATGAGGGTAGTGGAGTTGGAATCTTGATCATTTCTCCTGAAGGAATTCCAATAAGACTCAAGTATAAGATTGAAAGCCCTATTTGTTTGAACAATGAGGTAGAATATGAAGCGTTAATTGTTGGACTCGAAGCCTTGTTTGAATTGGGGGCAACAAGAGTTGAAATCAAAGGAGACTCGGAGTTAGTGATAAACAAAATAACAAAGAAATATAAATATATAAAAGAAAATTTGATCACATACTTTGTTATTTCCAATAGATTGCTCAAAAGATTCGAGTATGTGGGTATTAAACATATTCCCAGGGTTAAAAATCAGGAAGCAAATGCCTTGGCACATATATCTTCAGGATATAAAGTATCAACGAAAAGTTTAGAAGACCTTATCGAAGTAAGAGGAAAAGCAATGGCTGCAAGTCATCCTCATCTGATTTGGACAGTTCAAAATTAGGATACGCTAACAAAGAAGAATTCAAAGTATTAGCTATTAATGCTTTAACAGATACAGATTAGCGTAACCCAATCATAAATTATCTTAAAGATCCTTCGATAGATGCAGAAAGGAAGATCAAGTATAGAATGTTGTCCTATATCCTGATGGGAAACGAATTGTTCAAGAAAACCCCAGAAGGAGTCTTGCTTAAATGTTTAGGAGAAAGTGAAGCATACTTAGCTTTGTCCAGTGTTCATAGTGGGTCATGTGAAGCGCATCAAGCAGGCCATAAAATGAAATTTTTGTTATTTCAATATGAAATGTATTGGCCCATGATGCTCAAAGATTGCATAGAGTTTTCCAAGGGATGCCAGGAATGTCAAATACATGTAGGTATTCAACATGCCCCTGAAATCGAACTTCACTCAATTTTCAAGCCATGGCTTTTTAGGGGTTAGACATTAGACCTAATTGGGAAATTTATCTTTCTTCATCCAAAGGCCAAAGATATATTTTGGTAGGAATAGACTATTTTACAAAATGGGTCGAAGAAATACCTTTGGTGAATGTAGATCAAGAAGTTATTATCGAATTCATTCAAAGGCATATAATTTATATGTTTGGAATCCCAGAAAGTATTACAACAGATCAAGGATCAATTTTCACTGGTCGAAAAATGCAGTTTGCTAAGGAAATGGGTTTCAAATTTTTTACCTCAACACTATACTATGATCAAGCAAATGGTCAAGTAGAAGCAGCAAACAAGGTGATAGTTGGTCTAATAAAGAAACATGTGGGGAGAAAACCAAAGAATTGGCATAAAACTTTAGACCAAGCTCTATGGGATTATTGAACGTCTCCTAAGGAAGCAACTAATACTAGACCATATAAACTCATGTTTTGACATGATGCAGTTTTGCCATTCGAAATCCACTTACAATCAGTAAGAGTTCAGAGGGAAGGAGAAATTCCTTCTGAGCATTATTAGGAAATGGTGATGAATGAATTAGTGGATCTAGATGAATAAAGGGTGCATGTGTTGGAGACTTTGAGAAGACAAAAAGAAAGAATAACCAAATGTGATACAGTGGGAGAACTGACTGTTGGTTTTGCGTTTGTATTCTCAAATGTTGCGGTTTAGCAAGAATCGCCACCGACTTTTCTTTTATCCAAAAGGAAAGGTGAAAAAGCACAGGAAAGACCTTTAGAGATGTTTTCTTGAGTTCGGGGGGTAGATTATGAAAAGGGAAGGTGTTAGAACCCTTTTCATCCATGGTTTTCCATGGGCTCTTAGTTACTTGCTAGATCACTTGCTTTTGTTTGAAATTGTGCTCTGTATGGTTTTTTGAAAGTACTTTGAAAAGAGGCCATTGTTTAGGCAAACTTTTGTAATGATTCTCTTTCATAAGAATGTATACAAAGGTGTTGATCTTTTGAAAAATGTTTTCAAGCTTGAAAGATGTTTGGAAAGTGTTGGTGCTTGTTGTGAAAATAGCAAGGATGTTTATTTTGAAATTGAGCAAGTAATTAGGAGCATTCTACCTACTCAAAAGTCTTTATTCTTCATTTTTATTTTCCTTTGATATTGTTATCTTACCATTGATTTGGTAAGTAACTCTATCTTTGGATGTAAACGGGATGGACGTGGGTCATCCTATAACCATGATTAGAAATGTTTCAAGGTATCTTAGCATTCTTTTTTAGGGACTAAGATCATTTTGGAAGGCAACTTTTGATAGCGTCATCGAGGGACTATGATCTTGTATTTTGTTTGTTTTTGCTAAGATACCTCACATGCGTAATATGGTCATTTTTGTAAGGCAACCAAGTGGATTTACCCTAGGGGTGCTTGTGTGCAAGTGCTTTGATTTCATGCGTTTAGTCTTGATTAGGGTTTTCTATTTTCTGATTTCATGTATTTCCATACACATCCTAATTACTAACAATTATATTTGAAAAGCGATAAATTGCGGAAATATAAAAAAGTTCTACGCTATTACAATATTTTAGGGATGGGGGTACAAATTTACAAATAAGGATTACAAATAAAATTAAATCCTAAATTACTATTACAACCATATTGAATGGATAAGGATGTACAAGAAGATGTGAAATGCTTGTTTTGTTTAAGAAAAGAAATAAGTTTTGTTTAAGAAAATATTTTTGATCTTATTGTTTTAAGAAATAAAATAAAAAATGTAAAAATGTTTTTGGCGTTTTTGATTAGTGAAAATAGAAGTGATGGCAAAAATGGTATGAAAAAAAAGGAAAAAAGTAGAATCAGCGCATTGTTGAACTAAAAGAGATCAGAAGTTCTGACTCTGGCGTGCTGCAAAAACAGAAATCATATTAGTGGAAATAGGTAAACTCAGAAGTTATGGATCTGCTGGGAACAAAGAAGATTTCAGAAGTTCTGATGTCTATTAGCAGAACTTCGTCTCCCTCTCCATGTTAGTCAGAACATCCGCAACTTAGTCATTTATCAACAAAAGAGAAGATGTGTATATAACATTTATGAGGTTTCAGGATGTTTCAGAAACAAGAGATATCAGAATTATAAATCAGAAGCAAACATGAATTTGCTAATCCTAATTCTGAGATCTAATTTCTTCAAGAAGTTCTGAACTGAAATTCTCTCTACTTAGGCAGGCAGATGCATGAAATCTCAGAATATGTACATCATCAGAATCATAATGTTTACATTGTATTTTTAAACATGAAAATCTGACAATGCCTAATCAATATGATGAGAGTCAGCAGGAACTTACCTTGCGGTTGGAAAATGATCTGTGAGCTGAAGTCTAGTTCTGAACACTGATGATGTTCTGAACAGCTCCTTCACGTGCTCAGCAGGCTGGAATCTTTCAACTTAGGCTACGAATGGTTAGAGAATTCTGGAACAACCAAGGGGTAAAGTTCTGATTTTTTAAGGTGGACGTTGATGAAGAGCGTGTTACAGTTTGACTACAGAAGTTAGGATGGCTTTTGAATGTATATCAGAAACTGTATGGGTGGTTTTGGTCAAGAAACATTTGAGGAAAAATAGAGTTTGAATGCAAGAATCAAAAGCTAACAGGTTTTGTATTTTTGTGTTTGCAGTGTTTTTGGACTCTTGGAATTTTTCCAGGGGTTCAAGGCTTTCCTTTTATTAAATTTTTCCGCCCTTTGCAGTGGCCAATGAAGTTCAATTTATAGGAAAAGGTTTAATAGCTTGGGGAGGTCACGTGGCACAACCATCATAAGCTAGGCGCTGACATGCTCTTGAAGCAAGTTCAAATAGGTATGGTGGTTAGAAGTTTGGCAACACCTAAGCTGGGCTTGTAAGCAGGAATTAAGGAAAAGCAAAAGCAACGCATGGGCCCAACACACTTTTGTACAAAAGTTTTCTTTTCCAAGACAGTAAAGGTACACGTGGTGGAAATCCTTTGGATAAAGACTCAAAAGTGGTTGCGAGCATTAAAGGATGATGAGATTTATCAAACCAGAAATCCTGCAATGTGAGATTCTGCATCATTGCTTAATTCTAGATCATAAGTTCAGCTTCAGCGTAGCTTAGAATAGACATCCAATCTTCTGATCTTTGTATCTTTTTGTTCCAGCATGATCTAAAGGAGCTCCCAGACTTTCCAGGAAGCTTGTAACACGCTTTGTAAACCTTCTTTGAACTGCTCTTGCAAACTCTGACTGAATCTTGGTGAAAACTGGCCCAGAAGTTGTAACCAAACTCTGTCTTGGAACCATCCAGAATTTGCTGAGTGTCTCCGTTTCAAGGACATGTCTTTGAGGGGTTATAATTTGAAATCCCAACATTCCTAGGTGATGTTCTTTTCTGCAATGTTTCATATCTTGTGGGAGTCTATAACTCTTGTGTCAGAAGTTCCTCTAGAGTCAACTTCCACCAGAGTGAAAATCTGATCAGAAGTTCTGAGCTTGTCATGTTTCTTAAACACTTAGAAAAAATTCTAAGTATTTTAGAATTTTGACTTTCCCAAAGTAATTTTTACTTTTGAATATCTTGATGAAACAAATCTCACATTCCAACATGTCTTGATGAAATATGATTCTTGAGACTTGATTTTGATCTAAAAGTCAAGGTTTTATTTTCAGTGTGCAAATGACCATTTTTTCCCTTGTGAATGACTTTCTTGGAAAATTGATAATTCAAGGCTTGGAAATAGATGGAAGAAAACCTGGGGTCCAGGGTGATCGTTTGTGAAATGAGAGGGCAAATTTTGGGGTACAACAGCTGCCCCTGTTCAAACTTCTTGAACCTGGAGAGTTAGATTGGCGGATCCTCCATTCGTGACTTGAAGGTGAAAGATGTTTGAACACTAAAGTGCCCAAAATTTTGCACTCAAAGATGGATGGTGAATGGGCTTATAGATGCCATTTGTTGGTAAACGCTGGAAGAAGTATCAGCGCAAATCTCTTGTTGATTTATACTAAAACTTGATGGTTTACCTGTGAGAAAAAGAGTTAGTAAAATGAAGATGCATGCACGATGTTCACCAGATGTGGTATTATGCTAAATGAATATAGTATGTACATGCTATGATGTATGAATGTGAGGTATATGTTTTTGTCCGGGAAAATAAATCCCTGACTACTGCTGAGGAAATTTTGGGAGGTTGAATTCCTGATTTCCGTTGGAGATGAAGAATATGCATATCTTCAAATTTTGTTGAAAGGATGCTTTTGTTGGGGAATATTACTCAAATGTCAACTGTTATCTAGTCGGATCCAGGCTTCACAGTTATTGAGGATGAAGTAGTCGACCGCTATCTGGTCGGATCCAGGCTTCACGACAACTTACTGGAGGAAGAGACGAATTAACTGTTATCTGGTCAAATTCAAGGGTTTGCAGAAAATTTCTTGAAATTGAATAGTTATCTGGTCGGATCCAGGCTTCACAACAACTTTCCGGGGATACGGAAGTTAATTGTTATCTGGTCGGATCTAGGCTTTGCAGTAACTTGAAATGGTAACTACTATCTGGTCAGGTCCATGTTTCATGGTTTTTGGAAAGCTGTACTATTATCTGTTCGAGTCCAGGCTTCATAGTGTCTTTCTAGGGATCATAGTTAATTGTTATCTGGTCGGGCTCCAGGTTTCACAATAAACTGTTTGAAAAACTGTCATCTAGTTGGGTCCAGGCTTTGCAGATTTCTGAGGTTGATGAGGTCAATTGTTATCTGGTCGGGTCCAGGTTTCACAATAAACTGTTTGGGGATTTAGTTGTTATCTGGTCGATTTCCAGGTTTCATAATAAACTGTTTGGGGATTTAGTTGTTATCTGGTCGGTTTCCATGTTTCACAATGAATCTCTGAGCGTGATTGCTATTTGGTCGGATCCAGGTTTCACAACAACTTGCTTGAAAAGATGGAAATGAAAACTGATATCTGGTTGGGTCCAGGTTTCTCAGCAATTTGTTGGGGATATGGAGGAAGCTCTACTGGGGAAAATAAGTTAAACCTTGGTCGGATTGAGTTTAGGTTCTTCTATATATTTGAAGAGTTAGGATATTATCTGGTCGGGTCCAGGTTTCATAGCATCTTGAAATTGAGATCAACTATTATCTGGTCGGATCCAGGTTTCAGATACTCAAACTGTTATCTGGTCGGGCCCAAGTTTCAGTAATTGAAGAAGTCAAACTATTATCTGGTCGGGTCCAGGCTTCAGTAATAACTTGAAAATTGTGCTAATATCTGGTCGGATCCAGGCTTCATAGCATCTTTTGGAAATAGTAAAGGCTTTGCTAACGGCTTTACTGGGGATCAGGGGTTGTGGCCCTGTGATTTGCAATAATCTGAAAGGCAAATTCAAACTGGAGAGTGTTGACTGAGTTGAGTAGGACAAACTCAGCTTGGGGAGGATACACCCAACTAGGGAGGGTAGACTCCGTTTGGAGATAATATCCTTGGCTGGGGAAGATATACTCAGATGGGAAAATACACCCAGTTGGGGAATTCGTGGTGTCTTGATTGTTGTATGTTGAAATTTTTGAACTCAGCTAGGGAAATAACCTTGTTGGGAAAATAAACCCTATTGAGGAAGTGAATTTCCTTTAGGAAGAGATCCCCGAGGCTTCAACTTGTAAAAATTAACTTAGCTGGAGAGAGAGATGCCAAGAGATTGAGACTCTGGTCAGGGATTATCCTATGCAAAGAGACTTTGTGGGCAACTCTGTTCGGGAAAGGTTTATCGTAGCCTTCTTTGTGGGGATAATGATAATTCCATGGAGATATTTCATGTACATTAAAGAGATGTTTTCTTCCGCTTAGCAGGACACATGTTCCAAATAGTTTTAATTATGTTCATATGCACATGTTCAATCAATTTTAGTCATTGGACAAATTTTCATTCAATACAAAGACGGAAATTTGGCACTTCAAAGGGTATTTGTATTGATATTTTGCCCATGAATAGGCGTTTTTATACAGAGAGACAGAGATCCTAGTAAGAGGAAATCGTCAAAAGGAAAACAAGAATGAGAATGAAAACAAATAGCCATGTGAAATGATCTCATTGCTTTCCAACTCTACTATTGCCCCAATGTATTCGAACGCCCCTTGCCGTTGATCGAAGTTGATTGGATTGATCTTGGACCATTTGAACTTGGACCTTGGTGATAGAATTAACTGTGTTGATTCCACGGGACATAGTCATACGCTTTTAATCCATAATTTTTGCCTGGACCGCCCTTTCGGGTTTTCGGCCCACCAGGATACCCTTTTTTGCCCAAGTCGCCCTTTCAGGTTTTCAACTTGACGGGTGTACAATATTTTGCATATATACCTAATTTTTTCCCAAACCTTTTGGTTTGCCGGGATGCCCTTATTTTTCCTAGGTGTGTCAACCTAGCGGGTCTCTTATGCATAGTATTTTTTAACTATGTATGCGTTTATAGGATGTGGGAAATCTTCACAGTCCATGGTAGTCAGCATCATGGCACCACTACAGAAAACTCTCTTGACAACAAATGGCCCTTAATAGGTGGGAGTCCATTTGCCTCAGGAGTCTCCTTGTGGTAAAATGATGCGTTTTATCACCAAGTCACCAACTTGATATACTCGAGGCTTGACCTTTTAGTTCAAAGCCTTGATCATTCGGTTTTGAAACGTCTGACCTTGAAAAACAATAGCTAATCGTTTATTGTCAATCAAGTTCAGCTGATCCAATCTCGTTTGAATCCACTCGTCTTCACCTAGGCCTGCCTCAATCATAATCCTCAGAAATGGAATTTGAGCTTCCACTGGAAAAACAACTTCCATGCTATAGACTAGAGAGAAGGGAGTTTCCCCAGTTGATGTTCTAGCTGAAGTACGGTAGCCATGTAGAGCAAACGGAAACATATTATGCCAATCCTTATAGGTTACTACCATTTTATGCACAATCTTCTTGATATTTTTGTTGGTCGCTTCAACTGCGCCGTTCATTTTCGGTCTATACCAAAAAGAATTATGATGCATGATCTTAAACTGAGTGCAAAGCTCAGTGATCATAGCATTGTTGAGGTTAGTACCATTGTCGGTGATGATCCTTTTGGGGATACCATAACGACATATAAGTTGTGTCTGATGAATTTGGCTACCACGTTCTTGGTGACTGAGGCAAACGAGGCGGCTTCGACCCATTTGGTAAAATAGTCGATGGCAACAAGAATGAATCGATGTCCGTTGGAAGCTGTGGGCTTGATCTCTCCAATCACGTCAATGCCCCACATTGCAAATGGCCACAGAGCGGTCATGACATTCAAAGGGATAGGAGGCATGTGGACCTTGTCCGCGTAGATTTGGCATTTGCGACAGGTTCTTGAATGTTGATGGAAATCAGTCTCCATCATTGACCAATAGTAACCTTCTCTTAAGATTTTCTTAGCCATCATATGTCCACTTGAGTGAGTATCGAAAAGACCATCGTGCATGTCTTCCATAATCTCCTCTGCCTCCTTCTTGTCCATACATCGGAGTAGAGTTGAATCATGGTTACGCTTCTACAATATCCCTTTACTTAGGAAGAATTTGGCTGCAAATCTTCGCAAGAACTTTATGTCATTGATAGATTCCCCCTTTGGATACTCTTGTGCTTCAAGGTATCTCATCACCTCATGGTACCATGGTTTTTCTGCATCAGTGTCAAGCTCATAGCAATGTGCAGGTTCATCGAATCTTTCAATTGTTATCACAGGGGCTTTGTTGTCCCATATGACCTTGAACATTGAAGCCATGGTTTCCAAAGCATCATCCAACTGGTTTTCCTCCCTAGGGAAGTGTTCAAAAGTGATCTCTTCGAAGTGAGGAATCAGGGATAGCACAAGTTCCTTGTAAGGGATATGATTAGGGTGTTTAGTGTCCCAATCTCCTTTTACTTGGATGATCACTAGGGAGGAATCCCCAAACACATTAAAATGCTTGATCCTTAAGTCAATATCAGCTTTCAGACCTAAGATGCATGCTTCATACTCGGCCATATTATTTGTGCAATCGAAGCATAGTCTGGCAGTGAAAGGAGTGTGGAAACCTTCATGAGAGATGATCACAACACCAATTCCATTGCCTAAGGCGTTGGAAGCCCCATCGAATACCATAGTCCATCGGTATCCTTGTTCAGGTCCGTCATACAGTCCATATTTCACGCAGTCGGTTACCAGCATGATGTTATCATCAGGTAAGTCAAAGTTCAATGACTGATAATCATCCACATCTTGATGGGCCAAATGATCCGCTAGTACACTTCCTTTGATGGCTTTTTGATTCATGTATTAAATGTCGTACTAAGTCAAGATCATTTGCCATCTGGCTATCCGTCCGGAGAGGGCAGGTTTCTCGAAGATGTACTTGATCGGGTCCATCTTTGAAATCAACAGAGTGGTATGAGTCAACATATACTGTCTTAGCCGGCGAGCAGCCCATTCCAGAGTGTAACAAGTTTTCTCGAGAAGTGAATATCTGGTTTCACAGTCGGTAAGATTTTTGCTTAGGTAATAAATAGCATGCTCTTTTTGGCCAGACTCGTCATGTTAGCCCAAACACACCCCATAGAATTCTCTAGTACTGTCAAGTACATGATCAAGGTTCTTCCTTCAACTGGAGGCATGAGAATAGGAGGTTCTTGTAGGTATTATTTGATTTTGTCAAAGGCAATCTGGCATTCATCGTTCCACCTGACTACCTGATCTTTCTTCAAGAGCTTGAAGAGTGGCTCACAAGTAGCAGTTAAGTGTGATATGAAATGGGCAATGTAATTGAGACGACCCAAGAATGCTTTGACTTATTTTTCAGAATGAGGGACTGGAATTTCTTGGATGGCCTTTACCTTGGAAGGATCAACTTCAACTCCTTTATTGCTGACAACAAAACCTAGAAGCTTTCCAGAGCGTAGTCCAAACGTGCACTTCTTAGGGTTTAACCTCACCTTGTACTTTTTCAGCCTTTCGAATAGTTTGTGCAGTTGATCGAGATGTTCTTCTTCGGTTTGTGCAATAATATCATCCATATATACCTCTATCTCATGATGAATCATGTCATGAAATAAGGCAACCATAGCCCCTTGATATGTTGCCCCTGCATTCTTTAATCTGAACGGTATGACCTTGTAGCAGAAGGTGCCCCATTGCGTAACAAAAGTAGTCTTTTTAATATCTTCGGGAGCCATCCTTATTTGATTATAGCCTGAGAAGCCATCCATGAAAGAGAACACTTTATGCTGAGCAGTATTATCAACTAAGACATCAATGTGTGGTAGAGGGTGTAACACCCCAATTCTACCCCAAGCAAATTATGCAAAATAAATCAGAGTTATAAAATTTCAATCATACAATGAATCGGGACGTCGCAAATTCTTATAATAAATTCATTGCATTCATCATGGATATATAACACTTTCAAAACATCGGATGAACCATCATAACATCTTTAATAAATAGTTCAACATCTACGCAGCGGAATTCTCAATAAACTTCTTTAAGCAAAACAGCAACTTCGAAACATCTCATATTTAACAATAATCAATTTAAAGTTCAATAACTAAAAATCAACAATCAAAAATCAGCACGCGTTCATCCCCCCGAGTGTTACATATCAGAGCAATGACACTGACTCGATCTATTGAAGGTATACGACCTTCACTCTTGATTACCTGCATGTTACAAACATAGGGGCAACATTCAAGGGGTGAGATATCTAACAATATAATAAAGCGCATGATAATTAATATATTAAATTAGATCAATAATATCACCAATTCTCATCTCATAATCAACAACAATTATATCATATATACTCATTCATCAACATCAAATACATTTCATTATTCATTCATATAATGCGACTAAAAACTATGCAAATGCATGTGGTACCATTGGAGCAGAACTCCCATCTCAAAAATCTGCCAATTAATAGAGGCATCAACAAGGCATAGCCTTCATCTCAAAATTTTCAAATCCAGGCCATCTCAATGAGCATAAGCTCCATCTCAAAAATGCAATGTATGCGACTCATCATGAATGTAATGTCAACACTCAATCAACCACATCTCAATTATCTCAAAACATCTTAATTACAGCATCTCATAAACATCTCAAAATAATTTATTAAACATCATTTATTTATCAAACGTCAATGGTTCATCATAATTACCAAACACAACTTTAATAACCACATCATACTAATAACTCAGTTGTATATCAATAGTACAATAATCCATTCTGTTAACCTGCAGTTTTATTTTTGTTACTATCACCAATCCTACTGTCATAATTCTAATAGCAGCCTCTAAACTTCCACTATTCATCATTTTGTCCAAAACATTAGCACAACGATCATTCACGGGAATTAATCCTAAATCCTAAATTTGTTACTAAGATTACACTTATTATCCATCATTTAGTCATCTAGAGCAAAGTTCATTGCGTTATCTAATCAACGCTTTGAACAACATCTCAAACAACATCCTAAAACTCAAGTTACAACGATTTAAAACTGATTCTGTCAAAATTAGTCAGTATGGGTCGACGCAAAACCCTTGGGGTCGACTCATCCTGCTTCTCCTTTACATCATGGGTCGACGCAAAACCATATGGATCGACTCATCCTGACTTCAAAATGCAGCATGTATCGACACATGCATCACACCGGTCAACTCATCCTGACTTCAAAACACAGCATGCATCGACACATGCATCACACCGGTCAACTCATCCTGAGTCTCACACACTCATGTATTGACACATCCTATCTTCGTGTTGACTCATCCTGAGTCTTGTACCTATCATGCATCGACGCAAGCCCTCCATGGATCGACTCATTATGAGTCTAACAACCTCCTTATATCGACTCATCCGGTTTGAGGTCGACGCATCCTGCGATTTTCTGCGTTTTCTACTGTAATTTCACTACGGGAATTATGTTACAGTCCTACAAACCTCATTATAATCATGGTAATTCATCACCTAATCATTAACCTATAATACTACATCGATTAAACAACATCATAACGTCATTATTCATTCAAATTCATCAAATCTTCATCATACATCGTTCATAACACATCCAATTCAAGAACAAACAACAACTACATCTAACCCCACATATAAAATATCATGAACCCAATTATAAAGTCAGAACCCCACCCTTACCTTGGATTGAAGGTCGCTCTATAATTTCTGGGTTGAATCTTCGTTCTTGCCGTTTCCTTCTATTTCCAGCAGCTTCACGTTCTCTTTCTCAATCCTTATTCTCTTCTTACTTTTATTATTTCTCAAAAATAATAAAATAACCTAATATTATTATATTATTCTTATTGGGCTCAAAGCCTACACCCCCCTCAATACTTCCACTCACACAATAAATTCCCACATTAAATAATATTAACTTCTAACATTATTTCACCAAATAATAATATTATACTTCTAATATTATTATTTCCCCACTTAATAAAATTAATCCAATTAATATAACACTTCTTCACAAATATTCCAAAAAATAATTTAATTAAATAATTAATTAAATTACGGGCATTACAGAGGGAAGTCATCCTTGGGGCTTGCCCTATTCAGATCCCTATAGTCTACGCACATGTGAACTTTCCCGTCTTTCTTTGGTACTGGCACCATATTGGCCACCCATTGAGGATAGGATGTCACAGCTAGGAACCCTGCATCAAATTGTTTCATTACTCCAGCTTTGATCTTTTCAGACATATCAGGCCTCATGCGACGAACCTTTTGTTTAACAGGAGGGCAGTCATCTCTTGTCGGTAGACGGTGAACTACGATGTTGGTATCCAACCCAGGCATATCTTCATAAGACCAAGAAAATACTTCCACATAATCACGGAACATCGTAACTGTTGTACCCCAAAATTTTCCCTCCCATATTTCTTAATACATGTTAAGTGAGGTCCTCAAATTGCTCAAGGAAGTCCAAGAGTTGACCAGACAAACTCTCTCCTAAAGCAGTCTACTTCAAATTAGGGTTTCATTTTTCATAAAAATACTTGAGTCCAAAGGATACCAAATGCTCACCATTGTCCTCATATATTATCAAGATCATCCATGTCAAGTTTCAAGCCTTGCAGAGGAAGTTTGCTCAGTCAATTGCTCAAAAGCCTGGAAATCGACTGTGCTAGGTCAAAAGTCAACTGTGGCCCACATACAGTCAAACTTCAATATTTTTGGTCAACATCCTCATTTTGAAGTATCATTCACCATTTTATCAAGATTTGACCATGATTCATCAAGGATTGCTCACAATTCACCAAAACCCAAAAGTTGCTAAATTAGGGTTTTGTAGGAAAAGTCAACTCAACTTTGACCAATCATAACTTTCTTATACTTTATCAAAAATGACCCATCTAAAGCTCATTTTTAATATGATTAAATTCCCTAAAATTCATCTTCATCTCCCAAGTTCAAAATATTCACTCACAAAAAAATATGAATTTTGACATTATAGGTCATTTTGAAAAGTCAACAAAAACACCTTTTGGGTCAAAGCTTCATACATGAACATGGAAGACTCTATTGATATGAGACCAAAAGGGTTGCTTAGAGAACATCCTAAGATTTCTAAAAAGTCAAAGAACATCTCTCTAGGGTCAAAATTGAGAGATATATGCATTGTCAAAGTTGACCTTTTTTGCAAAATTGCCAAAAGTCAAATATGCTCAAATTTGCATTTTTTTTTCTAAATGGGCCCAAATTTTTATGCTTGCACCTCAATTATAATGTGGTCCACGACTCATATGCTAACCCATCATTTGTTTGCTTCATTTTTCAATTTATTTTGATTTTTCATTAATTAAAAATTGAATTAAATCAAATAAATGATGAAAATTATCAAAGATTTGATTTGATTGTTTTTTTATAGGTTAGCAACCATGATTTGATGAGCTTGCAAGATCAAATCGAATAAATGATAATTGGGACAAAAAGAGCATGATTAGGCCAAATTTGGAAGGTTTACATATGCCATGAAAACAAAATCAAATCTTGAAAAACTTCCAAAGATGTGATCAGTTTTACAACCCTAATGCATCTCTAATATATATTGAACATTCCCAAAGCAAGCATAAGGGTTAAGCAGCCGTGCAGAGGTGAAATAAAACTCAAAAAAATTGCAAGAAAAATGGTGATCCAATTTCTGTATTAGAGGCCAATTCGTGCCATTATTAGATTGCCAATAAATTTCTCGACATCCCAGGAACATATTCCAACCATTTGCAAGCTCTCTCACGCCTGGAACTGCAAGATACAGGTATCACGACTTGCTTCCAAATTCAAAATAGTTTTCAGTGATTTAATCATCCATTGGATATTTTGATGATATATTCGTGTTTGTCATTGATTTTACAAACTATTGTCACCATTTAATTGCATTTCTAACGCCTGTATAGGAAGATGCCATAGTTAGGGTTTCGTGTTTTTGTTTAGGGATTTTTTATGCAGGCAAAATCGGGTGTTAACTCTGGTACCATGATACTCGTGAGGATGATAAGAGTTGATTGGTACCAGCCATGGCCATTTATCTCGAGCCTACGCAATTTTGGAGATGGACAGGGATATACCTATAGCAAGCGTCTGTAGGTAAAAGTTTGTTTACCTAAAACGACGGTTGGGAGGTAGACGATGATGCATGTCATCCCTTGGTTGGGCCATTTGAATTTAGCGCACTTTTCATTGTTATCCATATATTATCTTTTGTTTTATCATATATACAAATAACACATGCAGCTCAGATGGTAAGCGTGTCTTGGAAAATGCCTAAGGACATGGGTTCGATCCCCAGGTCCCATATTTGCTTAATGTTATTTTTCAATAAATAATCAGGTATAGCTCACGCCCAAGTATTCACCAAGTAACTCAAGATCTGGCCATCCCATTCATCAACGCCCCTGATCTAAGTCTTCTCCCTTGAAGGTCCATCATACGCCTCAAGTCAATGTGTGCACTGGATCCAACAGAGTTAAAGCAGGCCATCAACTTTGGGCCCAGAAATTCAGTTCTAAACCCTCTTTTCCAGCAAAAAAACCACCAGGCCCATCTCACCTTTCTTTCTTTATTTATTTTTAATTCTTTTAATACTTTTTTTTAATTATTTTAATTGACAACTAATTACCTTTTTTTCATAAAAATCATAAAATCAAGAAATCAAAAAAAATAGAATTAGACTTTTTTTTTATCAAAATTAATTTTGTTAATTTAATTTAATTTAGTTTAACTTAGGGAAATTTTAACCTTTTTATGATTAAAACTAATTAGCAAATTAGATTAAATTATTGATTTAATTCTTTTATTTTTTTCAAATAAACAAAATACAAAAATAGGTTTTAGATGGAATCAATTTATTTATTTTTAATTTAAAAGTAAGTAGAACTTAGAATTTTATCGTTAATTTTAACTATTTCATTATTTTCTTAAAATAACAAAACAAAAAAACATTTCTTTATTAATCGCAATTAGGTTTAGGCAAGGGTCAAAACCCTAATTCTCTCGTATTCGATTCATCGCACACGCGTTATTATTTTTACTCATATTTCTGTAATTGCTCATGGTTTGTAATAGTTTAATCTAGGATTTTTTTATTTATCGTCTTTTGCGGGTTTTTTGGCTATGATATCACTTGGCTTTAATACTAAATCCTCACAGTCGAGACGGTCTAACACCCCCTTGGGTAATACATTCAGAGAAGAACCAATGTCGACTAGCACATGTGCTAAGGTGGTCCCTTTATTGACACATGTAATGCTTTGTTGTGATTCTTCCCGAGAGGTGCTAAGTCAGCATTTGAAAACCCCAAGCCATTATCAGCTGTCATGATAGCCATACAATTCTCAAATTAGTCTGTTGTTGTCTCATGGGGGACATGAGACTTTTTTAGGAACTTGATTAATGTCCGAGCATGGGCATCAGAGCAAAGCAACAATGACAGCATTGAAATCTTAGAAGGGTTTTGCCCCAACTGTTCTACAATTTTAAAGTCGCTTCTCTTTATGATCTTCAAGATATAGTCCATCTCACGGGCGAAGGGTTCTTCATCAGCTACGTTCTTGGAGGGTACCTCAATCTCATCAGGCTCAACAACCTTCCCCTTCCCTCTAGTATCAGTATTTGGCTTGGCAGTAGTAATGCAGATGGGCGTTTTTGTAACTACTGGAGGTGAGATATTGGGTGAGAATATTCTCCTAGTTCTAGTTACTTTGCTTGAGCCAGCTATGTTACCAACATTTTCATGTTTTCCTTCTTCAATCCAGGCATCTTGTTTAATCCCATGATAGAACACTTCAGCACCATAATTCCATGGTACCACTTTATTTGAAGAGTAGGGAATCGGTCCAGGATTGGTAATGATTAAGGGAGCAACAATGGGTTCATTTGAAATCCTAATAGGGCCTTCAGAGGTGATCCTAAGAGGCTTGTTGGAGATGGTAATAATGGAGAGGTCTTCACATTTTATAACCAAACTCTTGGCAGGCAGAGTCTTTTCAAATAGAATTTTGTGGCTATCCATCAGGCGTTCTATGCCTTTCTTCAGCCTTTCACAACTATTGTATTGTCTCGTACAACACACACAATCTTTTTCACAGCCAGGGAAAATCCCAGCTTTCAACAGATTGTTCTTGATTAAATTCAGCGGAGTAGTCAATTATTTAACAGAGGCAATAAAAATTGTATCTTCGACAGCATTAACACCTTTGTTATGCTTTGGCATTGGAGCCATAATTACATTCGGTGTTGGAGGAGGATCAAATTCAATATTTTTGTTGTCAATTAAATCATGGATTTTGTTCTTCAAGGCCCAACACTGGTCAGTCTCATGCTCGGGGCTGTTTGAATGGTAAGCACACTTTGCATTCAGATTATATTTTGGTGACGAGGTGTCAGGGTTGGCGGGAGGATCGCGCAATGTCACTAAATTATCCTTGAGCAAATGTTGAAGGGCTTTAGATAGTTACATGCCTAACCTTGTAAACTATCTTCTTGGAGTTTCAAAATGTTGATGACTTGCAGATGGTCTTGGAGTAGGAGTTGGATTGGAGATTCAGACAACATTGGCAGACGAATGATCATTCTTCTTGATATGGGCCCTTTCCCCATACACAACATTAAATTTTTTCTTCAGAGGAAAAGTTTTTTGATAGGATTTGGAGTGGAGGTAGATGCCACAGAGATCTTCCCACTTTTGATGCCACTCTCAACTCTTTCACCGGTTAGGATTAAATCGGTGAAACCAGAAGAAGAGCAACCCACTAACATATTAAAGAAAGGACCTGATAAGGTACTTATGAACATGTCGATGTGTTCCCTATCAGTCAAGGGAGGTTGGACCCGACTAGCAAGGTCTCTCCATTTTTGCGCATATTCCTTAAATCCTTCATTCTTTCCCATGGTCATATCTTGCAATTGAACACTCGTTGGCGCCAAGTCGGCATTGTATTGATACTGATGATAGAAGGAAGTAGCTAAATCCTCCCAAGTATTGATACGCGAACCATCTAACTGATAAAACCATTCAAGTTGTGTTCCAGCCAAGCTTTCTTGGAAAAAGTGAACCCATAGCTTTTTATCGGCAGTGTGCGGTTGCATCTTACGCACATAAAACTTTAAATGGAGTTTTGGACAAGAAACCCCATCGTACTTGGAAAAGATTGGTACTTTGAATTTGTGGGGATGACTACCCCATAGATTAAGCCCAATCCGTCAAAATCTAAACCGGGGACGACTTGGATTTCAACAGCTTTCAACCTATCTTCTAACTGTTTGTATTTGATATCAGCGGGTGGATACTGTTCATTGAAATAATCATCGTCAGATTCTTGATCATTGGCATACTCATACTGAGTACTCTTGACCTCTCCAACCTGGTTCTCGTCCTCTTCAGATGAGTCTCCTCCTACTGGGATTTGACGGATTGTCTCCTTGAACCTTCTACCCATGTTGAGTAGAGCTTTCTTCTTTGGATTCTTCTTAACGTCCAACAAAACCAACATATCTTGCTTCCCCTTGGCTATGGCGAGTAGAGCTTCCTGAAATTGAGAATTCTGGGCTTGGAGTTTCGTCACAGTTTTCTCTAGATCCATCTTGCTGAAATAAACAGCAGAAAGATAAGGAAACTTGTTATGCGAAAACCTGTCATGTTATGATGCATGAATATGTATATGCAAATGATTTCAAGGATTAATGAAATTTAAATTTGTATAGACAAAAGAATGAACAAATGTTAACTTTCATTAGTCAAAACAAGAAAGATTACATTATGCCCCTTGGGCTTACAAAATAGCTTTCTAAGATAAAAAGATCGAACACATCCTCTTTGGCGCGAGATAAGAATTCACATTTTGCTCTTCTTTTAGCTGCTTTGTAAGCTCCAAGACCCTTTTTTCACTAGCATAGAATTGAGCCTCGAAAGTATCTCGTTCTTCCTTCAGCTGGAACCAACCCTTTTGTAAGTCTTTGAGAGAGGTAGGCATGTCGGGATAGAGGATAGTGTAGGGAACATCTCCTTCGACCACTGGCTCCACGATGATTGGCAACATGGAGGAATAAGGCATCACCAGTGTCTAAGCACGAGCCCATAACCATTTAAGGTAAGGCTCCAGGGGAATGGAATTCTTGTGTCCTATTGTCTTGCTATCCACCTTATTCAACATCCTCCAAGCTCAGGCAAACCTCTGGCGGTAACCTTTATCGCCATTCTCGTAGTCAAATACCACTCCTTGGATGAGCATCTCATGGGGACCATCCCTCCTAGCGTGACCAAACTTTCGTAGGGCTATGCAAGGGTTGTAAGTGATACCTGTCGTACCCCAAATTTGCCCTATCTCTTTATTTTTGGTCTAACTTTGAACTTTGCATTCCATTTGCATCATTTTATCATTCAATCATTTGCATATCCCACATCTCATGGGATCAGGCACTTTGGTTTGAAGTGTTAGGGTTGCGCCCTCTTTTTGTCTAATCTTGTTTTGAGGTTTTCTTATCAGGTAAAAAGGAAGCACATCTGGTTCTCGATTAGTGGATCGTGGAACGAATTTTGTCGTCATGTTACAAGGTTGGTTCTTGCTCAATTTTATCAGAGCCTGGATTAGGATTTATTTCCCTATGTGTGCTGGTCAGGATTCTCAGGGTTTAAGTCTGCACAAGTACAATTGGATCATATTGGATTTTCAAGCATCAAGTCAAAGAGGAAACTATTGAAAGAGCAAAACAGATAAATTTGTTTTTTTGACAAAATTGAAGAAGAGCAAGTTTGCTTCGATTTAGGGACTTCGATTGAGCATCTGGCTTCCTTCGAGCAAGCTGGATTTAGGGGCTTCGATTGAGCATATGGCTTCCTTCGATCAAGCTGGATTTAGGGGCTTCGATTGAGCATGTGGCTTCCTTCGATCAAGTTGGATTTAGAGGTTTTGATTGAGCATCTGGCTTCCTTCGAGCAATCTGGATTTAGGGGCTTCGATTGAGCATCTGGCTTCCTTCGAGCAAGTTGGATTCATGGGGCTTCGATTGAGCATTTGGCTTCCTGCATGCAAGCTTCGATTGGATAGTGGCTCTTTATGCAAGCTTTGTTTAAGCAATGTCCTCTTGCATGCTTTCTTTGATTCACAAAAGTTGTAGCCTTCTGCATGCTTTGTTTCGATTCACAAGAAGTACATCCTTTATGCCTGCTTGCTTTTGACCCACAAGGAAATGGCTTCCTTTGTGCTTACCTTCAACGCACAAGTCAATGGCTTCCCTTCATGCTAGCATCCTTAAAGAAAATATCTATGCCTGCAAGCCTTTTCGATTCACCAAGTTCACTGCCTGTATGCCTCTTTCGAATTTGGACATTTTGCTTCCTGCATGCCTCTTTTGAATCTGGACATCTTGCCTCATGTTTGCCTCTTTCGAATCTGGAAATTTCGCCTCCTGCATGCCTCTTTCGAATCTGGACATCTTGCCTCATGTTTGCCTCTTTCGAATCTGGACATTTTGCCTCTTGCATGCCTCTTTCGAATCTGGACATCTCGCTTCACGTTTGCCTCTTTTGAATCTGGACATTTGGCCTCATGTATGCCTCTTTCGAATCTGGACATTTTGCCTCCTGCATGCCTCTTTCGAATGGGCATATGGCTCCCTTCATGCAAGTCTTTATTTGAGCATTGACCCTTTGTTGTGCTTGCTTGGAGTCACAAAGTTTAGACCTCCTCCATGCAGGCTTCGACAAGACATTGACTATGTTTGTACTAAGCTTTGACTGAGACAAAGGCTTCCTTCAAACAGATGTGCTTCGATCTCACTCTTGCATTCAACTCAAGACCAAATTCCCATATACTGCCAAACCCAAGCCAGTTGTGCTGCCATGCAACAGTCCTGCACTAACCTGCCACAACGCTCCAAAACACTGCTGAGCCTGCATGTCTCAGTCCCGTACTTACACAAAATTAGAATAAATACAAACTGTGTTTAATAAAGCAACATAACAGAGTTATAGCTTTGGTTTATTCTGATTCAAGTTTCAACTTATTTTCCCCCTCTTTTTTTTCATCCTCCTCCTCTATATAATAGTGGTATCAACAAAAAGAAAAAAGGAGAAGATAGCAGAAAAAAACACATAAAAGAACAAAGAGGAAAACTTAGAAAAACACTGTAAAAAATCTCTCTGTGAAAAGATTTCGCTGAACTTCCTTCAAAGCCACAAACACATCATCTCATCCTTTATATTTCAACTGTAAGAGCACCATCACCATACACAACAACACTTTTACATCTCTCTGTTTATGCAATATTCAAAACGCAACAAAGAAGCAACAACAACATCAACATATACACACAAAAAACACAAAAGCAGAAGAAGAGCATAATAAAATACAAAGAAGGAAGATCAGCATCAAGCACGAGTCTACCATCGTACCTGATTGGAATCTCATCTCTGGTTTTCTATTTGGCATCTTCAAGGCAGTTGCAGGTAAGCTCTTTACCACTTATGTAGTATCTGGTTTTTTTTTTTGTTATTTTAGTTTGAAATGAAATAATCATGAAATCAGGGCTGCAATAATGGTTGAATAAACTAAAACATAAAGTGTTAGAAATCCACATAAAATTCACAGAAAAAAAAACTCATTTAAAAACATGCAAGAAAAATCCACACAAGAATTCATTCCTAAACCTCTACCCAACAATCCTTTCAACTGCACAACAACAACAAATCGTGACCTTCCATTAACCTCTTTAACCATAACCTTAAACCTCACTTCACCAATCCACAACACATCAAAACACATTTCTATTTCCTTCTTGTAAACAGTGAGATAACCACAAAACCGAATGTGATCCATTTTCAACATTCTCAATCACCAACTCACCAATTGATCCACACCATAACTTCACTATACTCCTTCAATCCAAGCTTCTACCTTCTATATCTAGGCCCAAACGAAAAGCATGCCTTCACTGATTCCATGCTCATTCGAAAGGAATTCCCTCACTGCTTTCAACCTCCAGTCGAAGGACACAACTTGCTGCTGCCTTTGCCCAATCGAAGGACAGGACTTCGCCTCTGCCAAGGCCCGGTCAAAGTACACAACTTGTTGCTGCCTTTTCCCAATCGAAGGACAGGACATCGCCCCTGCCAAGGCCCAATCGAAAGACGTGACCTCACTGGCGCGAACTCCCAGTCGAAGGATACAACTTGCTGTTTCCTTTTCCCAATCGAAGGACAGGACCTCGCCCCTTCCAAAGCCCAATCGAAGGCCATGACCTCACTGGTGCGAACTCCCAATCGAAGGAGGCCAACAGAATGCAAATCGAAGGCTACTTTCCCCCCAATCGAAAGACACTCACTTTTCTTACTTTTATCTTTTTTTTCCTTCATATTTTTTATGCCTTTTGATATGTTTGTAATAGCGTAGGTTTTTATCTTTCTGCACTTTTTTACTTTGTACAAATGCTAGTAATTAGGCGTATGGCAAGATAAAATCAACAAGTAAACAAACCAAAAAAAATCCAAAACACTCTTTAATCATTACTTGAATATATCTTTAAAACATGCAAAAAAACACTCAACCAATCAAAACTCCCCCCAAGGGCATGTTATCTCCGTTCTACCGCGATACCGGCCGTGCCTATTGCTAGAATGCATGCGTTAACGTCGCCCACTAAAAAACACCAACAAACCAACCATTTTTTAGAGGAACTAAGGTGTTCTGATTCCTTCATTGAATACATAGGCAAAGGGTCGCGAAACCCTCACGAACGCAATAATCAAAAACCATTCATTTCCCTTTTAGCAAGCATAGTTGTAGATAAATACCCCCTTTAAGACAAACAAACAAAACGGATCCCGTTGAGTACAACGGATGCGACGGGTGCTAATACCTTCCCCTCGCATAACCGACTACCTTACCCTTTCTCTTGGTCGCAAGACCATCTTATCCATTCCTTTGTGGTTTTACCGATATTTCCCCTTCCTTTGGGATAAATAAAGTTCGGTGGCGGCTCTGTGTTTTCTGCCGGTGGTTTCAATACCCCCTCTGATGCCAATCAAAGGGACATTAGTGAACTCTCCACAACGGTCGACAATAGTAACATTCTCCAAAGAGTGGGAACACCAATGAATATCTGAATGTCTGAGCGCCATCAACCTATGTGACCACCTTGAACCTTGCTCATTCTTCAATACAGATTGGGGAAGATGCAAAATAAACCATCTTGCCAAGAGAGGAGTACAACACATGAGGATACCTCTTTTCCTCATAGTACGAGTTTGAAAGGAATGTAGGATGTCCCCTAGCAAAGTAGGCACCGGGTTACGAGACATGAAGATTTTGACAGTGTTCACATTTATGAGTTGATCGAGATTTGGAAACAAGACCATCCCATAGATGAGGAGAGCCATAATTTCCTTAAAAGCTTGTAGATCCAAAGAATTCCAACAGTTTTGGGCTTTCTCAAACAAGAACTTTGCTAGGAATCCCTTGACACCACTCCTTGTTTCCCAATAAGTTGTGACATCAGATGAGTACAAGTGCAGAGCTTGAGCAATCTCTTCTGGCTTTGAGTCTCTTTCTGTACCGTTGAAAGGTAGTTGATTGAGAATGGGAATCCTCAAGAGTTGGGAGAATTCTTCCAAAGTAGGCACAAGTTGATAGTCGGGAAATGTGAAGCAATGGTGTAAAGGATCAAAGAACTGAAAGAGCACCTTCATCATGTCCTCATCTGTGTTGTAGGTGACCAAGTTGAGTAGGTGACCATGTCTCTCGGTAAATGGAGAGTTTTCAGGAACCCTTGAAGCTAGATCCTTAAGTTGTGGAGGGATCCTTACAAGGTTGACTTGAATAGTTTTCCTGCGAAGAGAATCCATGTCCTACAAAACAGAACAAAGATAAATCCCAAGATCCTTGAAATGGTTAGTGAATGTGTATGGTGTTATGATGTTATGATGTTATGTACAAGTAAATATACACAAACAAAGAAAATAAGTTATTAGGTTTAGGCTTGCATGGAGTCTCATAGGTAAGTACCCTCTTGAAGTTTAGTTGGCTCAAACCTGTCCTAATAATAGTAATCGGGTTCTAAGGAGCTCAATATCACTGGTTTGTTTCTTTGATCATTGTTTCAGCACAAGCCTCTTTAATGGCGACCGAAATATCCCAAAAAACCAAAACTCAATGAGTGTAGTGTCGAGTATATACCAACTTCCGACTGCACCAAAGTCGATCATCTCACTACGTCCTAAAGGCCAAGTTGGTCAAGTAAAGGTTCTAAAAGTTCATTAGTGCTTCACAACATCACTCAGCGGCCCCGTATTCTCCTTGACTACTCAAGGGCTACCGGTACCCACAAATATGTCGCACTAATATAGCTATTTCTTAGACCATGTCGGTATACCCCGCACAGTTTCCACAATGTATTGCTACTTACCTATAAGGTATCCCAAACCCAGGTAGAGTATTAAAACCCAAACAAAGAATCAAAATGTAAAGCACACAAGTCAAACAAAGAAAGAAAGTAAATGTGATCTAACCCTAAGGTAACCCCACTTTTAAAAATTTTCCTCAGCAGATTCTCCAGTTCTATGATACGGTGGCAGAACTGACTGTTGGTTTTGCGTTTGTATTCACAAATGTTGCGGTTTAGCAAGAGTCACCACCAACTTTTCTTTTATCCAAAAGGAATGGTGAAAAAGCACAGGAAAGACCTTTAGATGTGTTTTCTTGAGTTCGGGGGGTAGATTATGAAAAGGGAAGGTGTTAGCACCCTTTTCATCCATGGTTTTCCACGGGCTCTTAGTTACTCGCTAGATCACTTTCTTTTTTTTGAAATTGTGCTTTGTATGATTTTTTGAAAGTACTTTGAAAAGAGGCCATTATTTAGGAAAACTTTTGTAATGATTCTCGTTCGTAAGAATGTATACAAAGGTGTTGATCTTTTGAAAAATGTTTTCAAGCTTGAAAGATGTTTGGAAAGTGTTGGTGCTTGTTGTGAAAATAGCAATGATGTTTGTTTTGAAATTGAGCAAGTAATTAGGAGCATTCTACCTACTCAAAAGTATTTCTTGTTCATTTTTCTTTTCCTTTGATATTGTGATCTTACCATTTATTTGGTAAGTAACTCTATCTTTGGATGTAAACGGGATGGACGTGGGTCATCGTATAACCATGATTAGCAATGTTGCAAGGTATCTTAGCATTCTTTTTTAGGAACTAAGATCATTTTGGAAGGAAACTTTTGATACCGTCATCGAGGGACTATGATCTTGTATTTTGTTTGTTTTTCTAAGATACCTCACACGCGTAATATGGTCATTTTTGTAAGGCAACCAAGTGGATTTACCCTAGGGGTGCTTGTGTGCAAGTGCGTTGATTTCGTGCATTTAGTCTTGATTAGGGTTTTCTATTTGTCGATTTCATGTCTTGCCATACACATCCTAATTACTAACAATTATATTTGAAAATCGATAAATTGCGGAAATATACAAAAGTCCTACGCTATTACAATATTTTAGGGATGGGGGTACAAATTTACCAATAGGGATTACAAATAAAATTAAATCCTAAATTACTATTACAACCATATTGAATGGATAAGGATGTACAAGAAGATGTGAAATGCTTGTTTTGTTTAATTAAAGAAATAAGTTTTGTTTAAGAAAATACTTTTGATCTTTTTGTTTTAAGAAAAAAATAAAAAAATGTAAAAATGTTTTTGGCATTTTTGATTAGTGAAAATAGAAGTGATGGAAAAAATGGTAAAGAAAAAAAAGGAAAAAAATATAATCAGCGCATTGTTGAACTAAAAGAGATCAGAAGTTCTGACTCTGGCGTGCTGCAAAAACAGAAATTATATTAGTGGAAATAGGTAAAGTCAGAAGTTCTGGATCTGCTGGGAACAAAGAAGATTTCAGAAGTTCTGATGTCTACTGGCAGAACTTCGTCTCCCTCTCCATGCTAGTCAGAACATCTGCAACTTAGTGATTTCTCAACAAAACAGAAGATGTGTATATAACAGTTATGGCAGGTTTCAGGATGTTTCAGAAACAAGAGATATCAGAATTATAAATCAGAAGAAAGCATGAATTTGCTAATCCTAATTCTGAGTTCTAATTTCTTCAAGAAGTTCTGAACTAAAATTCTCTCTACTTAGGCAAGCAGATGCACAAAATCTCAGAATATGTACATCATCAGAATCATAATGTTCACATTGTATTTTTAAACATGCAAATCTGACAATGTCTAAGCAATATGATGAGAGTCAGCAAAAGCTTACCTTGCGGCTGGAAAATTATCTGTGAGCAGAAGTATAGTTCTGAATGCTGGTGATGTTCTGAACAACTCCTTCATCTGCTCAGCAGGCTGGAAGCTTTCAACTTGGGCTACGAATGGTTAGAGAATTCTGGAACAGCCAAGGGGTAAAGTTTTGACTTTTTTGAGGTGGACGTTGATGGAGAGTGTGTTACAGTTTGACTACAGAAGTTAGGATGGATTTTGAATGTATATCAGAAACTATATGTGTGGTGTGATACGGTGGGAGAACTGACTTGAGGTTTTGCGTTTCGTCGTAAATGTTTCGGTTTAGCAAGAGTCGCCACCGACTTTTATTTTATCCAAAAGGAAAGGTAAAAAAGCACAGGAAAGACCTTTGAGATGTTTTCTTGAGTTCGGGGGGTAGATTATGAAAAAGGGAGGTGCTAGCACCCTTTTCATCCATGGTTATCCATGGGCTCTTAGTTACTTGTTTAGATCACTTGCTTTGCTTTCCCAATTGTTTGAAATTGTGCTTTGTGTGGTTTTGAAAGCATTTTGAAAAAGAGGCCATTGTTTAGGAAATCTTTGTAATGATTCTCGTTCGTAAGAATGTATACAAAGATGTTTGTCTTTTGAAAAATGTTTCAATGTTTTGAAAGTTGTTATGTTTTTTGAAATGTGTGTGTTTGTTTTTGAAAATAGAAAGGATTGTTTGCAAATTGATCAAGTAACTAGAAGCTTATCTACCTACTCAAAAGTCTTTCTTGTACATTTTTATTCCTTTGATATTGCTGACCTACCATTGTTTTGGTAAACAACCTTATCTTTGGATGTTAAACGGGACGGGCATGGGTCATCGTATGACCATGGTACAAACGGTGCCAAGTATCTTAGCAAGTTTTAGGGACTAAGATCATCTTTGTTTAGGCAACCTTTTGATGGCGTCATCAATGGACTATGATCTTTTGTTTTGTTTGATTTTACCAAGATACTTAGCATGCATACCATGGTCATTTTTAAGGCAACAAAGTGGGTGAAACCCGAGAGGTGCTTGTGTGCAATGTGTTGTCATTTTTCATGCATTTTTGTCTTGTATTAGGTCATGCTATTTGTTTGATTTTTTTTGTCTTATCATACAAACCCTAGTTTACTAAACATGTATAATGCGATAAATTGCGTAAAAGTAAATCTAAGCTATTACAACAAGATTATGGGAGGGGGGATACAAGTTTTGAATGAGGAATATTGCACAAAAATAAACCCAAAAATATTATTACAACCAAATTGAATTTATTGTACAATAAATAAATAAGCAATTATTTAAATATACAATAAAATTTATGGATGCAAAAATGTTTTTTTTTGGTATTAATTTTATGTATGATAAAAATAAATTATTTAGGTCCTCAAAATAAGAAAAAAAAAATATTATTATTTTTTGAAGGGGAAACCCTAGTTTTTTTTATTTAAAAGAAAATATATTCTATATAATTTATTTTATCTATATATGTACAAGAAAAATAAATAAAATTATTTGCAAATATTAAAATATATGAAAATAATATTTATGTGTGACAAATAATAAAACAAAAATGTATAGTATTTTTTAAATTATTTACAAGTTTTATTTTAAAAAGATAAAGTATAATATACTAACAAATGATTTATTAATGCAAAAAATAAAATAAAAAATATAATAAAATGCAAAAAATAAAGAAAATATTCTTTGTAATTTTTTAATGTTCAGAAAAAATAAATGCAAGTCAAAAATATAAAATATGTAAGAAAAATGCAAAAATATAAGAAAATAGATCAGGGGGTGAAAATAGGAATATGGGGGGTATGGGAAGTAAAGAAGCAGGCCCAAGCGCGCCAGGCCCAGAACAACCTTCGTTCCTGTCCTCCAACCAACGTTCTGCGCGCGTTTTGCCTTCAAATCTTGTTCTTGCTCATGCTTGCATAAATCAAAAACTCATAACACAAAAAAGATAGCTTATGATCTCACGACTCCAATGATATAAAATTCATGACCTAACTCTAAAAGACTAGGGAGAATTTCAGTGGCCCTAATTTCTGACCTAGTTTTTTCAGCATGTTCAACAACCAAATACTCTTAGCTCAGTTAATATAAATGGAAAGTATGCATATGTACAGCTTCAGCAAGTTAAGGACTACATCTTTGCTTCACAAATCAAAGCCTAAGGATTCCTAAATAGAGAGATAGAACTTTGAAAAATACCTTGTTCAGTTGAGTTTGGATATGGCAATGTGGGGACTTTGAGTGAGGCCTGAAGATCGTGTGAGCTTCCTTGATGTTCCCTCAAGCTATCCCAATGCTCAGCTTGCCTTGAAGTTGCTTGAAACTCCTTGTAGAAGTCAACCTGCAACCTTCAAAAATGAAAATGGTGAAGCTTGAAACAGAGCACACAGTTGCAAGACAAGGGCCTGGATAGTTTAGGTAGGATATATGTAAAGTGTTTGAAATGTTTCAAAGCAAAACGCACGAGCCAATATTGATTTGGCAAAGGTTCTGTAGAAGATGCCCTGTTTGGGCAGAAACTTGGGTTTTTTGTGTTTGAGAGTGTTTTGAATGTTGTGAATTTGTGTATTCTGCTTGTGACAAAGTTCTGAAGTTTTTTGAAATGAAGCCAAGCCTAGCCTTTATCAGATGGATCAACTCACTTGACTTTTGCAAGTTTGCTTGCTTTTGAAGAAAGTTGACATGACCATGCCAAAGGCTTGTACAGGCTAGCTTGTTGAATGTAGAGGGTTGGTGTACTTTGCCCGATGTTTGTGGATATTGCTTGCAACAAAAGAACAGGTCCATGGCTCAAGAAATGCAAAGTTGCAAAAAGGCTTGCTTTATCAAAGTAGTATTATGAACTTTATGACATTTTTGGATTAATTCATTGTGCAATGCATCAAAAGTCAAAACAAGACTATTATCCATTGAGTTTGCATTTAATTATGGAGTTTAGAAGGGATTTGGGACCTGTAATGCAAGGTACAAGCATGCTAGGACATATTTGCAACTTGAAGCATTTGTAAACATGGCTTGAACAAAAGTGGCAAATTTCCATTTTTTCTTCTTCGATTCTCCCTAACCACAAATGATCTTGGAGAGTTCTTGTACATTTTGGAAAGCTTGTAAAATGCTCTATAATCCATATTTGAAATGAAAATTGAGATACCTCTTACAACTAGGTGAAAAGTTGCCAAGAAGTTAGGTCAAAAACCTGCCTAAACTAGGGCAAAATTTCACTAAGTTAAAAAGTTTATGGACCCCTATTCACAAAATCATAACTTGAGATCCAAGCATATTTTGGGAAAACTTTTTGAATCAAAGTTGTAGATTTCATGGAGGACTATAACATTCATGTTGGAAGTTTTCTTTGAATCCAATTGCATCATGGTGAAAAAGTTGGGAAACATTGGGAAAAAATAAGAAATTTTCAACACTTAGAAAAATTCTAAGTTAAGAAAAATTTCAAATTAAAACACTAATTTGAAATTTTAGGTTTCTTGGTCAACAAGTTTCACATTTTGACATGTTTTGATGAATTATGACCTTTGGCACTTGATTTTGACCAAAAAGTCAAAGTTTGACTTTTCAGTGTACAGTTGACTTTTGATCAGTTGACTGTAAAATTCATCTGTCTATCTTATGCATTTGAGATCTTTTGAACCATGTGATTAGGTTAATATGATGCCATTGGATCCTTGAAACCATTTTTGAACCCAATTGGTCATTGGCTATATCAAAAATCAGAAACTGCCTTTCTACATCAAAACCCTAATTTTGACCATTTTGCCCTTTTGATGATCTGATCAAATTTCTTAAGTTGTGGTCCAAACTTGATCAAATGGTATAATGTTAATGTGGATAAAAAATTATGAAGTTTTACTATAAATTGGCTATAGTTGACTTTTTCACCAATACAAATGATTTTTAGGTCATCTGTCCAATTGACTGGGCAAAAATGTGATTCAAGGCTTGAAACTTGATATGAACAATCTTAGGGGTCCAAGATGGTGTATGAAAGTCACATGAAGCATTGATGATCCAAAAATCCTTGTGAAAACTCAAACCCTAATTTCAGGTCATCAGTGCAAGGAGATGTCTTGAGCTGAGCAAACCCTAATCTGGTCTTGAATCCAAGAAGTCTTGTGAGGAAAATCTTGATAATATGAGAGGGAAAATTTTGGGGTACAACAGCTGCCCCTGTTCAATCTTCTTGAACCTGAAGAGTTAGATTGGCGAGTTTGTCGTTCGTGACTCGAAGGTAAAAGATGATTGGACACTAGAGTGCCCGTAAATTTGCACTCGTCAAATTGTAATTAAGGGAATGGGCTTTAAAATGCCAATTGGAGAGGTGATATAATCTTGGTGGAGATGGGCTTAAATATGCCATCCAAAAATGTTTGTTGAACTGTAAGTTACAAGTCAAAAGAATGAGTATCAGAATGGTGTCCGTATTTGGAACATATCTGAACTGTATTTGGAGACTGAGTCTGTATGAGCAAAGGAATGGCGTCTGTGTCTGGAGCATATCCAAGCTGTAACTGTATTTGAATCTTGAATAAATTACAGAATGACTTCCGTGTCTGGAGTGTATCTGTATGGTATCTGAATCTAAAATCTGAATAAGCGACAGAATGGCATCCGTGTCTGGAGCGTGTCTGAGCTGGGGAAAAAGTCAGAATAAGTGACAGAATGGAAACCGTGTCTGGAGCGTATCTGGATTGGAATCTGAATAAGTAGCAGAAAGACTTCCGTGTCTGGAGTGTATCTGTACAGTATCTTGATTTTGAATTCTTAATGAGTAATAGAATGACTTCCGTGTCTGGAGTGTATCTTTACTGTATCTGAATAAGTAGCAGAATGACTTTCGTGTCTGGAGTGTATCCGTATTGTATCTTAAATCTTTGAACATTGTTAATGATAGCTGTTAATATTATCCTGAAAAGGGTAAAATGTTAGCTGAAACACAGAGTTATGTTGCATGAAATGTATGATGCGATAAATGTGTTTTATCAATGTTTATGATATATGAATGTAATGTATGTGCATGTAAGCTGATTTGCTGAGGAAAATAAATCCTTAATAGTTGGGGATAATAAAATCCTTGACTGCTGCCGGGGAAAATAAATCCTTGACCACTGTTGGAGATTCAAAATCTTCGATTGCTGAGGATGAGAAATCCTGGGCGACTGTTGGAGATTAAAATCCTTGATTGCTTCTGTGGGGATGTGAGGATCCTTCATGTCTTGAAGCTGGAGTATTGACAAAAATTCTGTTGTGAGAGTAATGCCAAACTGTTTGAGTAATCTGCTTGGGGAATCCAGAGATCTTTAATGACGTCTACTGGGGATTACACGAAGGGAATCCTTATTCTGCTGAGGAATAGAGAAAACTCTGATGACTTCTGCAGGGAGTTAAGAATGAGAATCTTCATTCTGGCGACTTCACTGGGGAGTAATAAAAACTCTATGGCGAAGAAGGCTTACTGCTGGGGAGCAGGTCCAGGAGTTTGGGTTGTATGCCACTCTACTGGGGAATTATCCCAGGTTGGGGAGTAAAAGTTAACCATTATCCGGTTGATTTTCAGACTTCAAGATAACTTGCTGGGGAACTTGGAGAAACAGAATGGTTTCCGCTGTGGATTGGTAGTTGGAAATTTGACTTCGTTGGGGAATGAAGGTTCCGGCTCCACTGGGGATCTGTGGTTCAAAGTTTTGGCTCCACTGGGGATTGGGAGTTTGAAGTTTTAACTCTGATGGGGATTTTGAAATTAGCTCCCCTGGGGATCTAGATGATGTAATGTAGGGATTGCTCATGGAATAGCTAAAAGACGTTTTCCTATTCTCTCAACCTGTCAGTAATTGTTCTTTTTGACTTCAGTCTATTTGTAAACAGTAATTATGTTCAAATGCATATGTTCATTAATGAATCATTGGACATTTTTGCAAATAAAACACAAGTGTAAAAAAGAAAAAGGCAAATAGTTTTCTGCACTTTAGAGAGGTATCTTTATATTAACTTTGAATAAGTGTTTTGTACAAAGGAGACATGCATCCTAGTAAGAGGATGGTGTCACAAAAATTGATAAAACTTTTATACAAAGAAATATAGCTATGTGTAAAAAATCCCATGGGGTTCCCATTCCGCTATAGCCTCCGTAACTCCGAATATCTTGTCCATTCGCTGCTTCGTTCGAACATAATTGGATTGATCAGAAGCTCTAGGTTTGTCAGTGAAGAGATTGTCCTTAAAGTGATCCGATGAGAAATAGTCATACGCTTTAATTCCCTAACTTTTTCCCGGACCTCCCTTTCGGGTTTTCAATCCCCAGGAAACCCTTTTTTGCCCAAGTCGCCCTTTCGGGTTTTCAACTTGCCTGGTGTATAGATTTTTTTATTTATCCCTAATTTTTGCCTGAATCGCCATTTCGGGTTTTCGATTCACCGGGATGCCCTTGTTTTACCTAGGTGTGTCAACCTAGTGGGTCATTTATGCGTAGTATCTTTTGACTATGTCTGCATTCGCAGGGCGCGGCAAGTCGTCGGTGTCCATGGTGGTTAAGATCATTGCCCCACCAGAAAAGATGTTTTTGATCATAAATGGTCCTTCATAGGTAGGAGTCCATTTTCCCCTGGGATCACTTTGTGGCAAGATAATGCGCTTGATCACAAGATCTCCAAATTGATATGTCTGGCGTCTGACTTTCTTGTTGAAAGCCTTGATCATTCGTTTTTGATATGTCTGACCATGACAAACAGCAGTAAGTCTCTTTTCGTCAATTAGGTTTAACTGATCAAGTCGGGTTTAAATACAATCGTCTTCACTCAAACCGGAATCCTTCATGATTCTCAAAGAGGGGATTTGAACCTCAATAGGTAAAACAGCCTCCATGCCATATACCAAGGAATAGGGTGTTGCCCCAGTTTATGTGCGAGCCGTTGTAAGGTACCCGTGGAGAGAAAACGGTAACATCTCATGCCAGTCCTTATAGGTGACTGTCATCTTTTGTATGATCTTCTTGATATTTTTGTTCGCGGCTTCGACAACACCATTCATCTTCGGCCGATAGGGAGATGAATTATGACGTTGAATCTTGAACTGCTCGCACAGGGCGTTGATCATAGTATTGTTAAGGTTTGTACCGTTATCAGTGATGATCCTTTCGGGGATGTCGTACCGGCAGATAAGATTTTGTTTGATGAAGCGGGCAACAACATTCTTAGTAACGGATGCGAAGGAAGCTGCTTCGACCCACATTGTGAAATAATCAATGGCCATTAGAATAAAGCGGTGTCCATTGGATGTTGTAGGCTCGATCTCTCTAATCATGTTGATTCCCCACATAGCGAATGGCCAAGGAGCTGTTAAGACATTTAGAGGAACCGGAGGCACGTGTACCTTGTCTGCATAGATTTGAAATTTATGACAAGTATGGGAGTGTTGATAACAGTCAGCTTCCATGGTAGACAAGTAATAGCCTGCCCTTAGAATCTTCTTAGCCATCATATGCCCTCTAGAGTGAGTGCCAAATGTACCTTCATGCAATTCAGCCATAATCCTTTCAGCTTCAATCTTGTCCACACAACGGAGCAGAATAAAATCATGATTGCGCTTGTATAGGATGCCATTACTCAAGATGAACTTTGCCGAGAATCTCCTTAAGAACTTTTTGTCATTGACTGAAGCTCTTTCAGGGTATTCCTGAGTCTCGAGATGCCTTTTGACTTCATGAAACCATGGCTGGTCCACTACTTCTTCGGTATTAATCTCGTGACAATGTTCCAGTTCGTCCATCCTTTCAATGGTGATTTGGGGAGCCTCATTGTCCCAGTTAAGTTTAAACATGGATGAGATTGTAGCTAGAGCATCTGCTAGCTGATTTTCTTCTCGCGGGAAGTGCTCGAAGGTAATCTGCTCGAAATGTGGTAGCAATGTCAAGGCATGTTCTTTGTAAGGGATGAGGTTTGGATGCTTAGTATCCCACTCTCCTTTGATCTGACTGATGACCAAAGCTGAGTCCCCAAACATAACCAAATATTTGATTCCCAAGTCTATGGCAGCCTTGAGTCCAAAGATGCAAGCTTCATACTCTGCCGTGTTGTTAGTACAGTTGAAGCAAAGTCTGGTGGTGAAAGGAGTATGGAAACCTTCTGGGGAGATGAGTACCGCACCGATACCTTTGCCAAGTGCATTGGAAGCCCCATCAAAGTACAGGGTCCATCGGGATCCTTGTTTAGGTCCGTCATATGGTCTAAAATCTTCAATGTTGTCCAATGTTATGATGTCTTCGTCAGGGAAGTCAAACTTCATAGATTGGTAATCTTCAACAGCTTGATGAGCTAGATGGTCAGCTAGCACACTCCCTTTTATAGCTTTTTGGGTTATGTACTGTATATTGTATTCCGTTAGGATCATCTGCCATCTAGCTATTCTTCCAGATAGAGAAGGCTTCTCAAAGATGTACTTTATCGGATCCATCTTAGATATCAGCAAAGTGGTGTGAGTCAACATATACTTCCTTAGTCGGCGTGCAACCCATACCAAAGCGCATCAAGTTTTCTCGAGCAGTGAGTATCGGGTCTCACAGTCGGTAAACTTTTGGCTAAGGTAATAAATGGCATTCCCTTTTCGGCCAGACTCGTCATGCTGCCCCAGTACGCACCCTATTGAGTTATCCAAAACGGTCAAATACATGATTAGCGGTCTTCCTTCGACGGGTGGCATCAAGATGGGAGGCTCTAACAAATACTCCTTGATTTTATCGAAAGCAATTTGACAGTCATCATTCCATTTAACTACATGATATTTCTTCAACAGCTTGAAGATTGGCTCACAGGTAGATGTTAGATGAGAAATGAACCTAGCAATGTAGTTTAGGCGTCCCAAGAAACCTCTGACCTCCTTCTCAGTGCGAGGAGCAGGCATTTCTTGTATAGCTTTGACTTTGGCAGGATCAAACTCGATGCCTTTGTTGCTGACAATGAAACCCAAGAGTTTACCGGACTGGACTTCGAATGTGCACTTGTTAGGGTTCAATCTTAGCTTGTACTCCTTCAACTTGACAAACAACTTTTGCAAGTGATCAAGGTGTTCTTCTTCAGTTTTTGAATGGGCTATCATGTCATCTACGTAGACCTCTATCTCATGATGTATCATATCATGAAACAAATCTACCATGGCACGTTGATAGGTTGCCCCGGCATTCTTCAGTCCGAATGGCATCACTTTGAAGCAGAACGTACCCCATTGTGTAACAAAAGTAGTTTTCTCCATGTCCTTAGGTGCCATTTTGATCTGGTTATAGCCTGAGAATCCGTCCATGAAAGAAAATACTTTATGCTGAGCTGTATTGTCAACAAGGATGTCAATGTGCGGAAGTGGAAAGTCATCTTTAGGGCTGGCCCTATTTAAGTCTCTATAATCCATTCACATTCTCACTTTTCCGTCCTTTTTAGGCACGGGCACAATGTTAGCAACCCATTATGGATAGGAAGTAACAGCCAGAAATACAGCATTGAACTGTTTCATAACTTCGACTTTGATCTTCTCAGATATGTCAGGTCTCATGCGGAGGACTTTTTGTTTAACTGGTGGACAATCTTCTCTTGTGGGTAGACGGTGCACCACAATGTCTGTATCGAGTCCCGACATGTCTTCGTATGACCAGGCAAAGATCTCAACATATTCATGCAACAACTGAATTAAGTGCTCCTTGACACTTGTCTCTAGGTTGGCACCCACTCTGATTTCCTTCTTGTCTTCATCAGTGCCCAAGTTGATTGTGTCTAATAGCTCCTCATGAGGCAAAATTGATCTTTCCTCTTATTGTAGAAGTCTGGCCAATTCCCCTGGCACCTCACAGTCTTCCTCACCTTCGTATTCGGCTTGGTAGACCAGATCTTCAGAGTCACTGAAGGCTATAGCAGTATCGTTACCCATGGGTTCCGGAGTGGAAGGGTACCTGCATTTGTGAGTGTGGGTGTGTGTAAGGGCATAGCAATCTTAAAATAACAAAATGTAAAAGAAAGACAATGAGCACAAAAGTTTTAAACATGAAAAGCGTCCATGATTCATTAAAATGACATATGAAAATGAAATAAGAACCCTTACAAATGGACCTATGTGCCTCAGGTAAGACACAAGGTTGAAAAAGTATGAATTTTTTGTGAATTATTACAGATCCAACAGAAATGGAAAAGATAAATTACTGCGGTATGAAAGTAATCAGAACAAAGTCTTTTGCTTCCCAGTTGCACAGTCCTCTGCCAACAGTAGGGAAAATCCAGTCTTTCAAGCTTCCCTCTTCATCACTGTCCTCTAGTGCATTAACCCCTTGGTGGATGATCTTCACACGTGGCCCTTCGGCACGGGAGTGACGCACAGCCTTCTGACCAGTCGAAGTAAACCCTAGGCCGAACTTATCTGATTTGAAAGGAAAGTTGGGAAGCTTCCCCCAGATAGTGGATCCGCCTTCCTCCACTATTGCCCTTGCATCTTTTAGAGAAGACATACGAGGTACAGGTCTTGTGATCACTGGAGTTGAAGACACTTCTTTGGTCGCTGCTATTTCCTGAGAAACTTCTTCAAAATGTTGGAAAGGGGTTTCAATGAATTCGCCATCCAATTCTATATACCAGAAAGAATTTAGATGACTAATCATATATTCCGCTTCACCATGGACAGGTATAATATTCCCTTGGACAGGGTACTTGAGCATTTGATGCAAGGTGGAGGTGACAGCTCCGGCATTGTGAATCCAGGGGCGTCCCAACAAGCAAGAGTAGGAAGGACAAATGTCAATTACGTAGAATGTTGAATTGAACGTCTGAGTACCCACCTTGATCGGGATGTCCACCTCTCCATGGACCATCCTTTTAGAGCCGTCAAATGCTCTCACAATAATATTACTGGGTTTCAGGGTTAGGCATTCACAATCCAACCTATCCAAGGCTTTCTTCGGCAAGACATTTAGAGATGATTCAGTATCAACCAAAACATGAGCTAGGGTGGTCCCCCTACAATCCACCGAGAATGTAGTGCATCGTTATGTTTTCTCCCTTTGGAGGTCAAGTCGGCATCGGAGAAACCCAGGCCATTGTCGGTTGTCAGAATGGCTGCACACTCCTGGAATTGATCAGTCGAAGTCTCTTGTGGAACATGCGCTATCTTTAGAAACCTGACCAAAGCTTTAGCATGTTCCTCAGAGCACAGCAGCAGGGCTAACATAGAGATTTTGGAGGGGGTCTGCCCCAGTTGTTCTACAACATCATAATCACTTTTCTTGATGATCCTCGGGATTTCTTCCATCTCCTTCTTGGATGTCTCAGGAATAACAAGTGATTGAGCCTTCATCAAGACAGGCTCCTCTTGAACACTCTTTCCTTTTTTCTCGGCAGCGGAGGTAGGGATTGGAATTGCATTGTCATTGTTGACGGGTACACTTGCAGGTGTAATCATGGGTACAACGATAATCTTCGAAACGGTTCCAGAGACTGCCTTTGGTGGCGCAATCTCTGGAGAGAAAACTCTTCCACTACGAGTAATTTTGCTAGTTCCAGCAATATTACTGATATCAGAATTGTCTTCTTCAAAACTCTCTTCATCGGCAGTCTGTTCAATCTGTTTGACACCATGGTAGTAGATTTATCCACCATAGTTCCATGGTACCATTTTATCGGATTTGTATGGGGCTGGCCCGGGCATTGTAATCTTCAACGGAGTAGTCATAGGAGCGGATGTAATCCTAACGGGTTTTTTAGGAACCCTGGAAGGATTGGCGTATATGGTTATTATTGAAACTTCTGGAACTGGAATGGGTGAGACAGGAGCTTTCTCAAACAAAATTTCCTTGTTATCAATCAATTGTTCGATTCCTTTCTTCAACAGAGGACAACCGAATGGGGAGGATAGGCAAGCATAACAATCTTGGTCACAACCTGGGAATACCCTGGCTTTCAACAAATTCAACTTGATGGTCAGGAGAGGAGTTAACAATTCATCCACAGTAGAAACAAATAGATCTTCTTCCACAACACTGGCATTGTGTCCATGCCTAGGCATTGGAGCAAAGATAACATTCGACTTTTTAGGAGCTTCAAATTCGAATTCCTTTGCATCGATCAAATCTTGGATCTTGTTCTTCAGGCCCCAACAGTTGTTGGTGTCGTGCCCTGGACTTTTTGAGTGGTAAGCACATATGGCATTCAAATGGTAGTGTGGAGATGAAGTATTAGGATATTTAGGGGCCTCTTTTAGCATGGCCAGATTCAACTTCAAGAGATGTGGTAGGACTTGAGCAGGAGTCATGTTTATCTTGGTGAATTGCCTTACAGGAATTTCCACCCTTTGCTGGTTATTCCTCGGCTGATCATTTCTCGGCTGACTGTTTCTCGGCTGGTCTGATGCAGACTTTTGAATCATGACGGCCCCCACAGTTGGTCGTCATTCGGTTCTTCCCTGATTTCTCTATGCATAAACAGCAGACACTTCCTTCTTACCAGTGAAGGGCTTTTTTGCAGCAGCAGAGGTAGACACATCTTTCTGAATTTTCCCGCTTCTAATACCGGCTTGCACCCTTTCGCCAGTTAGAATCAACTCAGTGAAACCTGCATAGGAGCTTCCAATCAGGTGATTAAAGAAAGGACCTGATAGAGTCCCTAGAACATGTCCACTAGCTCTCTTTCAGATAAAGGTGGTTGCACCATTCCGGCTAAATCCCTCCATTTTTGGGCATAGTCTTTGAAGCCCTCATTTGTAGCCATAGCCATACTCTGTAGCTGAGTACGAGTTGGCGCTAAGTCGGTATTGTATTGATACTGTTTATAGAAGGCGGCCGCTAAGTCTTCCCAATTATGTACATCAGACCTCTCCAATTGGTAGAACCAATCAAGCTGCGTACCTGATAAACTGTCCTGGAAAAAGTGGACCCACAGGTCTTTGTCAGAAGAATGTGGCTGAATTTTCCTGACATAAGATCGTAGATGCATCTTGGGACAAGACAACCAATCATACTTAGAAAAAAGAGGCACCTTAAACTTAGGAGGGATTGCAATTCCAGATACCAACCCTAACTCTTCAAAGTCCAGCCCAGGCACTCTCTATATCTCCATAGCAGCTAGACGCTCTTCCAAATTTTTGTATTTGTCATCGGCCGAAGGATACTGTTGTTCAGAGTAATCCTTATCTTCCTCTTCTTCATCTTCATAATCAGATGGTACTGCAGTCTCTTTACCCTTTCTTTCCCCTTCCTCAGAGGTTGATGGAAATTCTAAGGTCCGTATGGCTTGTCCTTCAAACCTTCTGCCCATAAGAACCACCCCAACTTGCTTCTTCTTCTTTTTCTCCTTTTCTTTCTCTAGCACAGTTATGAGCTCCTCCTGCCCCTTAGCCAAGGTCAAGAGTAGCTGTTGAAATTGTGAATTATGAGCTTGCAAGTGTTTGACCGTTTGTTCAATATCCATCTTGCTGAAATAAACAGCAGAGAGATGAGGAAACTTGGTGTAAAGACCTGTTTATGCATATGATAAATGATATGTATTCATGTAATGCTTTCAAGGATTCAGAAAAATTCAAATTTGTGTTAAACAAAAAGTAAAAAATGTTATATTAATAAAATAGAATTTGTTTACATCAATGCCCCTAGGGCAAAATAGTACAAAATTATAAGATAAGAAGATGTTGCGCATCCTCTTTGGTGAAATGTAGGTGTTGAGAGTCTGCTCTTCGTGAAGTAGACGAGTAAGTTCCAAAACCTTCTTCTCGCTGGCGTAGAATTGGGCTTCAAAAGTATTGCGTTCTCCCTTGAGCTGTATCCAACTCCTTTGCAGATCTTCGAGTGATGTTGGCATGTCAGGATGTAGGAGGGTGTATGGAACCTCTCCTTTCATAACAGGCTCTATAATCACTAAGAGAATAAAGGGGTAAGGCATCATAAGACTTTGGGCGCGGGTTCGTACCCACTTGAGGTAAGGCTCAAGGGGGATGGAATTCTTGTGTCCCAAGGTCTTACTGTCTACCTTGTTCGGCATCCTCCAAGCTCAGATGAACCTTTGTCGAAGTCCTTGATCATTGTTGTCGAAGTCGAAAACCAAGTCTGGAATTAGCATGTCATGTGGGCCATCCCTTTGGGTATAACCAAACTGTCTCAGAGCCAAGCAAGGGTTGTAGGTGATGCCTCCCCTAATGCCAAGTAGAGGGACATTAGGTGATTCCCCACAACGGTGAATGATGATAACATTTTCTCTAGATCGAGAACACCAATGAATATATGAATGTGTAAGAGTCATCAATCGTTGTGACCACCTCAAACCTTGCTCATTCTTGAAGACTGATTGGGGAAGATGAGAAATAAACCATCTTTCCAGTAGATGAGTGCAACACATGAGAACACCTCTTTTCCTCATTGTTCGAGTGTGAAAAGAGTGCAAGATATCTCCAAGAAATGTAGGCACCGGGTTGCGAGCCATGAAGATTTTGACAGCACTCACATCTATGAGTTGGTCAGGGTTAGGGAACAAGACCATCCCATATATGAGAAGAGCTACAATCTCCTCAAAAGCTTCTAGGTCCAAAGAACTCCAGCAGCTTTGTGCCTTCTCAAACAAGAACTTTGCCAAGAAGCCTTTGACACCACTTTTAGTTTCCCAATGGGTTTTGACTTCAGATGAGTGCAAGTGCAGGGATTGAGCAATCTCTTTTGGCTTGGGATCTCTTTCCGTACCGTTGAAGGGTAGTTGATTGAGAATAGGAATCCTCAAGAGTTAAGAAAATTCCTCCAAAGTGGACACAAGCTGGTAGTCAGGAAATGTGAAGCAGTGATGCAAAGGGTCAAAGAACTGGAAAAGAACTTTCATCATGTCTTCCTCTGTGTTGGAAGTGACTAAGTTGAGAAGATGACCATGTCTTTCGGTGAACGGAGAATTCTCGGGAATCCATGAAGCTAGCTCCTTGAGTTATGGAGGAATTCTTACAAGTTTGACTTGAATATTTTTCCTGCGAAGTGAATCCATAACCTACAAAACAGGAACAAAGATGAAATTCCAAAATCCTTGAAATGGTTAGTTGATGCATATGATGCTTCATGATGTCCATGATGTTATGCATAAGTATATATGTACAAGTAAATCACACAAGATCCTAGTTTAGGCTTGCATGGGGTTTCATAGGTAAGTACCCTCTTGAAGTTTAGTTGACTCAACTTGTCCTAGTAAATAGTAATCGGGTTCTAAGTAGATCAATATCACTGGATTGTTTCATGTGTTCATAATTTCAGTTTAGCCTCTTTACTGGCGACCGAAATATTCCAAGGAACCAACTCTCAATGAGTGTAGTATCGAGTATCTACCAACTTCGGATTGCACCAAAGCCGGTTATCTCACTACATCCTAAAAGGCCAAGTTGGTCAAGTAAAGGTTCTAAAAGTTCGTTAGTGCTTCATGACATCACTCAGCGGCCCCGTATTCTCTTTGATTGACTCAAAGGCTACCGGTACCCACAAATATGTCGCACTAACATAGCTATTGCTTAGACTGTGTCAGTATACCCCATAAAATTTCCATAATGTATTGCTATTTACCTATGAATATTTCCCAAATACGGGTAGAGGATTCAAACCCAAACAATAGAACCAAAGTGTAAAGCAAACAAGTCAAGCAAGATAAGCATGTAAAGGTGATCTAAACCCTAAGGTAACCCCACTTTTAAGAATTTTCCCCAGCAGAGTCGCCAGTTCTGTGATACGGTGGGAGAACTGACTTGAGGTTTTGCGTTTCGTCACAAATGTTTCGGTTTAGCAAGAGTCGCCACCGACTTTTATTTTATCCAAAAGGAAAGGTAAAAAAGCACAGGAAAGACCTTTGAGATATTTTCTTGAGTTCGGTGGGTAGATTATGAAAAGGGAAGGTGCTAGCACCCTTTTCATCCATGGTTATCCATGGGCTCTTAGTTACTTGTTTATATCACTTGCTTTTCTTTTCCAATTGTTTGAAATGGTGCTTTGTGTGGTTTTGAAAGTATTTTGAAAAAGAGGCCATTGTTTAGGAAATCTTTGTAATGATTCTCATTCGTGAGAATGTATACAAAGATGTTTGTCTTTTGAAAAATGTTTCAATGTTTTGAAAGTTGTTTTGGAAATGTTTTTTGAAATGTGTGTGTTTGTTTTTGCAAATAGCAAGGATTGTTTGCAAATTGATCAAGTAACTAGAAGCTTATCTACCTACTCAAAATTCTTTCTTGTACATTTTTATTCCTTTGATATTGTTGACCTACCATTGTTTTGGTAAACAACCTTATCTTTGGATGTTAAAAGGGACGGGCGTGGGTCATTGTATGACCATGATAGAAACGGTGCCAAGTATCTTAGCAAGTTTTAGGGACTAAGATCATCTTTGTTTAGGAAACCTTTTGATAGCGTCATTGAGGGACTATGATCTTTTGTTTTGTTTGATTTTTCCAAGATACCTAGCATGCATACCATGGCCATTTTTAAGGCAACAAAGTGGGTGAAACCCTAGAGGTGCTTGTGTGTAATGTGTTGTCATTTTTCAAGCATTTTTGTCTTGTATTAGGTCATGCTATTTGTTTGATTTTTTTTTTGTCTTATCATACAAACCCTAGTTTACTAAACATGTATAATGCGATAAATTGCGTAAAAATAAATCTAAGCTATTACAACAAGATTATGGGAGGGGGGATACAAGTTTTGAATGGGGAATATTGCACAAAAATAAACCCTAAAATATTATTACAACCAAATTGAATTTATTGTACAATAAATAAATAAGCAATTATTTAAATCTGCAATAAAATGTATGGATGCAAAATTTGTTTTTTTTTGTATTAATTTTATGTATGATAAAAATAAATTATTTAGGTCCTCAAAATAAGAAAAAATAATAATATTATTTTTTGAAGGGGAAACCCTAGTTTTTTTTTTGATTTAAAAGAAAATATATTCTATATCATTTATTTTATCTATATATGTACAAGAAAAATAAATAAAATTATTTGCAAATATTAAAATATATGAAAATAATATTTATGTGTGACAAATAATAAAACAAAAATGTATAGTATTTTTTAAATTATTTACAAGTTTTATTTTAAAAAGATAAAGTATAATATACTAACAAATCATTTATTAATGCAAAACAAAAAATAAAAAATATAATAAAATGCAAAAAATAAAGAAAATATTTTTTGTGATTTTTTAATATTCAGAAAAAATAAATGCAAGTAAAAAATATAAAATATGCAAGAGAAATGCAAAAATATAAGAAAATAGATCAGGGGGTGCAAATAGGAATATGGGGGGTATGGGAAGTAAAGAAACAGGCCCAAGCGCGCCAGGCCCAGAACAACCTTTGTCCCTGTCCTCCAGCTGACGTTCTGCGCGCGTTTTGCCTTCAAATCCTGTTCTTGCTCATGCTTGCATAAAATCAAAAACTCATAACACAAAAAAGGTAGCTTATGATCTCACGATTCCAATGATATAAAATTCATGACCTAACTCTAAAAGACCAGGGAGAATTTCCGTGGCCCTAATTTCTGACCTAGTTTTTTCAGCATGTTCAATAACCAAATACTCTTATCTCAGTTAATATAAATGGAAAGTATGCATATGTACAACTTCAGCAAGTTAAGGACTACATCTTTGCTTCACAAATAAAAGCCTAAGGATTCCTAAATAGAGAGATAGAACTTTGTAAACTACCTTGTTCAGTTGAGTTTGGATATGGCAATGCAGGGACTTTGAGTGAGGCCTGAAGATCATGTGAGCTTCCTTAATGTTCCCTCAAGCTATCCCAATGCTCATCTTGCCTTGAAGTTGCTTGAAACTCCTTGTAGAAGTCAACCTGTAACCTTCAAAAATGAAAATGGTGAAGCTTGAAACAAGGCACACAGTTACAAGACAAGGGCCTGGATAGTTTAAGTAGGATGTATGTAAAGTGTTTGAAATGTTTCAAAGAAAAACGCACGAGCCAATAATGATTTGGCAAAGGTTCTGCAGAAGATTCCCTATTTGGGAAGAAACTTGGGTTTTTTGTGTTTGAGAGTGTTTTGAATGTTTTAAATTCGTGTATTCTGCTTGGGACAAAGTTCTGAAGTTGTTTGAAATGAAGCCAAGCGTTGCCTTTATCAGATGGATCGGCTCACTTGACTTTTCCAAGTTTGCTTGCTTTTTAAGAAAGTTGACATGACCATGCCAAAGGCCTGTACAGGCTAGCTTGTGGACTGCAGAGGGTTAGTGTACTTTTCCTGATGTTTGTGGATATTGCTTGCAACAAAAGATCAGGTCCATGGCTCAAGAAATTCAAAGTTACAAAAAGGCTTTCTTTATCAAAGTAGTATTATGAACTTTATGACATTTTTGGATTAATTCATTGTGCAATGCATCAAAAGTCAAAACAAGACTATTATCCATTGAGTTTGCATTTAATTATGGAGTGTAGAAGGGATTTGGGACCTGTAATGCAAGGTACAAGCATGCTAGGACAAATTTGCAACTTGAAGCATTTGTAAACATGTCTTGAACAAAAGTGACAAATTGCCATTTTCTCTTTTTCGATTCTCCCTAACCAAAAATGATCTTTGAGAGTTCTTGGAAATTTTATAAAGCTTGTAACATGCTCTACAATACATATCTGAAATGAAACTTGAGATACCTCTGGGAACTAGGTGAAAAGTTTCCATGAAGTTAGGTCAAAAACCTGCCTAAACTAGGGCAAAATTTCACTAAGTTAAAAAGTTTGTGGACCCCTATTCACAAAATCATAACTTGAGATCCAAGAATCTTTTGGGAAAACTTTGTGAATCAAAGTTGTAGATTTCATGGAGGACTACAACTTTCATGTTTGGAAGTTTTCTTTGGATCCAATTTCATCATGGTGAAAAAGTTGGGAAAAGTTGGGAAAAAATAAGAAATTTACAACACTTAGAAAAATTCTAAGTTATGAAAAATTTCAAATTAAAACCCTAATTTTCAGTTTTAGGTTTCTTGGTCAACAAGTTTCACATTTTGACATTTTTTGATGAATTATGACCTTTGGCACTTGATTTTGACCAAAAAGTCAAAGTTTGACTTTTCAGTGTACAGTTGACTTTTGATCAGTTGATTGTAAAACTCATATGTCTATCTTATGCAATTGAGATCTTTTGAACCATGTGATTAAGTCAAGATGATTCCATTGAATCCTTTAAACCGTGTTTGAACCCAATTGGTCATTGACTAGATCAAAAATCAGAAACTTCCATTCTACAGTCAGAACCCTAATTTTGACCATTTTGCCCTTTTAATGATCTGATCAAATATCTTGAGGAGTTGTGGTCCAAACTTGATCAAATGGTTCATATGAGTCTATAATGTTAATGTGGATAAAAAATTACGAAGTTTGACTGTAAATTGGCCATAGTTGACTTTTTCCCCAATACAGTTGATTTTTAGGTCACATTCCAATTGACTGGGCAAAAATGTGATTCAAGGCTTGAAACTTGATATGAACAATATTAGGGGTCCAATATGGTGTATGAAAGTCACATGAAGCATTTATGATCCAAAAATCCTTGTGCAAACTCAAACCCTAATTTCAGGTCATCAGTGCAAGGAGATGTCTTAAGCTGAGCAAACCCTAATCTGGTCTTGAATCCAAGAAGTCTTGTGGGGAAAATCTTGATAATAAGAGAGGGAAAATTTTGGGGTACAACAAGTGGTTTTGGTCAAGAAACACTTGAGGAAAAATGGAGTTTGAATGCAAGAATCAAAAGCTAACATGTTTTGTATTTTTGTGTTTGCATTTTTTTTTACTCTTGGAAATCTTGCAGGGGTTCAAGGCTTTCCTTTTCTTAAATTTTTCCTTCCTTTACAGTGGCCAATGAAGTTCAATTTATGGGAAAAGGTTTAATAGCTTGGGGAGGTCACGTGGCACAACCATCATAAGCTAGGCTCTGACTTGCTCTTGAAGCAAGTTCAAATAGGTATGGTGGTTAGCAATTTGGCAGCGCCTAAGCTGGGCTTGTAAGCAAGAATTAAGGAAAAGAAAAAGCAACACATAGGCCCAGCACAATTTTGTACAAAAGTTTGCTTTTCCAAGACAGTAAAGGTACAGCGGGGGAAATCCTTTGTATAAAGACTCAAAAGTGGTTGTGAGCATTAAATGATGATGAGATTTATCAAACCAGAAATTCTGCAATGTGAGATTCTACATCATTGCTTAATTCTGGATCAGAAGTTCACCTTCAGCATAGCTTAGAATAGACATCAAATCTTTTGATCTTTGTATCTTTTTGCTCCAGCATGTTCTGAAGGAGCTCCCAGACTTTCCAGGAAGCTTGTAACACGCTTTGTAAACCTTATTTGAATTGCTCTTGCAAACTCTGACTGAATCTTGGTGAAAACTGGTCCAGAAGTTATAACCAAACTCTGTCTTGGAGCCATCCAGAATTTGCTGAGTGTCTCTGTTTCAAGGACATGTCTTTGAGGGATTATAATTTGAAATCCCAACATTCTTAGGTGATGTTCTATTCTGCAATGTTTCAGATCTTGTGGGAGTCTACATCTTTTGTGTCAGAAGTTCCTCTAGAGTCAACTTCCACCAGAGTGAAAATCTGATCAGAAGTTCTGAGCTTGTCATGTTTCTTAAACACTTAGAAAAAATTCGAAGTATTTTAGAAATTTGACTTTCCCAAAGTAATTTTGACTTTTGAATATCTTGATGAAATAAATCTCACATTTCAACATGTCTTGATGAAATATGATTCTTGAGACTTGATTTTGATCCAAAAGTCAAGGTTTGACTTTTCATTATGCAAATGACCATTTTGTCCTTGTGAATGACTTTCTTGGAAAATTGATAATTCAAGGCTTAGAAATAGATGGAAGCAAACCTGGGGTCCAGGGTGATCCTTTGTGAAATGAGATGGCAAATTTTGGGGTACAACACCAGAGCATATATCAAAAAAGTTAAAGGTAAAATGTTCGTAACCAATGATTTAGTATGAAAAGTAATTTTTCCTATGGTTCGAAAGAATAAGTTATTAGGTAAATGGTCTCAACATTAGGAAGGACCTTTTCAAATCTTACAAGCATTTTTAAACAACTCTTATGAGATCAAATATTTAGCAGAGGATCGGAGAAGCCTAAAATTAAATGGTAAATACTTAAAGAAGTATAGACCATGTCTTCAAGAAGTTAGACTTTTAACAAAATAATGTGAAGTGCTTTAGCTTAAGCCAAATGGTACCAATAAAAGTAAATTTTCCAAAATGGCTTTTGTTCTAAGGAGTTACAAACTTTAAATGAAGCACAACAGAAAACAAGTTCAATATTACATGACAAATAAAAATGGTAGTTTGTTCTTTAACCTATTATATTTGATCTTGGCCAAATTCAACTTATAATCAACAACAGACTTGAGACTTTCAAGAGCGGCAATTTCATTTGTCATGGAAGTGGCTTTCTTAACGTGATCCACACTCTTTGCTGCCAACTCTTAAATTTTAGCTATGTCCAGCCCTTTGATATAAGCTTTCTTAGTTTTGGCTTCAATAATTTTTTTCCTTTAATTCCCAAATTTGAGCCTCCCAAAGAGAAATTGATTTGGTATATGCATCATACTCTGTTTTCATTGCCTGATACGAGGCCTTCAATTGCTCAGCTTCCTACGAAGTCTTGAGAGCATCGTCAAATTCGTTTGTTTGAGTTTGCTACTTCATTTGGATCTTTAGTATAATATCCCTTTCCCTACTGTGCTCAGCACTAATCTGGTCAATCAGGTGCTGAGTATCAACCAGATCCTCACCTATGTTTGATGGACAAGTAGTGATATTGATTTAACCTATCAACTTCTTCATTCAGTAGCAAGAAGTGATGTATTTCTTCAATACATCAAATAAATTAACTTCAAAAACAGTTGCTTTCACCTATCAAAGGAGTTCATCATAAGAAGCCCCATCGGTACCTCTACTGGAGTGGGTGGAAACATAATATTGGCCATTTTCAAAAGTGGATCCTCTCTTTGCCATCATCATCCTTACATATCCCAAAGGATCATTTTTCTTCAAAGTTTCTTTCTCTTCTTCGGTAAGAGGCATTGATAGTTAAATTGAAGTTGTTTGAATTTGTGGTTGAGCAGAAGTTTGTATCTCAGCAGCAATAGGAATTGTTTCTTGATTGTTCTTATTTTCTTGATCTTTTGTTTTCTCCACTTCATGTTCTATTTCATTGGAAAAATGATGGGTAACATCTTCCGAAAAATGTTCTTAATTATCAAGAAAGTCTTCAAATAATTTTCCCTTTTTTAGGAAGAATCACTAGGACTATCTTCGTTTGGATCTTATTTCCTCTTTCCAGCTCTTTGAGGTTCCTTCAAAACATTATCATCAGGAGAGGAACTCTCTTGTTCGCTTTGAACATCTCCAGTCTCGAGTTGAGGAGCATTAGTAGAGGAACCTTTGTTAAGGGCTGCACCACTAGGATTGAGTTGAGGCGAAGCATTGCCAATTGGAGGTGGAATCTCAAAATTTGCAAAAGGATCCGGAGCATTTGTTTGCTTATTCTGCAAATAAATATAGTTAGTTCGAATAGTAAAGCATTCGAAGGAAAAGCTTGTGAATTTCAATCATACCTTTGGATCATCATCATTTGAACCATTTCTTCAATATGTTCCAGAGCTACTTGAATAATAGGTTGAGATTGAATTTCTCTTTGGATTAGGGGCAAGGTTGTTGTTTCAGGATTTGTTGAATTGATTGTTTGGGACTATCATTAGATTTATTGGTATTCTTCTTTTTCTTCTTGGTTTTGAAAGGAGTAGGAGGAGCATCTTCTTTATTGTTTTCTTCGTCTTCGACAATCACTAGATCTTCGTCATCAGCTTTTCTTTTTCCTGGAGATTTTTGTGGAAGACCACTAGCCTGGAAAACGTCATAGTTAGCATTATATGAGGGATTTAAATGAAATTTTGTTTCTAAAAATCATACCTTAACTTTCTTCGATTTCGGTTTGTCTGGAGATTTTCCCTGTGCGGAAGAAGGCTCTTTGGTGCTTGTAGTAGTGGTTTGATGGGAAGTCGAACTTGCCTTCGATCCAGGTTTTTCTTTCTTGGCTATTTTTCTCTCGACAGCTAACAATAGACTTACATTTAAAGTTGGTTAAATGAACAATATTGAGTGATTTCGAAAGAATAATCGAAAGGATCAAGGAGTCCTTTGGTTCCATACCTTCATATGTATCAGGTACAATAGAGACTGCTGATAAGTCATAGTGAAGGTTACCTTTGAAACTATCCAGAGTATGCTTAGTCGAAACCACTCTCTTAGCAGATTTTTGAGCATCATTTTTTAGGATGTTAAAAATATTTCCACAAGTAAACCAATTTGGATAAGGCGGAAAAAACGCTAAACCAAAGTCCGCATTTGGTAGTTTTGGAAATTTTGGTGGTTGTAATCGAAAAGCTAGTTCATATATATGTTCAGGCTTTATAGAAGATGGAATTTTTAGGCTTGGAAATTTTTTAGTAAATTTCTCTTTCAATGTTTTTGCTGCGTCAAAAACAGTTCGACTAATATTAGTTGGATCATAGACAGTTTCAAAGTATCTCTGGAACACCTGGATTTATTTGATGTGTGTGAACTTACCTTTTTGAATATTTTCCTGCACGAACGAAAAAGCTTTCGTTAAACATTTTCTTATCTGAGTAGTGTTGAACATGTTCTTGGTATAAAATTTAGTCCACCAAGAGTAAAAAGTTTTAGTTGTGTAGAAAGGTGGTTGAAACAAAGTAAGTTTAAATTCAGCAAAATTGGCAATGTAGTTCTGATACTTTGCAATGTCTTGAAAGACATAATCCACTCCTACTACACAAATCTCTTTATTTCGATTAAAGATAAGTTCAGGAACAAGTTGACATAACCCAAAATGGCGGGATACAAAATTAGGTTGGTAAGCCAATAAACAAACATGGCTTTTCACTGGCATGATCCTGGAGATTAGAAGCCTTGGTGAAAGGAATGCATGCCAAATGTTTTCAATTTCTGAATCAACATTCTTCAAAGCATCTTCAATGGATGAGGTAAACCATGCAGGACCATGGGTTCGATGAGAAAAAGGAGCCATAGTTGGGACAAAATTATGACAATTCGAAAACAACATCATATAATCGGTGAAACTTTTTTGGATATTTTCTGCCTCTTCGTTTGAGGTTAATTGTAGAAGTCTGATTCCTTCAATGGTCAGATTGGAAATATCAATATCTTCTTCATCTATGGTCTTAAAGGTTTTAAGTGATAACTCGAAAGTGGCATTTATCTACATCTGAAGGAGCCAATATGAGCCAGTGAAGCCACTGGAAAAAAACACAGAGCCGCCACCGAACTTTATTTATCCTGAAGGAAGGAGAAATATTGAATAAACCACAAAAGGATGGATAAGATAGTCTTGCGACCAAGAGAAAGGGTAAGGTATTCACTTATGCGAGGGGAAGGTATTAGCACCCCTCACATCCGTTGTACTTAACGGGATCCATTTCGCTTGTTTGCTTCTAAGGGTGTGTTTATCTATAACTATACTTGCTTAAGGAGAAAGAAAAGGTTTTTATTAGTGCGTTCGTGAGGGTCTCACAACCCTTTTCCTATGTATCCAGTGAAGGAATCAGAACATTGTAATTCCTCTAGAAAATGTTGGTTTGTTGGTGTTTTTTAGTGGGCGACATTAACACACACATTCTAGCAATAGGGACGGTCTGTATCGCGATAGAATGGAGATAACATGCCATGTGGGAGAAGTTTTGATTGGTTGAGTGTTTTGTGAGTTTTAGAATGAATTCGAGTAAAGATTAAATGTTTTTGGATTTTTGATTTGTGAATGATAAGTTAAAAGAAGAAAAAGGTTTAAGAGGGGGGACTAGAAAAAACCTAATGTTGTCATGCATGGGTTCCAACCTAAGGTCTAAATAGCTAGCATCTTAAAGAAGAGGAAACTATCATTCTAAGGGAGCATGTTATAAACGGAAAGTAAAGGGAGACATATTTGTGAAGAGTGATCGTGCATGGTGATCATAACACAAAGTGACGACAAAAGGAGTGGTATCATGAAAGGTGTGAATGGAATGCTTGGTGTATGTGAATTGAATAGGGTTATGATTAACCAATGGGTGTACTTGATTAATCTCTTGAGAGTAGGTTCTCCTACCCTCAACTTTGAGACCCTTTATGCATTAAAACAAATCGTATATGGACCAAAGTGGTTGATTTGGGTTATGGTTAACCAAGGGAAAAACTTGATTAACCTCGTGAGAATGGTCATGCCCAAACTCAACTATGAGACCCTTTAAGAAGATGCTTAGTATATGGACCAAGGGGAGATAAATTGCTTCAATGGATAAAATGAAAATCAAAAGCCCATACAAGGTGGCTATATGCATGCTCCTAGAAAGTGGGACTAGCGTGACACTAGTATTCTAAACAACCAATTGGAACAATCGATCGAATAGTTGTCACTCTAGGAAAGCCCAGGACCAAGCTATGAAATGTGTGCAAGTATGCATTTGTAAGTGGATACCTTTTCATTGATGGTGAGCCCAAGAGGAGGCCATGTGTTCTAATTGGATGACATATACATGATTAAGCAACAATTAAAACATACAAAAAATAAACCCTAAGGTATTACAATCATACAGGGATGGGGGGTACAAGTTTATAAATTGGGACATAATACAAGCTTAATTAAATTATTACAACCATATTGAATAGAAATAGAAATATAAAAAAGGAAAATAGTGTACAAAGAAAGGAAAAAAATTACTGTTTTTGAAAAAAATTAAAATCAACTCAGTATGAGTCGATACATAATGGTATGTGTCGACTCATTTCTTGTTTGTGTCGACACATTCGTGTTTTGTGTTGACTCATACACCTTTCTTGCCCCTGGAAATAAAAAAACACACTATGAGTCGACACATAAGGGTTTCTGTCGACTAATATCCATTTTGTATCGACACATGCATGTTTTGTGTCGACACAAAACCTGTTTTGTGCCTGATATGCGTCGACTCATAGATACATGTATTGAGTCATACTACTTTTTTTTGTTTCTAACACTGCTCTTCTACATGTAAAAGTCAATTCTCAACATATAATTGATAAAAATGAAAAGAAAACATGTGGTTAGCTTCAAGAGTATGATATCTACATTTATCTTCAAAAAATGAATTACTAATGACGCTTGAAATGAAAAGCTCAAACACAAGAAGACTTACCTTGAAACTGAAATTTGTGTTATGAGTTTGAACACCTTTCAAGAGGCTGTGATGATCAGAATGGCTTCAGTGGACATCCAGGAAGTTGCTCCAATCCTTTCTTTTGTATTGAGAGCTGCAAGGTTGTACATGGGGTTGAAGGGATTTTTCTATTTCTGTTTGTCTTTGGATTGCTACTATTTTTTGTTGTTGTTGTTTTTCCCTCTTTCTCACAGTATTTTTCTCTCTTTCTTTTCACAAAAGCTCTCCTCTCTCAATATGGATCTTGTCTCCTTTTTTTCCTCTGCTGTTTTTTTCTCTCTTTCTTTTCACAAAACTCCTCCCCCTCTATGACTCTTTTCTCTTCCTACTGTTTTATTGGTGAATCAAGTGTGGTGTTGGAGGGAAAAATCTAATATGTTTTGAATTATTTTGTAAGATTATTTGTTGCTTTTCTAATGTAGGTTTGGTTTAGCCTATTTGTGTGCAAGGTTTTTCAATACTTGGACTATTTTGGACAGCAGGTTTATGCATCAATTTTGTGGACAATTTTATGCAGGGCTGCAGCAGATTTTTGGACTATTTGCTTGTACTGTTTTGTTTGTTTTGCAATGTGATACATGTTTATGAAGCTGTATTGCATAATGGGCAACATGGTTGGGTTTTTTGCAGAAGAATGGACAACATTTGTTTGGACAGTTTTATGGGGCTGGTTGGTGCAAACTTTGGGCCTGTTTTGTGAGGCTGGTTGCTGCAAGCTTTGGGCTTGTTATATTTGGACAGTTTGGACTGGTTTTGGGCCTATTATATTTGGATAGTTTGGACTTTGTAATGAGAAATTCCTCTGTATGGTTTCAAGTGGTCATGGCATGAATCCAAAAATTGTTGCAATATAATCAATAGTGACTTGAATCTTGAATATAGTAACTTGTGATGTAAGGTATTGGTGAATTGTGAACCAAAGACATTGTATGAAATACCAATTTCCATTATTTCCAATTTGCAATCCAAATCCAAGTTTTCTTTCTCTTTCAATTTCGAATCTTCATGACAAATTCAAACCACTTTGAAAATGATAGATGCCGTCTTAGTTCAAAATTTAGTCCCTCAAGAAACTCATCAAATAAAATTTTAATCCATATGAGAAGAATTACTTGGTTCCACCCCTTAAACCTCTCGATAAGCAATTGACTTGTAGAAGGAGATAAACCTCAATGTGACCTTGAGGCAAAAATCCTAGTTTCCTGAAAACACTATGAAACTTTAAAATTGCACAACCACTGAACTCTTGAACCTCAGGTGTCTTTATTCAATGAAATGCATGATATGAAAATGAACTAGTGAAGATGATGTAGATGACATGCGAATCCTAAGCCAGACAAAAGTAAAACAGGTAGGATAAATTTGGGGTATGACAATTACCCCTATTTAATCGTCTTAAACCTGAAGGTGAATTGGCGCCATCCTTTCGATTATTCGAGGTAGAAGATGATTAAATACTAAGACCTAAAATTTATCCTGGAAAGATGGTGTGAGTGTTATTATTTGTGATGTCTGTTGGGGATGAAAAATGAACTTTCAAGTGAACTGGTCATGATGGGTGAAGGTGGTTTGAATAATGATAGCTTATGCTGGGGTTACAGTGCCAATACAAGGTTCTCGGGGAGGTGGGCGTTAAAGAGACTGAAAAGATATGGTTTATGATGTTGTGGTAACTAAAAGTAGGATTAAAGACAACATGATAACTTAAAGACAATGGGTAAACTTGACGACAGCGGAGAATCCATCATGTGGGATTCACAACCCAAAAGAAAGGTAAAGACGACGGGTAAAGATCGGCGTATGATCCATGACCCAAGAGAAAGGTAAAGACAACGTGAGGTTAAGATCTGCGAGCAACCTATGACCCTAGAAAAGATAACGTGAGGGTAAGACCTATGAGCGACCTGCCACCCTAGAAAAGAAAACACGAGGGTAAGACCTACAAGCGACCTACGACCCTAGAAAAGATAACGTCGGGGTAAGACCCACGAGCAACCTACGACCCTATAAAAGATAACATAATGGTAAGACCTACGAGCGACCTAAGACACTAGAAAATATAACATGAGGGTAAGACCTATAAGCGACCTACGACCCTAGAAAAGATAACGTTAGGGTAAGACCTACGAGCGACCTACGACCTTATAAAAGATAATGCGAGGGTAAGCCCTACTAGCGACCTACGACCCTAGAAAGGATAACATGAGGGTAAGACCTACGACCGGCCTATGACCCTAGAAAGGATAACATGAGGGTAAGACCTACGACCCTAGAAAAGATAACATGAGGGTAAGACCTACGAGTGACCTACGGCCTTAGAAAAGATAACATGAGGGTAAGACCTACGAGCGAATTACGACCCTAGAAAAGATAACATGAGGGTAAGACCTACAAGCGACCTACGACCCTATAAAAGATAACATGAGGGTAAGACCTACGAGCGACCTACGACCCTAAAAAAGATAACATGAGGGTAAGACCTATGGGCAACTTACGATCCTATAAAAGATAACGTGAGTATTGAGAGTTAGGGAGTACAATGTACTGGCACCATGACTTATTTTTGGTTTGTAGTGTAAAGACAGATGTCAACTAGAGATTATGAGGATGATATTCTTTGTGGGGATGTTTTATTGATTTGGAACTTTTGGGCAAGGTACCAAATTTGGCTCATGCTTCATATGCATTTTGAAGAGTGACATGATGATTCATGGATATGCTATGCGTTTGAGGATGCAATGTAATATGAAATGGTGATTATTATATGCAAAGTTCCAAATATTAGGCTCATTGGGATCCGTTGCCCGTTGTCTTGAGATGCCAATTTAGATTGGTGCTTGAAAACTTCGAGAATTGAGTTAAAGCCTTCTCGAGCTCACTGGGGATTAAATCTTACTGAGGAGGAATGGTTTGACATGACTTTCTTCATATGCCATACTCCTTGTGGATGACTGAGTAGAGACATGGATCTCATCAAATGCCCCCATTTTGTCGGTGTTAGAGAGGAAAGGGCTCGGTCCGACTTTCCTTACTCCAGAAACCACTTGGGGACTAGGAAATGGACATGAGTGTCTCCAGATGCCCCGAGTTCACTTCATTGCTGGAGAGTTGTATGCTTAAACATCTGCAGGGAACGACGGTGATTATGAGAATGTTAACTGAGCCAAAGTGAATTTTATGACACTTTTAGCCTGATTGCATTTGTACGGATGACAGGAAGTTGCTTGAGCAGCTTCATAAGATGGGATGAGGAATGCCCATGTCTACAATGATCTCTTCGAGTGGAAGGATGGAACATTCGTGTCATAATACAACACAAGGTGGCATGCCCCAATATCCGCCTCTGATCATGGATTCTTGGAGAGATTTGTCTAATCTCGATGTAACTGCCCTAGGTTGCACATATTTTGAATAGGTTACTCATCCTAATTTCCCCAATTTAAAGTTCAAAGATATTCCTTGATATGATTGCCTCTGATTGATGAGAACTTGTGATTCATCGACGTGATAACCTCTGATTGCCGGCTTGAGGGAATGCTCTGGAATAAGATCATTCTTTTCTTTTTGATAGGTTTCTGCAGCAATTCATCCTTCGAGAAAACCAGGTTTTCATTTGATGCTCATCATGCAAGCTTACTTGATGTTCAAGCACTCATTTATATGCAAAGAATGTTTGTCTAAGAATGATGATTCTAATGAAAATTCTATGTTTGTCTTGAAGTTTAAAAACTTTTATTGAAAAGATGTCGAAGCATCAGTTTTTTTTAAATTTTTTTATTGTTATTCTTTTATTTTTAAAAAAAGGTGACGTGTTACCAACTCAAATTTTAACTCATCTCCGAGGAGTTAGGTTACCGTATTCTCGCTACATTATTGCTTTTAAATTAACCCATGCTTCAGTTAGGACTTTTAAGGGTTGTAACGTGGCCTAGTTCACGGTTTTAGAAAAAGGATTTAGGCTCAAAATTATTTGGTGCCCACCCATTCTCCATTATGTTCTCCATTCCTACTTTTAGTTAACTCGATACGAGCACTCATCTGTCGAGAAGAGAGTTTGCGATGATTGAGGAACCAAATGGGTTTCTAGGACCCAACAGTCACTGACTTCTTGGTGTCTGATCACTCGACCTTGTTCTTTGCTGAGGATCTTTATTTTGAAATCCTTTCGTTTTTCCTAATTTTTCCTGGACAATTTTTGATTTTGAAGTTGCAGTCCAGTGGGATGCCCTGACTTTTTCCAAGTCACTTGCTTTTCCAGTTTCTAGTTAGCGGGGCTTTTTTTTGCTTTCTTTTTGAACAAGTCGTTGATCTTCGCGTCGTCTTTGATTGATTGGAAATGGTTGTGGTTGCATGAGTCCTAGATAGATGAAGGATAACTATTATGGTATCGTCATCTGCTGACCTCCTGGCGTGTGAGATATACCCATGGGGATATCGTTCTCTTTAATGCATGCTACTGATAGGTGAAGGTTAGTCATTGTGGTTTTGAATTTCCCTAGCCCTTTGATGGATAACCAATGTTGTATCCCAAGAGGCTCACTTTTGAAGAGTTCTGAACGCTCGATTAGATTAGCTGAAATCTACCTTCCCCAGGGTTAAAATTGAGGATTTTTTTGCATAAAAGAAACTCCTACTTCAAGGCTCGAAAGGGTTGATGAGGGTCTATCTCCCTTACATCTCCGGTGTTTGGGGATTTGAAATAATGGTTGTACATCGTCAATAGGGTTTTATTCCAAAGCATACCATTCGAGAATCTAGGTATCATATGTTCATCATCCTCCCTTAAGATTTATTTTGTTCTTTAAATTAAAAAGAGTTAAGTATCATAAGCAAGTAAAATAACCAAAATGTATATGAGTGAATACGAATAGATTAGTTCAAGACAAACACAGCCAATGCATTATGAAAAAAAACAAACAATTTTGCATACAAGAAAGTACTAAAAAAACAAGAAATATTATAAATGATAATGAAAATGAAATTAGAAATTTCCATGCTCATGAGGCTTCTTCAGGCTTGACTATGAATCACTTGCTTACCCCTAGCCCTGGCCAGAGCATCACTGTTAGTTTCTTTGGGAGGCGGTGGTGGGGGAGAAAAGATCCTGCCACTACAAGTCATGTTACTGGTTCCTGCAATGTTAGTAATACTCTTGTCAGCAATTGGAGGACACTCATATTTCTTCCCAAGAATGTAGACCACATTATACTCCCACGAAATCTCCTGTGAGTTGTTACACAAAGGAGGAATAGGAGTTTGAGTTGTGGTGGTGGTAACCGGAGCTTGAATCATTAATGGGGTAGTAGGAGCCTGAATTGTCAATGGGGTACCTGGTGTTAGTGAGAAGCTTCTCGGATAGTAAGGAATTTCCAATACATTAATCTCTTCTTCTCGAAATATCTTCTCTACCTGTAGGAAACCTTCATCCATTAGCTGTTGGATATCCGTCTTCAAATTAGTACACTCTTCAGATTTAGAGGAACATGTTAAGCAAAAATCATGGAGTTTTTGCAGCACCTCGTGCTCCAATAAATGTTCTCTAACAGTTCCTAATGGCATCTTGATCTCGTCAACCTTGGTTACCAGAGTCTGTTCACTACTTTCTTCAATAGCATTGACCGCTGCCCCTGGGTGAGGAGGCATGGGATTATTCTAAGTATTGAGACCAACAAGGTTTAAATTGATGGCCTTTGCATCGAGGAGGTCTTGAACTTTACATTTAAATGCTCTACAATTCTCAATCGTGTGGCCTGGCACTCCAGAATGAAATTCACAATGAGCATTGATGTCATACCCCATGGGGAGAGGATTAGGTGGTGGACCAAGTTCACGTAGTCGAACAAACTGATTGGCAAGTAACTGAGGGAGAAGCTGAGCATAGGACATAGGAATGGGATCAAATCTTCTTTCAGGTTCTCTTTGTCTTTGTGGAGCTCTCAGACCTTGAGGTAGCTGATTCTGTTGTTGATAAGTTGGAGGTGGTGCAAATTATTGTTGTGGAAGATACTGCGGTTGAGGAGTGAAAGTCCGTTGTTGGGCCATCCAGGGTGATGGAGTTGTAGCAGCATATACTTGAGGAACATATTGATTAGGAACAGCAGCAGGTGTTAAAAAATAAGGAAATCGTACTTGAGGATATGCAAGAGTTTTCCCTTGGTTGATGGTGACAACACTAGTCTCACCCTCTTTCTTCTTGACGAAACCAGAAAACGGCTTTCTACCAATACCAATATTGTTGTTGGTATTTTTAGGGACACCTTTGATTATTCCAGCCTTAATACAAGTTTCAACATGTTCTCCAATAATGACCATATCAGAGAAAGAAGTAGAGGTATTGTTCAGTATGTGTTGGAGATAAGGACCTCATAAAGTACCCATGGACAAATCAATCAATTCACGATCCAAGAGAGGAGGTTGGACCCTCGCAGCCACTTCACGCCACCTTTAGGCGTATTTTTTGAATGACTCTTCAGATTTGTGTATGATCCCTTAAAGCTGAGTACGGCTAGGAGCCATGGTAGTATTATAATGATAATGTTTAAAAAAGGCATCAGCAAGTTCTCCCTAAATACTGACATGAGTTTTTTTAGTTGCATATACCAGTCCAACGGTGCCCCAATCAAGCTATCTTGGAAGAAGTTCATGAGTAATGGTTCATTTTCAGCATAGGCCGCCATCTTGCAACAATAGGAACAAATACGAGTCTCTGGACAGGAGGTGCCTTTGTACTTGTCAAAATCAGGAACCTTGAACTTGGGAGGGATAACTACCCCAGGCACCAGACACATTGCAACAGTATTGAATCCCAACGTCTTGATACCCTCCATGGCTTTGAGACGCTCTTCAAGAGCATGATACATCTTTGTAGTTTTAGCGACTCCAGCGGCAATATTCATGTGGGGTTCATCAAGATCAATGACATCGTGATGATCATCAACATCATTCTGATTAGCTCTAGTAGGGGTCTCAACATTTGCATTATGATTCCTCCCATTAGCATAAATGAAGGGGCAACAATAGCAAGCTTGGCAACACTTTGATGTAGCTCTTCTTGACCCTTAATGACAACATGAAGGGTTTCCATAAGCTGATCCATGTGAGTGCCCATGGTGTTCATATCTCGGCGGAGAGCATTCTGATTCTCTTAAAAAATATCCAAAAGTCTTGGTTGCTTCTTGTATGGTAGGATGTGGAGAAGTTGTCTTTGTTGTTTACTGGAGTGTGATGGAAAAGGGACCCCAATAAATTTCTGTTGTGAATAATGAATGCATTATAGTATGAATGAATGTTTTATCTTCATTTTTGAGGAAATACAAAGACTTGTCTATCTTTTAAAATTTGTTTTCATTTTTGAAGAGCTCGACCAACGAGACTTGTCTTTGGAATTCCTTAGATATGAGATGTATATACATGATGGTATGATGTCGTGGTATGCTATGGCATGAAGTTTCAGCTCCACATATTCTGGACAACCACTGTGTAGTCCTTTGCATAAACTGAAAGCAACACGATCAAAAGTCTGACGTTACAGGCATGGAGTCAAAGTAACCATCCATAAGGTATGTACTAGGGGTTTATCACCTGCCGAATAAGGTTCTAGGGAAACCTCAGAGTCTAAGCTCTTCCTTTGGATATTACCGATGTCCCAATTACTCGGTAAACAGTAATATTCGTAGGAAAAACTCGTCTGAGTGCAACATCGCGTGACAAATACTTTCGGATTACTCTGTTATAGTCTCCGCACTACACCTAAAAAGGCCAGGATGGTTTGATGGTTCTACGACTCTCAGCTTCTTGAGTTCTCAGGTCGAAAGCAACAATGTCTTCCCAATTACTCGGTAAACATCACTACTTTCAAGGGGACCTCCACTGAGTGGGCGATTTTCATGCCTCCTTCTTTGGGATTACTCCCTCAAAATTAACATTATTATACCTCCCGTCCTAATCCTATGTGTAACCCAAGTCTGGGTATAGGACTTATCCAATGTAATCACCCAACCCAACATCACAACATATCCAGAATATGTGAGTAGAAATAATATAATGCAATATATACAAAATAATACAACAAAGCAATAAAGAAATAAAATAGTAAAGCAAAATAAAGAAAATAAATAAACACCCAAAGAGACAAATAAACAAAATTAGGAGAGACTCGCTAAAGTTAAATCCCTAGCAGAGTCGCCAGCTGAAGCCGCCGGCAAATAACACAGAGTCGCCACCAAACTTTATTTATACCGAAGGAAGGGGAAATATCGAGAAAACCACAAGAGTATGGGTAAGATGGTCTTGCAACCAAGAGAGAGGGTAAGGGAGTTTGTTATGCGAGGGGAAGGTATTAGCACCCCTCACATCCATTGTACTCAATGAGATCCATTTTGCTTGTTTGCTTCTAAGGGTGTGTTTATCTATAATTATACTTGCTTAAGGGGAAATAAAAGGTTTTTATTAGTGCATTTGTGACAGTCTCGCAACCCTTTTCCTACGTATCCAATGAAGGAATCAGAACACCGTAGTTCCTCTAGAAAATGTTGGTTTGTTGGTGTTTTTTAGTGGGCGACGTTAATGCACACATTCTAGCAATAAGCATGACCTGTGTCACGGTAGAACGAAGATAACATGCACTTTGGGGGAAGTTTTGATTGGTTGAGTGTTTTGTGAGTTTTAGAATGAATTAGAGTAATGATTAAATGTTTTTTATTTATTTGTGAATGATAAGTTAATAGAAGAAAAAGGTTTAAGAGGGGGGGGGGGGGGACTAGAAAAAACCTAATGTTGTAATGCATGGGTTCCAAGCTAAGGTCTAAATAGCTTGCATCTTAAAGAAGAGGAAACTAGCATCCTAAGGGAGCATGTTATAAACGTAAAGTAAAGGGAGACGTGTTTGTGAATAGTGATCGTGCATGGTGTCATAGCAAAAAGTGACGACAAAAGGAGTGGTATCATGAAAGGTGTGAATGGAATTCATGGTGTATGGGAATTGAATCAAGTTATGATAAACCAAGGGGTGTACTTGATTAAGCTTGTGAGAGTAGGTTCCCCTACCCTCAATTATGAGACCCTTTGTGCATGGAAACACTTAGTATATTGACAAAAGTGGTTAATTTGGGTTATGGTTAACCAAGGGAAAGACTTGATTAACCTTGTGAGAATGACCATACCCAAACTCAACTATGAGATCCTTTAAGAAGATGCTTGGTATGTGGACCAAGGGGAGAGAAATTGCTTCAATGGATAAAATGAAAATCAAAAGCCCATACAAGATGGCTATATGCGTGCTCCTAGAAAGTGGGACTAGCGTGACGCTAGTATTCTGAACGACCAATTGGAACAACCGATCGAATATTTATCACTGTAGGAAATCCCAGGACCAAGCTATGACATGTGTGCAAATATGCATTTATAAGTGGATACCTTTTCATTGATGATGAGCCGAGGAGGAGGCCATGTGTTCTAATTGGATGGCATATGCATGATTAAGCAACAATTAAAACATACAAAAAATAAACCCTAAGTTATTACAATCATACGAGGGTAGGGGGTACACGTTTATAAACGGGGACGGAATACAAGCCTAATTAAATTATTACAACCATATTGAATAGCAATAAAAATATAAAAAAGGAAAATAGTGTACAAAGAAAGGAAAAAAACAAACTTTATGTATTGACACATATCCCTTATGCATGGACACATGCTACTTCCTGTTTCTGAAAAAATTAAAATCAACTCAGTATGAGTCGATACATAATGGTATGTGTCGACTCATTTCTTGGTTATGTCTATAAATTCGTGTTTTGTGTTGACGCATACACCTTTCTTGCCCCTGGAAATAAAAAAACCAGTATGAGTCGATGCATAAGGGTTTATGTCGACTCATTTCCTTTTTGTATCGACAAATACGTGTTTTGTGTCAATGCAAAACCTATTTTGTGCCATATATGCATTGACTCATAGAGACATGTATCAACTCATACTGCTATTTTTTTGTTTCTAACACTGCTCTGCTACATGTAAAAGTCAGTTCTCAACATATAATTGATAAAATGAAAAGCAAACATGTGGTTAGCTTCAAGAGTATGATATCTACATTTATCTTCAAAAAATGAATTAATAGTGATGATTGAAATGAAAAGCTCAAAGTCAAGAGGACTTACCTTGAAACTTAAATTTGTGTTATGAGTTTGAACACCTTTCAAGAGTTTGTGATAATCAGAATGGCTTCAGTGAACCTTTAGGAAGTTTCTTCAATCCATGCTTTTAAATTGAGAGCTGCAAGGTTGTACAAGGGGTTGAAGGGTTTTTTCTATTTCTGTTTGTCTTTTGGATTGCTACTATTTTTTGTTACTGTTGTTTTTCTCTCTTTCTCACAGTATTTTTCTCGCTTTCTTTTCACAAAAACTCTCCTCTCTCAATATGGATCTTATCTCCTTTTTTTTCTCTGTTGTTTCTTTCTTTCTTTCTTTTCACAAAACTCCTCCCCCTCTATGACTCTTGTCTTCCTACTATTTTATTGGTGAATCAAGTGAGGTTTTGGGGGGAATGATCTGATATGTTTTGAACAATTTTGTAAGCTGATTTGTCACTTTCCTGATGCAGGTTTGGTTTATCCTATTTGTGTACAAGGTTTTGCAATACTTGGAATGATCTGGACAACAGGTTTGTGCATCAGTTTTGCAGACAGTTTTATGTAGGGCTGCAACGGATTTTTGGACTGTTTGCTTGGACTGTTTTGTTTGTTTTACAATGTGATACAGGTTTATGGAGTTGTATTGCATGATGGACAACATGGTTGGGTTTTTTTGTATCAGAATGGACAACATTAGTTTGGACAGTTTTATAGGGCTGGTTGGTGCAAACTTTGGGCTTGTTTTGTGGGGCTGGTTGGTGCAAACTTTGGGCCTATTTTGTGGGGTTGGTTGGTGCAAACTTTGGGCCTGTTTTATGGGGATGGTTGGTGCAAACTTTGGGCTTGTTATATTTGGACATTTTGGACTAGTTTTGGGCCTGTTATATTTGGATAATTTGGACTTTGTAATGAGAAATTCCTTTGTATGGTTTCAAGTGGTCATGGTATGAATCCAAAAATAGTTGCAAGATAATCAATAGTGACTTTAATCTTCAATATAGTAACTTGTAATGTAAGGAATTAGTGACTTGTGAACCAAAGACATTGTATGAAATACCAATTTCCATTATTTCCAATTTGCAATCTAAATCCAAGTTTTCTTTCTCTTTCAATTTCAAATCTTCATGACAAATTCAAACCTTTTTGAAAATGATAGATTCCATCTTAGTTCAAAATTTTGTCCCTCAAGAAACTCATCAAATAAAATTTTAATCCATATGAGAAGAATTTCTTGGTTCCACCCCTTAAACCTCTCGATAAGCAATTGACTTGTAGAAGGAGATAAAGCTCAATGTGACCTTGAGGCAAAAATCCTAGTTTCCTGAAAACACTGTGAAACTTTAAAATTGCATAACCACTGAACTCTTGAACCTAAGGTGTCTTTATTCAAAGAAATGCATGATATGAAAATGAACTAGTGAAGATGATGTAGATGACATGCGAAGCCTAAGCCGAACAAAAGTAAAACATGTAGGACAAATTTGGGTTATGACAGCCATCAAGGAGCAGGTTGGTACCAGTTTCATAGTTTTTTAATTTAGAAATAGCAGACCCTAAACTCTCATAAAGACCTTATAAGAGCAATTCACTCAAACATATCTATCGACCAGAGTGCAATTGGTTGGCTATGGTTAAAAATCTTCTAGCAACTTGTAGCAATTTGCAGCAAAAAATGTACTTTGACAACCATAAGGCCAGGAAAGCTATGTGTTCAATATCTGTGACTTCATCCCCCTCAGTATGATACAGATTCATATAAGCGGTGAAACTAGCATTTTTAACTTGGAAGTTAATGGTGTTGTCTGATTGCAAGTAAGGGTCAAAGGTTTCTCCAGTTGGAGGAAGTCCAGTTATTGCAGCTATGTCAAAAAGAGTGGGAGTCATCATCCCATAAGGAAGGTTAAAAGTATTATAGGTGTTATCACAAAAATATAAAGACTCTAATAGCAAAGGTTGACAATAACTGAATCCAAATTTTGACATTTGAATTAAGTCAAAGATACCCAGATCTTTCCAGTCTTGAGATTTTTTCTTTTTGATCTTGGAAATCTAAGAAAGATAAGGCTTATCTAATGAAGGGCATGATCAAAAGGGTTTAAAGTTTTCGGTTATGTAATCTAATTGAAAAAATTCTCTCTTTTTCTTAGAAATTGAGGTCTCCTCGGAATTTTTTTCTTTGGAAGTTTTTGTGGGTTTCTTAGAAGAATCGTCATCATTTTTCTTGGGAGGCTTGGCTCCGTTAGCTATTGGTTTAGTCTCATGGTCAACGGGGAAAAACTCTATGAATTTTTCTATATTTTCAGTAGAGATCAAAGGTCCCATAAAACATAGGGTTTTATCATCAAAAGAGGAAGGAATGGGCACCTGGGAAGCATAAATAGCTTTTTGTTCTGGAGTAAATCTAGGAGTAGAGATGAATTCTTGATTTTTAGTAGTTATAAGTTCACTAACAAGCCCAGATTAAAGAGAAATGTTCTTTGGAGTTCCTGTTCCTTTGGTGTTCTTGGATGATTGTTGTTTCTTGGATGATAACATTGTTGAGATAAGTGTTGGATTGAAATTTTAAAAATCGGTTTTGTTTTTGAATTTTTTAGAAGATGGAAAGTTACAGAAACAGAAGTGTGAAGATAAAGAAGATGAAGTGTTTATAAAAAGACTTATAGTGATTTAGAAGTTTACACTATAACAAATTAGTGGGACACGTGTGCTTCTATTATAAGAGGAGGAAGACGTTGAGTTTGTTTCTCTTGGGAACTATTTTCATAAGTGGTAATGATGAACCGCTATATGACGTCCGAATAGATGTTTGGGAAAAGGTGATTACTTTTTATGACATCACAACAGTAAAATGTTATCATGAGTATATGGTTCATCGAAATTCAAGATTATTATTCAAAAATGACTATTTCTCTACATAACGAAATACACATTTTTGGGGGGCAATTTGTTGGCTTGGAATTTCGATTACAACTGTTTTCTGAAACACATTAATATTGTTTTTGGTGTTTGAGTTTCGTTTGGATTCAATTGAGTAAAATCCCAAACATTTGGAATGATTCGATGGATAGACAAAACGAATATAATAAATATTCGTTGTATATTTTTGAAATCGAAAGTTTTTGGATATACACGTCCAAAACTTGGCGCCAACAGAAGAGAAGAATTCAAATTTGAAATCAAATGTTTGAGTCACAGAAGACGCGTGGAAGTCTGGTGGGTTCGAAGGACATGAAATCTTCAAACGTGGCACTCTATTATAGAAAGACCGTTAGGGTCAAATTAATATAAATAGGGATCTTAATGTTAGGATTCAGGGGTGTTCATTTTGTACAAATTATTCAATACACTTGAAGTACCCAGTGTTATAGAAAAGAGTTACAAAGAATATTCATATATACACCATTATTGTTCTTTTTTAACCATTTTACTTTATCAATATCAAGTCTTTTAATATTCCCAGTATTTCCTTTACTTTTCAGTCAAAGCATTTATTTTTTCAAGTCATTTAAATTTATTCTGCATTTCTTTACATTTCAATTCGAAACCTTTGCATTGCACATTCACAATCCTTTTATTCAAACTTACTTTAAATTATAATTCCAATCTTTATATTGTTATCAACAAAATAACGTTAAACATGAATCCCATTACAAGTTTAATCTTAGAAACTTAGACACATGTCCTAGGATCAATCTAGTCGATCCTGCAAGTTACCAAAGTATTTAGTTTGGAAGACTAGCGGTTGTTTACCAGATTCATGCGTAAACACCCCAGTAAAGTTGAGTTCTCTTTTCTCCAGCAGAGTTAATTTAATCTTTCCTTGATGGAGTTGGATTCCTTTCTCTAAATGGACTTGGATACCCCCTTGTTGTTATACCCTGCAGGAGTTAGAATCTTGCATTTATATCATATCATAAAACATCCTCGTGGCATGTTAGGGCCAAAAATTTGTGCGTTTTATATTTAAGTATCTCCCATCGCATCGAGACGAAGATTCCAATATTCATATCAGCAGATAGAAAAAATTAAATAGGGGCATCTGTCATACCATAATTTTTGACCCAAGATCCCACCTCATTTTTTTAGATTATTTAGAAATCATATCATTCATCCATGCATCACTAACCTCATAAAAATACAAAGGTTTGTCTTGTTGTGTTTGTTTCTTATACAAGGTAGGTGTGTTGGAGCAAGAGGTCTTCAATTGTGTGTCACTCAAGGCTTCATCATACCATAATCTCATAGACTTCAAGGATATCTTGGAATGATAAGGATTGCATCATGATCACAAGTTTCCTTTGAATTTGGAAGATTTAAATTCATCTGGAAAAGTCAACTGCCTAAATCCAAGAGCATGGAAATATGATGCTTGAGCAAGAAGTTTCAAAGGGATGAAGTTGGCATCCAAAGATGAATTTAAAGGTCCATTTTATGACAAGTTCATATGTAATATCCAACCAAATCGCACATGATCTTGTTTTTCAAGTCCCTTTACCTCTGAATCTCTCCATGATCATAAATTTACGCAAATATTTGATGCATTACACAAGAGCTTGAAGCATTACCCAATTCACATACCATTTTTGGAGCATTTTGCAAAAAGTTACATTGCTACTTTGATAAAGATCACTTTTTTCCAACCACTCTCTTCTATCAAGCTTGTAACATGTTCTAAAGATCACAAGAAATCTCATTGATCAGAAGCAACCTTGTATATGTTAGAAAAGCATGCCTATATTCCTCATTTCACTTCACCTTTTTATCATGACCAAACATGCATTTTTATGCAAAATGAAACTAATTGATCAAACTACCATTTCATGTGAACTAAGATCAATTTGTGCAAGTTATATTAACCTTTTGAAACCTCTATAAATACCTCTCAATTCCTCAAAGCAAAGCACGCCAAAATTTGCACAAAATTCCATTGTTGCAAGTTTTCATACCATAAACACTAAACTCCCAACTCTTGTAAGTTCTTTACAAACAAACCATCTAAGCACTTTGTATACATCATATAGAAGCTACTATAACCTTAAGATTGCTTATATAACCACCCAATCAATACCTCCATTTCTCACTTTTTGAGTTTGCATATTAAGTTGGCTAGAGAGATTGAGCACAATTTAAATAAAAGCAAGCACATCAATAGCTTAAGGGAGGTTCAAGGATGTTAATAGGGTCATTTATTTGCTTCTAGAACCATTGAAATAGATATTGGACCTTTTCTCCAATAGATAAATTTTTTGAAATTTGAACTCATGGTTTGAGCTATCATTTGCATTCATTCTTGATATATTTATGTTCATATGATTGGTGTGATCTGAAGCACTATGAAAATAGGCATTGGTTGATTTTATATGACATTTAATTTAACTTTGAAAATGTTACTTTTTCTGTTTTTATCAAAAATCCGCGAGCTACAGTCCATATTAATATATGATGTTTATATTTTTGAAATCCTTGTTGAAAACTGAGCAACTTTGATCTTTACACTTTTGCATTTGGTTGATAAATGAGAGAGTTGGGAAATCAGTTTACTGAACCCATTTTTGATTTTTTTTCTTCTTTTTATCACTTGTTCTATCCATTTATTTCTAACATTTTCCATCAACTTTCAATGTTCAAATCAACTCCTTTTGGCTTGATTTTTTACATGTTTCTTCATTTGTGTCTATATTTTGTCAATCCATGAAAAATCTCCAAAAAAGTTTATTTCTTTTGACTATTTTTGCATTGTTGAAACCCATGTCTTTTTGTTATTCTTTTAACATATTAAAACACCAAAAACATTATATTTTTATTCAAAGACTTGATTTTATTTTATCTTTGTTTAACATATTAATTATATTAAAAATATCAAAAAATAATTTCTTTTGTTTTAGTTTGATTAAATCTTAGTATTTTTTTTAAACTTTTTGTGAACTGTTTAGACCTATTTTAAAATCCATACTACTTTGTGACATTATCCTCTCATTTATGATATGTGTTTACCCTTTTTGTTAGTGATTAATGTCTATACTTTGTTGTGTTAATGATTGGAAAATCCAAGGAAAAGATAGTATGTTGACTTTATAAGTCATGTGCATATGTATTGCCTTAGATGTTTACCATTTATATAAAACCATCGTGAATGTTTACCCTATGTATTCTTATATACTCTAAAAACCTTTTAACCCTAAAAATCAGTTTTAAACTTTCACCATTTTCATATAAAAACCCCTTGACTTTGTGTCATTGCATTTTCAAACATTTTTTCTTTAATAAATGCTTCAAGACACTTAAGCATATCAAAACAATTTCGAAAGACTAAAAGTGACTCAACCTCACTCAAATCTTTTTTCCACTTGGATTTTCATATTAAAGCCTTTTCTCAAATAGATTAGATATAAATCCTCTTTATAGTTGAGATATGATTCTCTTATCCCCATAGTAATGATTGAAGTAAATGTTGATTCTTCCCACATAAGGAGACCGGTGGCGACTTGTTGATCTTATATCCAAGTTAGTAACCCTTTCTTTATGATGATGCAAGATCCATCTTCTCATACTTGTGGTGGTATTAGTTGAGCATTCTCTTTAAGATGATGAAATATGTCTTCTCCTAAAATAAACCACAACAAACCCTTTTATTATTTTTACCATGAACTACGAGGTTTTAATCCTTTATTGGTACGTAGGTATAAGACTATGTATTTCCAAACAAAAATATAATAAAACATACTTCTTTTCTCATCACTACAATCTTTTACAATCAAGCAATTTTAACCAAAAACGTATATTATAAAAGATTTCAGTAGAGTACTACAAATACATAGGGTGATAATATCTTCCGTTTGTATAAACTAACTCCTATATCTTATATATATATATATTATTTATGCTTGGATTTTAGTCTTTACTTATTGCATTTCATGTTCAAACAATAGGTTTTGATCTTTTCCCTTTTCCTTAGAAACAATAAAGTTCGGTGGTGACTTCTTAAGTCTTTGCGAGTCCAGTTTCTCAACAGCTTGGTCTCCTCAATTTTTCACTGCGACAATGAGGAAAGAGAATGTTGATAATAAAGAAAGAGAAAATTGAATTGAAAATGTTGAAAGGTGATGTGATGAAATTGATTATTGTGAGAGGCTGAAAAAAGTGGTGTTACATTGGTTGATTTGTAACTAAACAAACCTAGGTGACATCATCAATTAAAGCAAACCTAAATAGCAAAGGCATAATACAATAACCATGTAGTTAGAAATGAACAAAGTGATATCATTAGTTATAAAAAGTAAAATTTGGACCAAAATTGCCCTCATTTTGATGAAGTGGTAGATGTAGAAAGAAGGGTGGAGTAGAGTTTTCCAATGACTTAGATTTTCTTACATGGAAGATAAACTAATACGTTGGTTGAACGACGCATATTACTTATGACTTAAATTGTATATTTTTTTTTGCAAAATATTTAACGGTCATCAATGTTTGTCTTCATAAAGTTTGTAAATTGGTTTAGGTGTGATATATTGTTTGGCGAGGTACAAGATGTCATACAATGTTGAGATAATGTATAAGAGAGTATGATATAAAAAGTTGTGATGAACAAATAAACAATATAAATAATACAAATAATACATATAATTGATAATCCAAATTGATGCAGTTTCAACTACGTTTGGAGGACTTTAGCTCAATGAAAGTGTTATGTTCTGGAACCAGAAATAGAGAGAATCACAAAATATGCGACAAAATAGTGCTTCCAACGTGACAAAGCAGGGGTGTACCTGTAAGGTTAGCACTCAGACGCTCAAGTCAGTATTGTTAGCGAAGAATTTTGATGGTGGTTAAATTAGAAAAATAAATATATTTTCTTTATGAGGTTCGACTGATCAAGATTATGGATGGTCCAAGTTTGTTGAATTAACTCGATGGAAGGTTTGGAGATTTAATTTTCCATGATCAGTTCATTGTAACACGTTGGCTAGGTTTAGCGCTTCGAAATAGAGAAATATTTGAAATCCAAATGTGAATCCTTATCCGAAAAGACGAGTGGAAGCATAAGGTTCGAAGGCGCATGAAGACGTCGAACGTGGTGATATCTTACAAGGAGACCATTATGGTCGAATTAGTATAAATTAGGATCTTAGTGTTAGGATTTAGTGTGTTCACTTATTTTTACAAATTACTCTAAATTACTCAAAGTACTAGTGTTCGAGAAACGAGTTGTGAGAATGTACGTATGATGCACCAATTTTATGTTTATTATCATTCATTTTCAATTGAAGTTTTATATATTCCTTTTAAGTTTAAATTTAAAGTCTTTTACATACCAGTCCTTTCTTTTAAATGTTATATTAGAACCTTTGAAGTAATAATCAAAATCAGTATTATTTAAAAGGTCATGAATGATGTCGAAGGTATTCATTGTTTTCAAGACCAAAAGTTTGAATAAGAACACATGTCCTTAGATCCATCTGTCGATCCTACAAGTCACTAATCTTTTATTTAATTTGGAATACCAATGGTTGTTTACCAAATTTCACGGTAAACAAATTGGCACACCCGGTGGGATTTGTGTTCAATAAACAAATATTTTGTTCTAGTAAATGTTTTTGAAAATCTTCATCATCCTTTTGTATTTCTCTGCGTTGTATGGGACTTAGAAGTGGTAAATTAGCCCCAAACAACAAAGAAATACCTAAGATAAAGTATGTTAGGAAAATGGAAAACTAAAGCCATACAAGTAATCATAATCCTCCTAACAATGATGAAGTACCTCCAGTCACTTCGACATGGGGAACTACGACTTATGGGTATTTTTCAGAGGATATAACGTCTTTGATGAGTTCGACACCAACAGAGTCGAATGCTTATACTAACCCTATTTTGACCTATATAGGACCAGAAGATCCACAAGGGTGTAACACCCCGATTCCGTTGAAATTAGTTTATTTAAATTAATTAGGTGTTGTGATGTATTTATACGCATTGATGAATCTTTTGATGTGTCTTTGTTCATTTGTTGGGAATTAGAATCCTTAGAAATTATAGAAGTTAAGGTGATAGAGGTGTATGACAAAAAGTGTAGAAACATAAGGGTGTAGAGAGATAAATGATTTACTAGTATTATATGAATTAAAATATTAGATTTATTATTATTTTCTAATAATTAGCAAATTAATCTAGTAATAAGAGGAGGGCATAGTTGAAATATTGATATTAGGGGTCCAAGGGTTTAGATAAGTAAAAAAAGAGGAATAGAAGAGTAGTTGTTTTAATCGATGGTAGAAACGAGAGAAAAGCATAAGCGAGAAAGAGGAAGAGCTAGGAAGGGAAGACCCGTTGTTGAATCTTGAGGAATCTACAACCAAAGGTAAGGGTGGGGTTCCGACTCTCTAATAGTTGGTATAATTATGGGTAGATGATAATATTGAATGTTAGGTTTTGGGTATAGATTGGTTATGAAATTGACTGTTACAATTGTGTGTAATCGCTGAAATTTGATGTTGTAAATTGAATGGAATTGATAGGAAATGTTGGTGAATAATTGGTATGATTAAAAAAAAATTTATTGAAAATTTTGGAGTTGGGGTTTTGTAACAGCGATTTTCGTGAATAATTAGGTGTAATCGGTTACCCTCCTAACAGTAACCAATTACCCTGTGCAATTTTGGGGAAAATTGGTAAAAACATGAAGGCATAATTGGTTACCTAACTGGATAGTAGCGTTGTAATTCTGTGTTACAGGGGTGTAACCGGTTACCCTTCTGGTAGTAACTGGTTACCACTGAAATTGTAAAAATTTTCAAAATTGTAAATTTCATAACTTTCTCCTTGGGTTTCTATTTGACGCCCCCTTTAGACCAATTAAAAGCTAAAATCATGCTCTATCATATAAAAATAATTTGGAATGCATTAGCTAATTATTTGACCAACATTGATGCCTATCTGTGTATATTCCTGAGTAATGTGCTATGATTAATGTTACATTTGAGTAAGATGATGTTGCATGAAGGATTTTAGGTTGTATTGCAGTATATAGATGTTGTTGTTGGTTTGGAATGACATAATGTTAAGGAACCATGTCATGTATTTGCATAGTTGTGTTGTTGCATATTGCATACATGCATCGTTGAGGGCTTATGCCCTATTGTTGGCCTGAATTGACAAAATGTTGAAGGCTTATGCCTTGGCATGTATTGGAAAAATGTTGAAGGCTTATGCCTTGACCTGTATTGGAAAAATGTTGAGGGCTTATGCTCTGGCCTTATATGACAATTTTGGAGAGGGCATATACCCTGATGGTACCACATGAATTTTACATCAGTTTCAGTCGCATTGCATTTTGTTGAGTTGTCGACATAACATTGATGTTGAGTTTCATAATGGGTATGTGTTGTATGATAGATGATGATAATTATGTATGTACTTGTATAATCATTATGAATTATAATTGATGATTGCTGAGCTTGGAATATTGTGTGATATATTTGACGTATAACTATGATTATATAACCTATTATATTATTGTGATATCTCACTTATTCTATTTTAATGTTGCCTCTACTTAGGTAACATGCAAGTGATCTAAAGTAGACGAAGTTAATTGTCATTTATTTTGAGTCAGCGTTGTGCTATGATACATAACACATAGGGGATGAACACTTGCTTGTTTTGCTTTGTTGTTGTTTTATTTTCAATAATTATGGGAGTATTGTAAACTCTCTTTTATTTGATTAAACGTTGGTTTATGAATGGTTGAAGATGTTGAATAATAAATATGATTTTCTTTTTCGTTGCAATAATAAAGTTGAAGTTTGAGAACTATATTGAAAATGTTGTCGGTTCATCCGAAAGTGTGTTATGTATCTGTTTATTTATACTTGAGCGGGTTTATGATACGTTGAAAGATGTGGCATCCTATTCTTGATGTTTTGATTTAAAAATTTATTTACTCTAATTTTTCTTAAATTACCAATGGGGTAAATAGGGTGTTAGATTAGTGGAATTAAAGCAGGTCGGTCTCTCCAGCGAGGTTGTCGAGTCAGTAGTGTAGTGTGACAATTGAATACTATCGACGTGTTTCTTCTAACCATTGTTTGATGTCGTTATGTGAAACAAAGTAATGGATAGAAGGAAATATATTGCACTTGCTACCGCTTTGTAGGCTTTGGCTCAGGCTGTGCAACATCAGCCTAATATAGGTGGGAATGATGGATCCCGAATTTTGGAGATGTTACAGAGGAACCATCCACCTATGTTCAAGGGTAAGCATGATCTTGATGAAGTGTAAAGTTGGCTCAAGGAGATTGAGAGGATATTTTGGGTTATGGACTGCACTGATGCACAAAAGGTGAGGTTCGACACTCACATGCTGGCAGGAGAAGCTGATGATTGGTGGGTTACAACTTGTCAGAGACTGGATGGTGAAGGTGAAGAGATTACGTGGGCTGTATTAAGAAGGGAATTCCTAAGAAAGTACTTTCCGGAAGATGTATGCGGTAAGAAAGAAATTGAATTTCTGGAACTGAAACATGGATATTTGTGGATAACTGAATATGCTGCTAAGTTCATGGAGCTGGCGAAGTTCTACCCTAATTACAGCAAATCAATTGCTGATTTTTTGAAGTGCATTAAGTTTGAAAATGGCTTGCATTCAGAAATCAAGAAGGAAATTGGGTATTAGTGAATTCGTAAATTCCCATACTTGGTGAATAGCTGTAGGATTTACGAAGAGTATAGTAAGGCTCACTACAAGAGCATCACTGAGATGAGAGGAGGGCAACAAAAATATCATGGGAAGCCTTATAGTTCTCTAGCTAACAAAGGTAGACAGAGAATTGCTGATGGTAAGAGGACTAGTGGAGGAGGTGTTCTTACTGGTGTCGTATGTTACAAATGTGGAAGACATAAACATCAAAGTAATGCATGTACTGGTGAAGTGAAGAGGTGTTTTCGTTGTGGCAAGTCTGGACATGAAATACCTGACTTCCAACACAAAGCGGCAATAAGTTTCAACTGTGGCAAAGAAGGATATATCAACACTCAATGTCACAAACCAAAGTAAGCTCAGACCGGTGGGAAAGTGTTTACTTTAGATGGGACTGAGACATGTAGTGAAGACCTCTTGATCAAATGTATATGTTTCATTAATAATATTCCTTTAATTACTATTATTGATACTAGTGCTACACATTGTTTTATTACTGTTGATTGTACGAAAAAGTTGGGTCTTGTGTTATCCTCTATGAATTGAGAAATGGTTTTCAATACTCCAGCTAAGGTATTAGTGACTATTTCTATGGTATTCTTGAAGTGTCCTTTGTCCATCTATGATAGAGATTTTATTGTTGATCTACTTTGTTTACCTCTAAGTGGTCTAGATATAATTTTGGGTATGAACTGGTTGAAATATAATTACGTTCATATTAACGGTTACAACAAGTCAGTGTGGTTTTCTACTCCTGATGAGGAGGAGGAAACTGGATTCTTATATGCTAGATAGTTAAATGAGTTTATGTAGGATGAAGCTAAGGTGTTTTCAATAATGACGTCTTTATCTATTGAGGATCAGGCTATAATTGATGAGTTGCGAGTAGTATGCGATTTTCCTGGAGTTTTCCTTGATGATATTCCAGATGTGCCTCCAGAAAGAGTAGTGGAATTTTTAATTGATCTTGTACCTGGTACTAGACCCATTTCTATGGTACCATAGAGGATTCCAACATTTTAATTATTAGAGTTGAAGAAACAATTAGAAGACTTGCTTGAAAAGAAATTTGTGAGGGCAAGTGTGTCGCCTTGGGGAGCTCTAGTGTTGCTTGTAAATAAGAAAGATGGTAGTATGAGAGTGTATGTTGATTACCGGTAGTTTAATAAAGTGACAATAAAAAACAAGTATCTACTTATAAAAATATACGATTTGATGGATCAATTGGTGGGTGAATGTGTTGAAGGATAGAAAAACACAAGAAAGGGGGTTTGAATTAGGGTTTTAAAAAATTAAAATAGTAAGACACGTTTGGTTATCCTGGTTCGTTTGGAATCAAACTACTCCAGTCTACCTGCCAAGGTGATTTCTCCTCTCTCAAACGAGGTCTTAATCCACTAATCAAAAACTTTGATTACACAAACATAACGACCACCGTCAATGTCTTCTTGACACTAAACCACAACTTGGTTTCTCAAGGTATTACAAAATATAAATTAAAAAAGTGTACAATGGTGTTTCTAGAAAAACTATATAACAATTGTGATTTATACACAAGATTAAAGCACAAGAGAGAGCTAGTGAAGATATATCTTTGTCTGTGCAAAAATGTGTGTTTCATCATTTCTTCAAGACTCCTTTATATAGGCTAGGCAAATGAGACACGAGAAGATGAATTTGGAAGGTTGATAAAGTTTTATTAATGCACTTTCCAAAAATCCAGATCTTGTTTTATTCCAGTCGTTACTCTTTGATTTGTAATGAATGAATTGTAACACATCAGAACTTTCCTCTTTGAAATCTTATTAGAATGAGAATATTATCATTGAGACTTTGGATCCTCATAGTTTCTTGATATTCATATGATTACAACTTGGATGAGACAGACACGTTAAAGCTTCTTTTCGGTTTCAGAATATTTACTTATCAGAGTATAGCTTGAGCTTAAGTGTTGAGTCTTTGAGAACTTTAGTATAGATAAGTGCATTGAGACTTCCTTTGTTCTTTCAGAACGTCACTTATCAGAGTGTCAAAATTTAGCTTGCAGCTTTTGTGCTTTAGAAGATATAACATCAAAAGTTCTTCTATTGAGAGTGTTACACGAACTTGCTTCTAAGTCTGTACGCTTCGTCTAACCAGAGCTTTAAAAATAAATTCTCTCATCATCTTCTATGCTCTTTCATCAAAACTTCTCTACATATTCAAATACTTTATTAGAGGGCATATTTGTTCTTTATATATATCATGTATTTGTTATCACCAAAATTATTACTAAGATGTAGAACCAAACTATGTTCTAACAATCTCCCCCTTTTTGATGATTACAAAAACTTGTATATTTTGATACATCATGTAAGAATTGGGGTCTCCCACAGAGTTGAATACTCAGGTAATGAAAAAATAGATACTTCCCTAAAGATGTTTTTGATCATAGCTTGTGATGAAATTTCTTATACAGAAGTTTCTTATAAGAGACTTTTCCCGTTTTCTTTATAAAGATGAAACATAGGTTATGATATTAAAAATGTTTGAGACTAAGTCTCGGCCCTGTTATATTCAAAATATATTATGTTCTCCTCCTTTTTGTCATAAATCAAAAAGCAATAAAAGCACGTAAAGAGAACAAAATGGATTATGCATTCAAAATAGATTAATACAGATAGAAGCAGATAAACAGAAGTTTTTAAACAAGAAACAAACATAGAAGAAACAAACAAAAGATCAAAACTAAAGTTATGGAGGAGGTGGAAGTCGTGTGAACAAGGATTCCAATATACTTTTGATCTGATTGTTTGATTCCTCTTGCTTCCCTAGCATGCCCTTGATTTCTTTGTTCGTTTCATCCTGTTTGTCCAATATTTTCTTAACATCTGCATTCTCTTTCTCCAACTCCTTCAAAGTTTTCAACACAAGAGATGAAGAGGCTGTTTCAACAGAAGAACCCCAATTCTCAGAAGTCATTGCAACAAATTCTTGCTCAGGAGATTCTTCAACTGTCTTGCCTTTGTCTTTAAAAATGACATGAGGAAGAGGTTGAGGTTCAAGAGATGGTTCATTATATTCTGATGCTTGTGAGGCATCCCAAGAAGTGTTATCCAAAAGAAGAAGGGGTTTCCTTACCCAGTGACGTAGAACTTGATCCTTGAATATTTTTAGGTGATCACAAAAGTTATGTTGAGCGATTTAATAACTGAGTTCCTCCAGCTTCAGAGATTCAGAATTAAACCATTTTCTGAACTTAGTCTAGAGAGAATCAAAATCAGTTGGGTTAAAATTCTCCTTGCAAGATTTCTTTAAGGAGTTAACCCATTCATGTATTTCTGTTTCAAAAACCAGCAGAGATTTACCAACATCTGATTTAGAAAGCTTTGGTGTTAGTTTTGGAAGGGCTATTTTCTGAGAAGTTGTGGCAAGATTGTCCCATGCTTCTAGATCAATTATTGTTCTAAGGGGATCTTTTGAGTAGTAAGTGGGAGTGGGAGAGTCTAAAATAATTATAGGAGAGTTAGGTGGTGTTGAATTATAGGGAGATGGAATATCTAGAAGGGAGAAGTCTTGTGATATGGTGGAGATAGTTGGTGGTTGAGAGGTGTTGAGTGGGAAAGTGATTCCTAGAATGGTTAATGTGGTATCAAAGGCAGTATTTGGATTTTCGGTTTGAGGCACTTCAAAAAATGGATCAAATTGATCAATATCTGAAAGAACTTGTGCAAGTTCTGGCTGAGTTTGAGAAAATTGGGTAGAAGGTGGATTAATTAGAGGACAATTTGAGTTATCAATTTCTATGTCAAAGTCGTCAAGGGTTTGAGGTGATGGATTTTCAGGAGGTTATGGAGATGAGGGGGTTTCAGATGTTGATAAAAAAACTGATTCAATAACAGAAACAAAAGAGGGGTTACCTTTCTTTTTAGCAGCTTTGGGAGTTTTCTGAGAAGTTCCTTCTCCAGCAGCTTTCCTTTTTATAGTCTTTCTGGTAGCAACTTCTAGAGGTTGTTGCCTTAGATCAAGGATATTCACATCTAGAATTGTTCCATCACTCTTGTAGGCTTCTAGATATCTAAGGACAATTTATGGAGATGAGTCTTCTTGAGTGAAGACAGGAAAATCCTTCAAAGGAACTCTTTTGGTGGTGATTACTTCCTTTGTAAGAGTTGGATCCTTCTTAATGGTTTCTATTATCTTCATTTTCTTCAAGTTCTTGGCATTGTGAGGCTTTCTAGCACATGGTTCCAGAACATTTACTTGTTGAGCCTTACTCATATGTTCTATCAGTTTATTCTCTGTTAGAATATCTAAGATAAGCCTTCCCAACGGAACCCAATCTCTTTTGGTTCTTTCTTCTTCCCTTGTTTCCTTGACACTTGTCTTCAGATGGTTGAATAGAATATGAGGAAGGTGAACTTTGGCTTTAGTTGCAATGAAGTACAATAGGTACTATTGATCAATATTGATGTAGTCAAGAGAACTGGTTGGTGTTCTGTGATTGATGCACCCCAGAATTATTCTAGACCAAATTTTGAGATAGTCCTTCAAATCTTTGATCTTGTTTGAAGTTATGCAGAAGAGAAGATTTCGTTTGATACAATGGTTAGGCCAGAACCTTTTTCTTCCATTTCACTACATCTTATACCGCTTCTGTCGTGACCAATAAGATTTCTAATAAGATCCTCGATGATGACGATCTTCTTTCCCATAACATAAGAGGTTACTTGATGATTTACACAATAGCATAAATCCAAAATTCTTTAACTAATTTGGGGGAAATTGGACCGATTAGACGATCAAAGTATTTTATTCACCCATGAAACTCAACATCAGGCGTTAGGTCATACCCATTTTCTTTCATACTCTCAAAATCCACTATGAGTTCATAGAGAACTTCTAGAGAATCAACAGGAGTGAGAAGAGTTCTTGAATGTTCAACACACCTTTCTTCGTTTGTAGTAGAAGATGAACCAAGAATGTTGATTTGAGAATATTGAGACAATTTTTGAAAAGAAGCCATTATCCACAAACTTTAGGGCTTTGAGAGCACACAAACAAGAAAGGAACAAATACATAGAGAATAGAGTGAGTGAGAGTGAAGGTGTGAGAGTGTTTGTGAGAAAGTGAGGTATAAATATCCAATGGGGAGAAAACATGAATTTTAATTTCAATTAATAAAATAAACACAATGATTAATTGCATTAATGATTTCTAAAAAAGAGGGATGGCGTGAATATTTTAAACAGTTACCAATTTGACTTGCGCCTCAATGCATCAACTCAACTATTTCAACCCTTCATATTTTGAACACGTGTTCAGCCTTATAGAGTGAATTTGCATTTAGATTAGACAAATGTTGATATGGTGAATTGCTTGCTTTTATCTTAGAAATGAAGCGTTTTTGGAAAATGTTCAGATCTTCTTGATAGTTTATGATACAATTTTCTTTCTCACTTCTGAAGAACTACACTTTTATTCTTGGCATAATTCCATACTGAGGTGTTTCAGAATGAAATTAAATCTATCTTTAGCAAGGGGTTTATTGAAAACATCAGCTCATTGATGGTATATGTCTATAAATTTTAAACAAATAATTCCCTTCTGAATATAGTCCCTAATGAAATGATGTTTAATTTCTATATGTTTACCCCTAGAATGTAAAATAAGATTTTTAGAAAGACATATAATAGAAGTATTATTGCAGAGGATAGGAATTTTACTGTCATAAATATTAAAATCTTCAAGCTGACTTTTCATCCAGAGCATCTGAGTACTGTATGCAGCTGCAGCTATATATTCATCCTCAACAGTTGATAGTGCAACAATGGATTGTCTTTTGCTGGACCATGAGACTGGGTTCTCCCCTAGAAACTGGCAGCTTCTAGAAGTTCTTTTTCTTTCTATTCTATCTCCAGCAAAGTCAGCGTCACAATACCATACTAATTTATATTCTCTGGATTTTCTATAACAAAGACCAAGATTAGTAGTACCTTTCAGATACTTGAAAATTTGCTTAACTGCTGTTAAGTGAGATTCTCTAGGATTTGATTGGAATCTGGCACAAAGACACACGCTTTATAGAATTACAGGTCTTGAAGCTGTTAAATATAAGAGAGAACCAATCATACCTCTATAGAGCTTCTGTTCTACTTTCTTACTTACCTCTTCCTTTTTCATAATGAATGTATGATGCATATGAGTTTTGGATGGCTTACTTTCTAACAAATCAAATTTCTTCATAAGTTCTTTAACATACTTGCTTTGATGTCTGTAGGTTCCTTCTGGAGTTTGATTGATTTGAATTCCCATAAAGAACTTGAGTTCACCCATCAAGCTCATTTCAAATTCTGCTTGCATAGACCTAGCAAATTCTTTCCCTAAGGAGGCTTTAGTTGATCCAAAAATTATGTCATCTACGTAAATTTGACAGACCAGAATGTCATTTTTAAATGGTTTATAGAATAGAGTTGTGTCCATTTTCCCTATAGTAAACTCATTTTCTAACAGGAAGTTACTAAGTCTTTCATACCAAGTTCTGGGAGTTTGCTTCCGACCATATGACCATTTTTTAAGTTTATAAACATACTCTAAATATTTTGTATTTTCAAAACCAGGGGTTGGTGCACATCAACTTCTTCATTAATGTAACTGTTTAAAAAAGCACTTTTGACATCCATCTGATAGAGAGTGATGCCATTATTTATAGCAAGTGAAATTAAGAGTCTGATAGATTCTAACTTGGTGACTAGAGAAAAGGTTTCTATATAGTCTATCCCTTGCTTACTATAACCTTGTGCAACTAGTCGTGATTTGTTTCTGACAACTTCTCCTTGATCACTTCGCTTGTTTCTGAAGACCCATTTGGTTCCAATGATGTTGAAGCATTTTGGTTTAGGGACTAGACCCCACAAATCATTTATGGTAAATTGTTTTAGTTCTTCTTGCATTGCAAGGATCCAATCATTGTCTAGAAGTGCTTCTTCTATGGAAGTTGGCTCGATCAAAGACACTAATCCCATAAGAGATTATTCAATATTTCTGAATATAGATCTTGTTCTTATTAGATCATCTTTCTTTCCCAGAATCATCTTTTCAGGATGTGCTAAGTTGCTTCTGGATTATCTTTTCTGGATGGATTCTTCAAAAGCTATTGTAGTATTTGTGATTTCTTCTTCTGTATTTGGGTGAAGTTTTGAACTTTTATTTTCTGAAGATCTGTCTTCAGTACCTGTAGTTTGAACTTCTATATCTGCAAAATATTTACCCTACTTTGACTTTTGAGAGCCAAGCTTATCATCAAATATAACACTAATAGATTCTTCCATAATTCGTGTTTCTGTATTATATACTCTATAACCTTTTAAGAGTTCAAGGTATCCTAACATGAAACACTTTTGTGCCTTAGAATCAAACTTGTTAAGATGTAATTTAGTGTTCAATATAAAATAAGTACATACAAATGGATGGAAATAAGAGATGTTGGGCTTTCTGTTCTTCCACAGTTCATATGGAGTCTTTTCCTGAATAAGTCTTATTGAGATTCTATTCTAAATATAACACATTGTGTTAACTGCTTTTGCCTAGAAGTTTTTAGCTATGTTAGTCTCGTTGGTCATAGTTCTAGCCATTTCTTGTAAAGTTCTATTATATCGATCTACAACTCTATTTTGTTGAGGAATTCTAGGACAAGAGGAATCATGAGAAATGTCATTCTCATTAAAAAAAAATTCAAAGCTTTTGTTTTCAAATTTCCCACCATGATCACTTCGGACTTTAACCATCCTAAAATCTTTTTCATTTTGAACTAGGTTACATAAGGTAGTGAACACAAAGTGTGACTTGTACTTGTGTCTTAAGAAATTTACCCATGTCTATCTGATATTGTCATATACGATCACTAATCCATACTTCTTGTCGCTGATGAATGTTGTTTTCACTGGTCCAGGAAGATATATATACAGAAGTTCTAATGGTCTAGAGGTAGAAATAACATTTTTTTTTGAAAGAAGGTTTTTCAAACTTTCCTTTTTGACATGCTTCACACAGAGCACCTGAGCTGAACTTTAAGTAAGGAAGTCCTCTGACCAGATTGAGTTTGTTAATCTGAGATATTCTTCTCATACTAACATACCCCAATCTTCTGTGCCAGTCCCATTGCTCATCATTAACAGACATAAGGAATTTTACATTCTAACTTTTTAGTTCAGAAAGATTTATTTTATAAATGTTGTTCTTTCTCTTACCATTAAAAACTATAGTTCGATCTTTCAGACTAACTGCTTTACATGACTTTTGATTAAAGATTATATCATAAATGTTATCACTTAATTGACTTATGGATAATAGGTTATGCATTAATCCATCTACTAATAGAACATTAGTTATAGAGGCAAGTGTATACTTACCAATGGTTCCAGAGCCAATAATCTTTCCTTTCTGATTTCCCCTGAAACCTATGTATCCTCTAGTTTTAATTTTCAGGATTTGGAACATATGCTTTCTTCCTGTTATGTATCGAGAGCATCTAGAGTCCGGGTACCAAGATTGGTGTTTCAACTTTGTTGTTAAAGATATCTGCAACATAGATGACTTTTTTATTAGAAACCCATATCATTTTGGGTCCTTGTTTGTTAGAGTTTCCAAAATTTTGTTTGAATTTTGGTTTCGCGGAGTAAGAATTACTAGTATATTTTATATCATGTTAGTGTCCATATGTAAAGTGTGAGTTTAAAGGTGTGTGTTTTATAACAACACCATCAACTTTATTTGGTTGATATGATTCTCCTCCTCTTAGTTTCACATATCCTACGCCTTTTCTGTCATTTCTACTAACTCCATAGATCATTGAAGCCATCTTGCTTCTATCTATGGATTTAGCTAGAATTTTTTTAAATTTGTGATCATATTCTTTTATGATGTTATCATAACTATTCGAAACATATGAAACATTTTCTTTCTGAGATTTTTGTAATTCACTTTTAAGTTTAAAATAAATTTCTTTTAGCCCAGAGTATTCTGTTTTTTGTTTCCTAGTTTCCTCAGTTTCAGATACAAGAGCATGTTTCTGGTTCTTGTATTTGACTCGAAGTTGCTGATATCTTTCAAGAATTTCAAACATACTTTCTTCTAATTGAGATCTAGAAAATTTGAAAATCCCTCTTCCGAATCTGATTCAAATTCTGATTTATCCGTGTCTTCTAATATGTTGTCCATTAAAGCTATATTGGCTCGTTCATCTTCTGATTCTGTTTCAGCGTCAGAAGATTCTGAGTCATCCCACGTCACCATACGACTTTTCTTCTTTTCTTTGGAGAACTTCTTCTGAGGCTTTTCTTTCTGAAGATTTAGGAAATCGCTTTTATAGTGACATGGCTCTTTGTATTTGTAGCATACAACATCTTTGTTACTAGATTTTTTGTATCTAAAGGATGATTCAGAGTGACTGCCTATTCTTCCGGGGTTTCTAAATTTCCTATGTCTGTGCTTCCATAGCTGATGGAATCTTCTGGAGACAAGAGATAGTTCGTATTCTTCTGACGAGAATCCACTAGAGTTTTCTTCTTTTTCCTGAAAAGATTTAGTTTAATAATTTTTATTAGATTTAAGAGCAAGAGACTCACATTCCTTCTAGGGCTCATCTTCTTCTAGTTCTATCTCATGACTTCTCAAAGAGATGATAAGTTCTTCAAGAGATATTTTGTTCAGATCTTTGGCTAGTTTTAAGGCTGTGACCATGGGTCTCCATTTCTTGGGTAAGCTTCTGATGACTTTCTTTACATGATCTGATGTTGAGTACTCTTTGTCAAGAACTTTTAGCCCAACAAGAAGAATTTTAACCTTGAGAACATTGTCTCAATTGTTTCATCTTCTTCCATTTTGAAGGCCTCGTACTTCTGAATGAGTTCAAGATCTTTGGTCTCTTTCACTTGTGTGTTGCCTTCATGCGTCATTCTCAGAGAGTCAAACATGTTCTTAGTTGATTCTCTGTTTGTGATCTTCTTATACTCAATGTACGAGATATCACTCAAGAGGATTATTCTGGCCTTGTGATGATTTCTGAATTCATTCTTTTGTTGATCTGTCATTTTCTTTCTGTCAATCTTCTGACCACTCTCGTCAACTGGAAATGTATCCATCAGTTACCATATCCCAGAGATCAACGTCATGAGCTAGAAAAAAACTTTTGATTCTATCTTTCTAGTAATCGAAGTTTTCACCATAAAAGATTGGAGGTTTGTCGTTGATTCTGTCTTTCTCATCATAGTTATTATTGCTGATAATCTGACTTAGTCCCACCATAATGTTTTTCTTACTAGGATCTTTTTCTGACATGGTTAAGTATTAGCACCCAAAACTAGGTGCTCTGATACCAATTGAAGGATAGAAAAACACAAGAAAGGGGGTTTGAATTGGGGTTTTAAAAAATTAAAACAATAAGACACGTTTGGTTATCCTGGTTCGTTTTAACTCAAACTAATCTAGTCCACCCGCCAAGTTGATTTTGCCTCTCTCAAATGAGGTCTTAATCCACTAATCAAAACCTTTGATTACACAAACACAATGACTACCATCAATGTCTTCTTGAGACTAAACCAAAACTTGGTTTATCAAGGTATTGCAAAATATAAATTCAAAATGTGTACAATGGTGTTTCTAGAAATACTATATCACAACTGTGATTTATACACAAGATTAAAGCACAAGAGATAGCTAGTGAAGATATATATTTGTATACACAAAAAGGTGTGTTTCATCATTTATTCAGGAATCCTTTATATTTGCTAGGCAAATGAGACATGAGAAGATGAATTTGGAAGGTTGATAAAGTTTTGTTAATGCACTTTCCAAAAATACATATCTTGTTTTGTTCTAGCCATTACTCTTTGATTTGTAATGAATGAATTTTAACACATCAAAACTTTGCTTCTTTGAAATCTTATCATAATGAGAATATTATCATTGAGACTTTGAATCCTCATAGTTTCTTGATATTAATATGATTAGAACTTTGATGAGATAGACACGTTGAAGCTTCTTTACACTTTCAGAATATTTACTTATCAGAGGATATCTTGAGCTTAAGTGTTGGGTAATTTAGAACTTTAGTATAGATAAGTGCGTTGAGACTTTCTTTGTTATTCCAGAACTTCACTTATCAGAGTATCAAAATTTAGCTTGCAGATTTGGTTCTTTAGAAGATATAACATCAGAACTTCTCTATTGAGCGTGTTACACGAATTTGGTTCTAAGTCTGTACGCTTCATCTAATCAGAGCTTTAAAAAGAAATTCTCTCATCATCTTCTATGCTCTTTCATCAAAACTTCTCTGCATATTCAAATACTTTATTAGAGGGCATATTTGTTCTTTATATATATATATATATATATATATATATATATATATATATATATATATATATATATATATATATATATATATATATATATATATATATATATATATATATATATATATATATATATATATATATATATATATATATATATATATATATATATATATATATATATATATATATATATATATCATGTATTTGTTATCATCAAAACTATTACTAAGATATAGAACCAAACTATGTTCTAACACGTGTGTTTAGTAAGATTGATTTGAGATTGGGTTATCACCAAATTCGAGTAATGGATGAGGACATTCAGAAGACAGCTTTTAGAACTCAGTTGTTCAGTGTTACTGATGCACCAGGAGTGTTTATAGAGTATATGTATCGTATCTTTAGCGCTTATTTGGATCGATTTGTGGTAGTATTCATTGACGATATATTGATCTATTCCAAATCATAAGAAGAACATGCTGAGCATTTCCGAATTGTATTGCAAGTGTTGAAAGAGAATAAGTTATATGCGAAGTTGACAAAATGTGAGTTCTAGTTAACAAAAGTCAGTTTTCTTGGTCATGTTATTTAAGGTGATGAAATTGTTGTAGATCCATCCAAAGTAGATGCAGTGTTGTACTGGGAAGCTCCAAAATCAGTTACAAAAATTAGTAGCTTTTTGGGTTTGGCTGGTTATTATAGAATATTTATCGAAGGTTTTTCTAAGTTATAGCGTTTGTATGGGTTATTCAATGTGAAGAAAGTTTTGTTGAGCTAAAGAAGTAATTAACGACGACTCCGATTTTGATATTACCTAATCATGAAGAATCATTTGTTATGTATTGTGATGCTTCTAAATTGGGTTTAGGTAGTGTGCTCATGCAGAATGATAAAGTAGTAGCTTAGTATGTGAAGTGACACCATAGAATGTGATGTTGGGAATGTTGAAGATTAACAATGATTTCTTGGATAGTATTAAAGAGGCTTAGAATTTAGATCTGAAGTTGGTAGACTTGATGGTTGGGAGTAACCAGTCGAAGGATAGTGCATTTAAAGTAGATGCCTAAGGTGTGTTGATGTGTTCAATGTGTCGCAACTCCGAAAATATATTTCAGACCCGTCGCATGTGATTCTGATGGATGATGTACAAGTGTGGGATAATATTACTGTTGAAATCATACTTGTGAGGATCGAGGATCGTGAAATAAAGAAGCTGAGGGGAAAAGATATTTCTCTTGTAAAAGTGGTTTGGGAGGAGCTTTTGGAGAGAACGCGACGTGGAAATTTGAGATCAAGATGCGAGAGGCTTACCCAGAGTTATTCACATCAGGTATTTTCAAAGACAAAAATCCTTTAAGTGGGGGAGAGTTGTAACACCCTGATTCTGTTGGACTGTGGGGGCCGATTGTGAGCCCTCCCTCCACCTTTATTGACTCGATTGCAAGAACAAAGTAAAATGGGAGGGGGATTGCCTTCTTTGAGGACTTTACACAAACACACAAAGTTTCCCCTTATTGAGGCCCTTTGCACAAACAAGTAATTTCCCCTTTTTGAGGTCTTTTGCACAAACAAGAAGTTGCCCCTTTTTGAGGTCTTTTTCACGAATAAGAAGTTCCCCCTTTTTGAGGTCTTTTATTAACAAGAACGTAAAAAAACAAGTTTGTAATGACTACGAGGGTAGGTCTTCAGCTCATGCATCTCTATTCCTACTTCTCATGGTAAGGAACTTAAAAGATAATGCGGAATATAAAAAGAATAGGAGAAAATACCAAACGAACAAAATGTTTGTATCAAAGCATAATCAAAGCAAGAAACTCGAAGATTTTCGCGCAAGCTTCACTTATCAAAGAAAATAGTCAAAAATCAAATGCTTGGAATAAGCATCAAAAGATCATCGATGTGAAAATAAATCGCAATTGACATCCGAATATCGAACAAATAATCCTGCACAAGATATAAGTATCGACAAAGCAAAAACGGGTCACAAGTCTCATGTATCGAGACACCTTCAAAAGCTTTCACAAGTTCATGAGATGAGTTAGTAATAACACGAAACCATAACCGAAGTTAAGCATTCACATTACAACTCAAATTGAAATTAATCATGAAGAAACAACTTCCGAACAAGTATCAGAACCATAAAATAAAGCTCCGGACAGTAACTTTGTATCTCATGAAAGGATAAAAAAGTTGAATAAAAATCAACTAAAATTGACATCAATGTCAATCATTCATCCAAGGAAAGTCAATTATGCATTAAGCAACAATTAAATCACATTCCATGTGCATTTCCAAAATCTGGACATCATTACATCAACCCATGAAGTGCTCAAAAAAGTCGGATTAAAATAAACAAAACTCATCAACAATAGCCAATAATCATCAAATGAATATAAATATGCATGAATCGATAATTAAATGCAATGTTTACATGTATTTG